>SJYA01002146.1:0-131736 GCA_006410615.1 Neotragus moschatus | reverse complement strand
AAAAAAAAAAAAAAAAAAAAAAACTATAGTAACCAAAATTCTTTCTTTCTGCCTGATAGGCCTCACTTAGTTCAGAGGAATAAACCTAGACCACTTGCTTGTCTACACCATGCTATGCGTTCATTGGCTTGGACTTAGAATCACTTCTCTGAATGTGAAGGTGATAGGGCTTATTAAAGAAAATTAAGGCTTTGGGAATATAAAGAAATGGAGAAATGGTTGGATGGTCTGTAAGCTATGAAAAGTTGACTTGTTTGGTTGAGAGTAGGGACGAGTTCTTCCTAGAATTTGAAACAGAAAATGGTATGAAGGGGAGGAGGCATTTTGATGAATTGGTTAGTAGTGTTCTTTGAAATGTGGTCAACCTGAGTATGAAGGATGGCTCTCCCATTTCTCATTTTTGAAATCTTGAGGTATCATTTAGCCTTTCTATCATTTTTTCCTTTCTTAATAGGAATAACAGTATCTACATCTTGGGGCATCAAAATATATAATGTATGTAAAACACAGATAAAATCATGCCTGGTCCATAGTAAATGAAAGGAACTATTTTTATTGTTGATATTAACATTATTGTTCATTATTATATTTTTATTATTCTTTTTTATTTTTAGATTATCATTGCAAAAATGGAAATTCCAATTAGGTAGGAAAGAAAAATTCTAAAATATAAATGCAGAGGTAAATAAGAAAATTTGAAGAACAAGTCACAATTAAAAATAGCTCCTAAATATTTACTAGCAGTAGCAGTTTTGGGGAGAAGGCAATGGCACTCCACTCCAGTACTCTTGCCTGGAAAATTCCGTGGACGGAGGAACCTGGTAGGCTGCCATCCATGTGGTCACTGAGAGTCTGACACGACTGAAACGACTTGGCAGCAGCGGCAGCAGCAGCAACAGCAGTGGCAGCAGTTTTTGAAGTGAGCATGATGAATAATGAATTTCTCATGAGTGAGTGTGGTAAAGAGGACAAAGTGATCAGGACAAAGATGAGCTGTGAAAGATCATTAGTGCATATCTGCTCCTTATTACTGGGCACATGTAACATGCTTTCTCTACACCAGATAGATGTAGAATGCTACATCAGGTTTACTACATATTTAATATAACATTTATTATATAAAACTATTTCTCAAAATTTAACTTCGTTTTCTAACACCTACAATTTTTTTTAATTTACCTTTGTAATTGGTTCACTGAAACAAACAAAAAAGCAAATAGAAAGTTGAACATTAATAATTTTATTTTCCTCAGAAAGATAATGTATTTGGAAATATTAATGAGGATTCCTAGATTTAGTGATGGACAGGGAGGCCTGGTGTGCTGTGCTTCATGGAGTTGCAAAGAGTCGGACATGACTGAGTGACTGAACTGAACTGAATTGAATATCTGAGGAAACTAGTAATTATTTTGCAACTTCTGTTGATTTCACAGAGAATCATAAGCATAATATGTACTTAATTATATGATGTAACTTGTTCTTGGCTCAGTGACTGGTCCTGAGAGGCAGAAAATCATGCTACAGTAATCAAAGATGCTGTCTAGTTAAAGAGTTTAAATTGTATAGCTAACATTTCTCAGGACAAAATTATCACAGCACACTTGAAATGGCAAAACAATAATCCTAATACCATTGGAATGATAGTTCCAGTGGAAATTAATGATATATGCCTAGAGATGTGTCTGAAGCCAAAGCCAAATTTACTTTGTAATCATTTTATAAGACAAAGAAAACCTGGAGTGAAAATACATCAATAATTACAAAGATAATTACAGATATCCAGCCTCATCACAATCCTTGCTTTTCCTTATTTCTAGTAATTACCAATTAGTAGTATTCAAGAAGTTATGAGCAGAAAAGCTTAATTAAACTACACAGAAAATCTCTTATATTCCTAGGCAATTTATTTACTTGTAGTCCTATGCTAAGAGCTTTATATAGCTCTACAGTTTATTTAATCAAAAAATCTTCCAAATGATTCAAACACGAAAGCTCTGGTACAGAGCTCAATCTCCTACTGCTTTCAGTTAGCCTGTTTTACTATTTTTCCAGTTCCTAAGCCATTTTATATATAATGTCCATATGTCTACAGGATGTAGAGGGTGCTTCTAAGAAAAGCCACAGTATAAGAATCATTTTATTTCTCCCATTTTAATGGGTGGAAAAATTCCAGTGCTACAATAAACGTGGAAAGTTCTCCTATGAGCCAGGACCCAAAGAACGTTTCACAGCTGGTAAAGGCTCTGAAGGCAATTGCTTGTGCTGGTTTCCTATTATTACAGCAGCAAAGTCTCTGCAAGTTCTTACGATCAAAAGCATTGATTCATTCTTGTCAAAAGCCTTCAGTCATCCTCTGGCTTTTAATTAAATCCCACTTACATTCTTCTTTACCTTGTCTACCTTCTGTTATACATAAGATAAAGCCAGTGCTGAATCTAATCATCCTCAGTGGCTACATCACTTTGGCCCTACTGTAGAAAAGAGGGGTGGGGAGTACTTGGCCACTGTAGATTTACACCACAATTGATTGCTAAATATATAAATTAAAATCACTTAGAATGGGAATAGCTACAACAAGTCTTTTTTTCATGTTATAATTTTAACATGTTATATTTTAACTCTAAGTGGACTTATTTCTAAATTCCCCAAAGTAGACTCTAAAAGTGTATGTTAACATTATCGCATGCCCTTGAACCACAGATGTCCCTAAAACCCTGAATTTTAATAAGATACTTCTAGTTAAATACAATAAATATGATGAATAAATGGCTGCATTGTAGAAGAGTCTCATGGTTGAATACGGAGTCAGGGGTTTTTATACTGGTTTTGTCATTCACTCTTGGTGTAAGAAAAGCTATTTTAGGTAACATATCTAAGCTTTGTTTATATGTAAGTAGAAAAATAAAACCAATATGTATATTGTAATGTTGCTGCAAAAATAAGAAAATATATGCAGTGTGCCTAATATTCAATATATGATCGGTAACAATGATTATCATTGTCACTATGATTATTAAACTTATAAACATGAGGTTTTAAATCTTGTGTATTTTTTCAGCAAATGTTTAGTTTCAGTCCCAGACTTGCTTTCTTCTAGTAACTAATTTAGAGTTCATTTCTCTCAGTCATAATTTGACAGCAATGTAATTCTATAATCAACCCAATACCATTCTCACTCAAATATAAAAAGTAATATAATATTAAAAATATATAAAAATATATATATTTCATGTCTCTAATATATTTAAATAAGCATAACAGTTCACCATCTATTCTACACTAGACCTTTTATAACAGTAGAATGATTCAACATATTTTCAATGAATCTGGAGCTCAAAGATGCCATGTAAATTAAAAAAGATTGCCTATGTCATCTAGGAGTCTAAAGGGTTATTTCTCAGAAAAATCCCTAACACATTTTTCTTCTATTTGTGTCTATACTAAGGCTTTAATAATTGAAAAATAAATAATTCCATAAAATTTTTAAACATCATAAACTAAATTATATTTCAAAGATAAAAACTTACATATCAAAGAGTGAAATATTTCAATGTAAATATTTTAATGAGAAATATCTATCTTTTACCAAAGTAGTCAGCAACTTGGAAAATCTTGTTCACATATTTAGAATTATTTCTGACTTTGGCTATGCGTCCTTATCATATAACAGATCCTAAATTTAATCAGAAGTTTTTCCATAAATTCAATTCTAATTTTTTTCCTAAATTACTCCTTCTTCTAGATTCCTACAGCATCTATGAAGTGAAAAGCTCAGTTCAGTTCAGTTCACTTCAGTCACTCAGTCACATCCAACTCTTTGCAATCCCATGGACTACAACACACCAGGCCTCTCTGTCCATCACCAACTCCCAAAGTGTACTCAAACTCATGTCCATCGAATCGGTGATGCCATCCAACCATCTCATCCTCTGTGGTCCCCTTCTCTTCCTGCCTTCAATCTTTCCCAGCTTCAGGGTCTTTCCCAATGAGTTAGTTCTTCACATCAGGTGGCCAAAGTATTGGAGTTTCAGCTTCAACATCGATCCTTTAAAGGATATTCAGGAGTGATTTCCTTTAGGATGGACTGGTTGGATCTCCCTGCTGTCCAAGGGACTCTTAAGAGTCTTCCAGTGAAAAGTTACCGGAGACTAAAACCAATGTTGCAGGAGAAGGCAATGGCAACCCACTCCAGTACTCTTGCCTGGAAAATCCCATGGACAGAGGAGCNGTGATTTCCTTTAGGATGGACTGGTTGGATCTCCCTGCTGTCCAAGGGACTCTTAAGAGTCTTCCAGTGAAAAGTTACCGGAGACTAAAACCAATGTTGCAGGAGAAGGCAATGGCAACCCACTCCAGTACTCTTGCCTGGAAAATCCCATGGACAGAGGAGCCTGGTAGGCTGCAGTCCATGGGGTGGCACAGAGTTGGACACGACTGAAGCGACTTAGCAACAAAAGCAATGTTGAGGCTGTACAGTTACAAATGGGAATCTGAACTCTCTTCTCAGTCTTTCCAGTCCTACAAACTCTCTCACATAAAAGAGTAGGACCACAGATTTGCAATGTGGCTAATTAGTTCATCAGCTGTTGACTCTTATTCTTTCTAGCGATCATTCTTTAGAATAATAAAATGATCTGACAAAATAAAATATCATGTAACACAGTCATTTGCAAATGTTAGTATTGCCTCTAAGTGTAAAAAGCTGGACTCTTGTCCCAGACTCTTTCATTTAGTTCTCTATTAACACATAAATATTAGTGACTGTTGTATTTGAGACACAAGACCATGACTTCTTACTAAAACAAGAAAAATATGTGTGTAGGATATTGCAGCTTACAAAGCAGAGCACCTAGCAATTGTGTAGCTAAATAAACTGAGATTTAGTTTATTTCATATAAAGTTAGTAGCACTTATTAAAAGTTAATTTGATAATTTACATAATTATGAAAGAGTGGTTTTAACTATACATTTCTATACATATGGAAAGAGTCTTTTCTTGAAATATCATTTATATGATGAATTTGTCTTGACAAACATAAAATACAGTGAAGTAAAAATCTCAAATACCAAGAAAGGAACTGCCAAAGAAGCAGAGTTAAGAAACAATCTAAAATAGAATTAATTTTATTCTTCTCAAGTTGTTAAAATTATATCCTCTGCTTTTTATGTGAATATCTGACATCCGGCTAGACATATTCAATTCATTCTGCTAAGCAATTCCTTTGAAGTCAGAGTATGTATCCTTTATTTGAAACTCCTATGCTTGGGTTAAGATGAAACATAGTTGCCTTTGAGAATTTTATATATATATATATATATATATATATATGTGTATATATATATATATATATGCACACACACATTTATATTATGAAAGGAGCACAGTGCTAGATATTTTACTGTGGTTAAAGCTTTTTTCTTCCTCACAGGACAGTCCAGTATAACTGTCACACAAACTAATAATGTGCACTCTAAGTTTTGTGATAAACATAGACAAAGACAGAAATGTCAATAAGATACATTTCAAATTTAGTAATTTTGTGTTATTCGAAGCATGCATGGATCCTCAGTCACTCAACTGTGTCTGACTCTTTTGCGATCCTGTGGACTATAGCCCGCCAAGCTTCTTTGTCCATGGACTTTTCCAAGAAAGACTACTAGAGTGGGTTGCTATTTCCCCCTACAGAGGATCTTCCTGACCCAGGGATCAGATCCAAGTCTCCTGCGTTGGCAGGAGGATTCTTTACCAGTGAGCCACCTGATCACTTGTAGGACAGGAGAAATTGTGACGTGAACACAAGAATGTCAGTCTAGTCTATTCATGAGCAGGCTTTACTTTCAGTTATCTCCATACTTTTCTCATTATAATAAAAAAAGTAAAACATTTTTGTAAAACTTATTGTAAAACATTACAAAAGATATTACAAAACAAAAGAAAATCATCAAAAGTGCATACCAAAGGTGTTCAATAACGTATATGCACAAATTTTTCTAACAAGAAATGAAATTCTTAAAAATTTCTAGCTTACTTAGAAACTTTAACGGATGCCAGGTAATAACCTCAGATTTAACAAATACTTAGCATTTTCCACATTACACTAAAAGTCAACATATATATATATATATACATACATACATATACATATGTCTATATAATGCCACTAAGTCACTTCAGTCGTGTCTGACTCTGTGCGTCCCCATAGACAGCAGCCCACGATGCTCCCACGTCCCTGGGATTCTCCAGGCAACCCGCTGGAGTGGGTTGCCATTTTCTTCTCCAGTGCAAGAAAGGAAAAGTGAAAGTGAAGTCACTCAGTCATGTCCGACGCTTAGCGACCCCATGGACTGCAGCCTACCAGGCTCCTCCATCCATGGGATTTTCCAGGCANAGACAGCAGCCCACGATGCTCCCACGTCCCTGGGATTCTCCAGGCAACCCGCTGGAGTGGGTTGCCATTTTCTTCTCCAGTGCAAGAAAGGAAAAGTGAAAGTGAAGTCACTCAGTCATGTCCGACGCTTAGCGACCCCATGGACTGCAGCCTACCAGGCTCCTCCATCCATGGGATTTTCCAGGCAAGAGTACTGGAGTGTGTTGCCATATACATATAAAAGCCATGAACTTAAAAATAAGTTATGAATGCTAAGGGTGAAATACAAATTTGTTCTTGTCACTCCAATCAGTGTTATTTCATATATTCAATAATCTATAATAAAGCATTCTTGTTATAGTCATGCCAACATTTTTGCTTTTATATAATGTCATTAAATGGTGTTTGGCTTAAGGAAGTGTTCCTTTGTTGTATTCACTATCCTGAAATCCAGCCACAAAATACGATTTGAATTTTGATTATCATATCTTTTATTTTGAAAATAACATCTCTATTAATAAAATATACATCATAAATAACATTGGAAAAATTATAAAGAGCCATAACTACTTGCAGCCAAAGATGGAGAAGATTTATACAATCAGCAAAAATAATTCTGGGAGCTGACTGAGGCTCAGATCATAAAATCCTTAGTGCCAAAATCAGATTTAAATTGAAGAAAGTAGGGAAAACCGCTAGACCACTCAGGTATGACCCAAATCAAATCCCTTATGATTATACAGTAGAAGTGACAAATAGACTCAAGAGATTAGATCTAATAGACAGAATGACTGAAGAACTATGGATGATGGTTCCTGACATTGTACAAGAGGCAGTGATCAAGACTATCTACAGAAAAAGAAATGCACAAAGGGAAAATGGTTGTCTGAGGAGGCCTTGCAAATACCTAAGAAAAAAAGAGAAGCTAAAAACAAAGAAGAAAAGGAAAGATATACTCATCTGAATACACTGTTCCAAAGAATGGCAAAGGAGAGATAAGAAAGTTGTGCTCAGTGATCAGTGCAAAGAAATAGAGGAAAACAATAGAATGTGAAAGACTAAAGATCTCTTGAAGAAAATCAGAGATTCCAAGGGAATATTTCATGCAAAGATGGGCACAATAAAAGACAGAAATGGTATGGACCAAAGAGAAGCAGAAGACATTAAGAAGGGTGGCAAGAATACACTGAAGAACTGCACATAAAAGATCTTCATGATCCAGATAACCATGATGGTATGATCACTCACCTAGAGCCCAACATCCTGGGATGTGAAATCAAGGAAAACATCATTATGGAAGCCTAAGGAAGCATCACTACAAACAAAGCTAGTGGAGGTGATGGAATTCCAGTCAAGCTATTTCAAATCCTAAAAGATGATGCTGTGAAAGTGTTGCACTCAATATGCCAGCAAATTTGGAAAGCTCAGCTGTGGTAACAAGACCGGAAAAAGTCAGTTTTCATTTCAATCCCAAAGAAAGGCAATGCCAAAGAATGTTCAAAGTACAGCACAATTGCACTTATTTCACATGCTAGCAAAGTAATTCTCAATATTCTCCAAGCCAGGCTTCAACAGTACATGAACCGTGAACTTCCAGATGTTCAAGCTGGATTTAGAAACGGCAGAGAAACCAGAGATAGAATTGTCAACATCCATTGGATCATAGGAAACACAAGAGATTTCCAGAAAAACAGCGACTTCTGCTTTATTGACTATGCCAAAGCCATTGACTGTGTAGACCACAACAAAATGAAAAATTCTTCAAGAGATGGGATACCAGACCACCAGAACTGCCTCTTGAGAAATCTGTATGCAGGTCAAGAAACAACTGCTAGAACCGGACATGGAACAACAGACTGGTTGCAAATTGGGAAAGGAATACGTCAAAGCTGTATATTGTCACCCTGCTTATTTAACTTATATGCAGAATATATCATGGAGGAAGCACAATCTGGAATCAAGATTACCAGGAGAAATATCAATAACAGACATGCAGAAGACACCACCCTTTTGCCAGAAAGTGAAGAACTAAACAGCCTTTTGATGAAAGTGAAAAAGGAGAGTGAAAAAGTTGGCTTAAAACTCAACATTCAAAAATCTAATATCATGGAATTTGGTTGCATGTCTTCATGGCAAATAGATGGGGAAAAAATGAAAACAGTAGAATAATTTATTTTCATGGGTTTGAAAATCACTGCTGATGGTCACTGATGCCATGAAATTAAAAGACTTTTACAACTTCAAAGAAAAGTTATGACCAACCTAAACAGAATATTAAAAAGCAGAGACGTTATTTTGCCCACAAAGGTCCATCTAGTCAAAGCTATGATTTTTCCAGTAGTCATGTATGGATGTGAGAGTTGGCCTATAAAGAAAGCTGAGCAATGAAGAATTGATGTTTTTGAACTGTGGTGTTGGCGAAGACTCTTGAGAATCCCTTGGACTGCAAGGAGATCCAACCAGTCCATCCTAAAGGAAATCAGTCTTGAATGTTCATTTGGAAGACTGACGCTGAACCTGAAACTCCAATAATTTGGCCACCTGATGCAAAGAACTGATTCCTTGGAAAAGACCCTGGTGCTGGGAANATTTCATGCAAAGATGGGCACAATAAAAGACAGAAATGGTATGGACCAAAGAGAAGCAGAAGACATTAAGAAGGGTGGCAAGAATACACTGAAGAACTGCACATAAAAGATCTTCATGATCCAGATAACCATGATGGTATGATCACTCACCTAGAGCCCAACATCCTGGGATGTGAAATCAAGGAAAACATCATTATGGAAGCCTAAGGAAGCATCACTACAAACAAAGCTAGTGGAGGTGATGGAATTCCAGTCAAGCTATTTCAAATCCTAAAAGATGATGCTGTGAAAGTGTTGCACTCAATATGCCAGCAAATTTGGAAAGCTCAGCTGTGGTAACAAGACCGGAAAAAGTCAGTTTTCATTTCAATCCCAAAGAAAGGCAATGCCAAAGAATGTTCAAAGTACAGCACAATTGCACTTATTTCACATGCTAGCAAAGTAATTCTCAATATTCTCCAAGCCAGGCTTCAACAGTACATGAACCGTGAACTTCCAGATGTTCAAGCTGGATTTAGAAACGGCAGAGAAACCAGAGATAGAATTGTCAACATCCATTGGATCATAGGAAACACAAGAGATTTCCAGAAAAACAGCGACTTCTGCTTTATTGACTATGCCAAAGCCATTGACTGTGTAGACCACAACAAAATGAAAAATTCTTCAAGAGATGGGATACCAGACCACCAGAACTGCCTCTTGAGAAATCTGTATGCAGGTCAAGAAACAACTGCTAGAACCGGACATGGAACAACAGACTGGTTGCAAATTGGGAAAGGAATACGTCAAAGCTGTATATTGTCACCCTGCTTATTTAACTTATATGCAGAATATATCATGGAGGAAGCACAATCTGGAATCAAGATTACCAGGAGAAATATCAATAACAGACATGCAGAAGACACCACCCTTTTGCCAGAAAGTGAAGAACTAAACAGCCTTTTGATGAAAGTGAAAAAGGAGAGTGAAAAAGTTGGCTTAAAACTCAACATTCAAAAATCTAATATCATGGAATTTGGTTGCATGTCTTCATGGCAAATAGATGGGGAAAAAATGAAAACAGTAGAATAATTTATTTTCATGGGTTTGAAAATCACTGCTGATGGTCACTGATGCCATGAAATTAAAAGACTTTTACAACTTCAAAGAAAAGTTATGACCAACCTAAACAGAATATTAAAAAGCAGAGACGTTATTTTGCCCACAAAGGTCCATCTAGTCAAAGCTATGATTTTTCCAGTAGTCATGTATGGATGTGAGAGTTGGCCTATAAAGAAAGCTGAGCAATGAAGAATTGATGTTTTTGAACTGTGGTGTTGGCGAAGACTCTTGAGAATCCCTTGGACTGCAAGGAGATCCAACCAGTCCATCCTAAAGGAAATCAGTCTTGAATGTTCATTTGGAAGACTGACGCTGAACCTGAAACTCCAATAATTTGGCCACCTGATGCAAAGAACTGATTCCTTGGAAAAGACCCTGGTGCTGGGAAATATTGAAAGCTGGAGGAGAAAGGGACCACATAAGATGAGAGGGTTGGATGGTATCACCAATTTGGTGTACAGGAGTTTGAACAAGCTCAGGTAGTTGGTGAAGGACAGGGAAGCCTGGAGTGCTGAAGTCCATGAGTCACAAAGAGTCAGACACGACTGAATGACCAAACTGAGCTGATAAATACTCTCTGACTTGGAAAGGGTTTTTTTTATTTTTTTTGTTTTTAGATGTAAACAATATAGTTTAGTTTTGCCAGCTTTTGAAAATTCACACAGATGAAATCATACTATATGCTGTCTTTGTGGCTTCCTTAATAGTAGTTTGTTGTATTAATATATCACACTTTTAAAATCCCTTTCACTGCTTCCACTGGATGATAGAGTTGTTTTCATTTTGAAGCTATTATAAATACTATTTCAGTTATGTCATATATGCTCACTGGAAGTTGAAGTTTTATGAGATAAACCTTAAGAGTAGAATAGCTGGGTCATAGGTTACACATTTCATTTTATTCAGATGTCAAAAATGTGTGTATTTGTGTATTACAAAAAATATATGAATTCCATGAATTGTCCTGTGTATTAGTTCAGAAAATTTGGCTTTCTCATTATGACATGCTCAGTTGTATAACTTATGTTCTCTTACTTAACTAATACCATTTGTAAAGTTTTTATCAGTCTTTCATGGCTTGAATATTTGTGTGTGTGCATATCTCCTCTCACCATTTAACACTTCTTATTCTCAGGAAAACACCAACACTACTGGCCTATTAAATATTTTATTATTAATAACATCTTTTCTGAGCATGTTAATTTACATGTATTGAAAGGACAAAGCGTAAATAAGTAACTTTTTCTAAAACATACATCGGTTTGCCCATAAGATATATAGGGGTGGAGAGAATACAAGATTATTTTTTGTTTCATTTTTCTTGAGCAAAGTTGTCTATAATCTTCTAAAAATACTACATTCCAAAATAAAATCCTGTTAATTTTAATCAGTTTAAACATGTGTTATAATATTTTATAATCTGCATGTACTGCAACATGATTTATTTTAAGAATTGAGAGGAGAAAAATTCCCTCAAAATCCTAGTTCCAAAGTCACAAATAAAACTATGATTTTTCATTTATTTAGAGTTATAAATGTAAAAGGATCAGATAAGTGAGTTTTAATAATAGTTTATAACTGTTTTTAAAATACCATAGTCATACTTTTATTGATGGCTAGAGTAGAAGTGAAGTGAAGTGAAAGTTGCTCAGTAATGTTCAACTCTTTATGACCCCATGGACTGAATAGTCCATGGAATTCTCAGCCAGAATACTGGAATGGGTAGTCTTTCCCTTCTCCAGGGGACCTTCCAACCCAGGGATCAAATTCAGGTCTCCTCCACTGCAGGAGGATTCTTTACCAGCTGAATCACAAGGGAAGCCCAAGACTACTAGAGTGGGTAGCCTATCCTTTCTTCAGCTGATCTTCCCCATCCAGAAATTGAACTCAGGTCTCCTGCATCACAGGTGGATTCTTTGCCAACCGACTTATGAGGGAAGCCCAAGGCTACAGTCAAAGAGAGTCAGCCTCACCTAAAGCCACATTATTCTGAAAGACAATCATCTTAATTTATGAAAGGCATTCTTAAGGAAATTTAACTATAGTCCATAAGTCAAGGTCTACTCCAGAAAAATGAAAATCACAATAGATATTTTAATAAATAAGACTTATTATTAAAAAAAAATACTTTATGGTGTATTAACTTCAAAGACTGAGCAATGAAATATTACAGAAATAGTACTCACATAAAGTAGCTAAAGCTCTGTTCCTAAAGCTCTGGGAACCAAGAGAACAAAAGATTTTGGAGCAGAGGACCCAGAGGGCTGGGACTTAGATCTCTGTAGAACAGGCCCACACTGTCTTTGAGTATCTTTGAGGCTGAATGACAAATCAACTGGAATCAGGGCAAGGAGGGGGCTTGGCTTAGCAGGTAACTTAGGGGGACTAGTATGCCTGAATCTGGTCGTCTGAAAAAAAGCAAACCAAAACCAAACGTGGAAATTGAAACATACAGCTGTTACTGAAATAAGCAGCCACTGCCTTGGTGCACTTATTGCTTCTGTGAAAATGGTAGGAACAGGAAACAGAGAGCAAGAAACAAGTCTGTAGTTCCTTTTTAATCCTCAGTTCAGTTCAGTCGCTCAGTCGTGTCCGACTCTTTGAGACCCCATGAATCACAGAACACCAGGCCTCCCTGTCCCTCACCAACTCCCAGAGTTCACTCAAACTCACGGCCATCGAGTCAGTGATGTCATCCAGCCATCTCATCCTCTGTTGTCCCCTTCTCCTCCTGCCTCCAATCCCTCCCAGCTTCAGAGTCTTTTCCAATGAGTCTAATGAGTCAACTCTTCGCATGAGGTGGCCAAAGTACTGGAGCTTCAGCTTTAGCATCATTCCTTCCAAAGAAATCCCAGGGCTGATCTCCTTCAGAATGAACTGGTTGGATCTCCTTGCAGTCCAAGGGACCCTCAAGAGTCTTCTCCAACACCACAGTTCAAAAGGATCAATTTTTAAGCTTACTAATCTCTTTTCCTAGCACTTCTCAAATGTCAGGGTATACCAGCAGACCAGCCTGTAAAGGTGAAATGTGGTTTACCAAGTCTCTGTTCCAGCATCACAAAAATGCCTGTAGAAGAGGGGCTCTGACGCTAAAAGAGAACAGCTTAAAAACAGGCACACACAGAACTTTATAAAATCCCTCATCCCTTGACTACTAAAAAAAATGTGTAACAACCAGCACCTGATGAATGCACTTTAATTTTCTGGAGGACAAAATGATTATGTTCTCTTGTGTGTGTTTGCTATTGTCTCTGAGTTTTGCCTCTCTTGGGATTTCCCAGTGGCTCTGTGGGTAAAGAATCTGCCTGCAATGCAGGAGACCTGGGTTCTATCCTGGGTCAGGAAGATCTGCTAGAGGAGAGCACAGCGATCCACTCCAGTATTCTTGTCTGGAGAATCCAATGGATAGAGGAGCCTGGCAGGCTATGGTCACAAGCAGTTGGACATAGCTGAAGTGACTGAGCACACATGCATGCAGTGCCTCTCCTTAATGACTAAAAGACACTGTTACGCAGTACAAAAGCAATGAATTAGATATGAAATTCAATATATTTTAGAATGATCTAAAAGAAAATATATTTTTTATTTTACACACATAGTGTAGTCCCTCAAAGACAGCTATATGCTTGCACAACAAAGGAAATCATAAGCAAAAAGAAAAGATGACACATAGAATGGAAGAAAATATTTGCAACCCAAGCAACTGACAAGAATTAATCTCCAAAGTATATAAAAGGCTCATACAGCTCAATATCAGAAAACAAAGAAAAATTTAAAAAATAGGTAGAAGACCTTAAATAAACATTTATCCAAACAATGTACGCAGTTGTCCAAAAAAACACATGAAAAGATGCTCAATATCACTAATTATTAGAGAAATATAAATCAAAATTACAATGAGGTATCATTTCACATTGGTAAAAATGTGAAATGGCCATAATTAAAAAGTCCACAAACAATAAATGCTGCAGAGGGTGCTGAGAAAAGTGACCCTCCTACATAGTTGCTGGGAATGTAAACTGGAGCAACTACCATGGAGAAAAATATGGAGGTTCCTTAAAAATACTAAAATTAGAATTAACACATGATCCAGCAATATCACTTCCTAGCATATTCCCAGAGAAAACCATAATTCAAAAAGACACATGCATCCATTCTATGGCAGTACTATTTACAATAGGCAGGAGAATTTAAAAAAAAAAAAAAAAGTTGCTCAGTCATGTCTTACTCTTTGCAACCCCATGGACTATAGAGTCCATGGAATTCTCCAGGCTAGAATACTGAAGTAGGTATCCATTTTCCTTCTCCAGTGGATCTTCCCAGTCCAGGGATTGAACCCAGGTCTCCCACATTACAGGGAGATTCTTTATCAGCTGAACCACAAGGGAAGCCACAAGGGATGTCACAAGGAAACCACAAGGCAGGTCATGGAAGTAACCTAAATGTTCATTGATAGAGGAATGGATAATTAAGATGTGGTATACATATACAATGGAATATTATTCAGTCATAAAAAGGAATGAAATTTTGCAGTGTGCAGAAACGTGAATGGATATAGAGACTGTCATACATCATGAATTAAGTAAGAAAGATTAAAAAAATAATATAATATAGCTTATGTGTGGAATCTAAGAAAATGATATGGATGAACTTATTTTGCAAAGTAGGAATAGAGACACAGATATAGAGAACAAATATATGGATACCAGGGGAAGAGGGATGGGATGAATTGGGAGATTGGTATGGCTATATATATATACAACAGTTTTGTATAAAATAGACAGCTAATGAGAACTTACTGTATAGCACAAGAAAGTCTACTCAGTCCTTTATGGTGATCTAAATGGGAAGGGAATCCAAAAAAGAGAGAATATATTTACATGTATAGCTGATTCACTTTGCTGTATAGCAGAAAATAGCACAGCATCGTAAAGCAGCTGTGTTAATAAAATTAAATTTTTTAAAGAAAATTATATATTTATTCATAAGTATACGTGGTTAAATATGAAAAATAAGAAAAAATATAACACAGAAACATCTGTGTCATTTTATTGTGAAGTATAAAACTGCACAAATCAAAAGCATTATTCTTATATGGAAAAATTATTTTGAGGTGTTTGAAGATGATAAAATTTAGTGCAATTTTGTCTTTAAGAAAGGTATGTAATTGCTAATAGGTACACTGTGATGCTTATAATTATTGGTAATGTTCTATTTCTAAAGCTTGGTTATGAAGACATGGGTTTTTATATTATTCTATTATTCTCCACTACATTCATTCATTCAAGTCTGATATATATGTGTAACAAGCCATAATAAGAACTTGAAATTATTATTGATTTATTTTTTGCAAATTAAATGTGTATCTTCAGGAAATGAAGATAGTTAAATACATCATTTGGAATGAAAATATTAAAGCAGTGGCATGATTTGGACAAGTCTAATACTAGCAGCTCTTAAATAAATGAAATCATTTCTGATGTAGAATTTAATTTTAGTATTAACTACTTCAAATTGTTTTATGCATGCAAGGTGCATGCAGGGCAATTTCGAGGAATAGGGTTACTGCAGAAACTTTAAAGTTTGTCCTAGAAATATCCAAGAAGATGAGTCCCTGCTATAGTTCCAGATGCATAACTAATGTAGGACATTTAGGCAATGGTCTTCATCAAATATTTCTAAGTTTTTCTTCTTCACTTTATGAAAACATCTTCATTTCAAATATAAGACTTGAATGTCATAAAACCTTGTCACTGTTAAAGTAATCACTGTGCTAATTTGACTCAAGCTACAGCTAAGCTTCTTGGTTTCCCTGAGGCTTTTCCTCCTCCCCTGGGTGACACAACTGATAGTCAGCAGCTAGCTGAGCAGATGTTGTTCCCCAACTAGTACATGGTTGTTTTCTTCTGAGAGCAAATGTTCCCATGTGTGTACCTCCATTTCTGATCAGTTCCTTTGTTATATAAATAACAGATTGTGTTGTTGTTTTCTTAGAATATAGACCTTCGAGAGATTTCCACATAAGCATATATTTTCTAAAATTGTTGGTAATTAAGTTGTCCTTCATTATTCTCTCATGTTCTCATTTTATCCTTTAACTCTGACTCTAGATAATTATTTATTAGGCATTTTCAATGTTGTTTCAGAATGAATTTTGCTAAATTGAATCATCCAATTTTTATTTTCATTTTAATTATTTTACCTTGGATAGAAATATATTATTTAACTTGTTCTACATTCTCAAATGTTAACATATTTTATCTTGATTTTTACTGGGATGATAGAAAAATTTTCAATAAGGTTTAATATTAAATTCAGCTCATTTAATTTCCCATGTGATAATCTGTGTTAAATTTTGTTTTTCTTTAATTCTGAAACTATAAGTCTTATGTTCTAAGAAGACTAGAAATTGAAATTCAAGGATTTTCTCTCCTCCTCTCCTACTTCAGAAGTTTATTGGAACACATTTGATGAATCAATAATTGTTTACTGCTGTTCCTAGACAAATAAAAGCAAGCTACGACTCTCACACTCTGCCCCTGAAAATTAAAGAATAAAAAACAATTAATCTTAAATTCCCTGAAAACAAGTGGAAGTAGAAAGCATTCTATGTGTATGCTATATTTCATGGTGTTACATTAGCCATATCTCCACTCATCCAGAGGCTGTGTAAAAATTACACATAAATTATTGAAGTATAGATTTAAAGCTAATCTTACTTGGCCTTACTTATTTTTAAAATAAAATATTATATCCAGAGAAGAAATGATGCTTTTGCATAATCATGTACTAGTTACTAGCAAACCAAATCAGTGTAACACAGACTTGATTAAAGTGATTATTTTACTTTGTGTTTATTGTTAACACAATAAAAATTAACTTTAAAGTATTGATTTAAACCTTCTGTATTGAAGTTCATTTTTTTTTTTTTTGATGCTTTGTTCAAGGAGTGGTTTCAGAATATAACCTGAAACCAGTGCTAAGCTTGGGATAAAACTGCATAATCAAATATATTATGTTTGCATATGGGAGTATGATGATACAGACACAGACATCTGTCTATCAATTATTAGGTGTTTCTGAGTCACTTCACCAGGTGGAGAATGCTGAACAGTTTCCTCACGATGGGATTTTAAATGTACTAGAAGAGAAACGGGAGCTTCCCTGTGGCTCAGCTGGTAAGAATCTGCCTGCAATACAGGAGATATAAGTTCGATCCCTTGGTTGGAAGATTTCCTGGAGGAGGAATGCAACTCACACCAGTATTCTTGCCTGGAAAATCTTGTGGACAGAGGAGCCTGGTGGGCAATTGTCCATAGGATCACAAAGAGTTGGACACTGAGCAAAAAAGAAACTGACTCTTCTTTTCAGAAGAAAGTTTGATTTAGTTTTTGGTATTCTGATGTCAATAGTTACTGGTTTCTTTAGAGCTAAATCTTGACTCCTTTGAAAATTCAACTATCCTTTAAAAAATTATGATGTTAAGGAAATAAATATTGGAGGCAGTCCTAAGATGATGGAGGAATAGGACAGGGAGACCACTTTCTCCCTCACAAATTCATCAAAAGAACATTCAAACGCTGAGTAAATTCCACAAAACAACTTCTGAATGCCTACAGAGGACATCAGACACCCAGAAAGGCAGCCGATTGTCTTTGAAAGGAGATAGGAAAAAATATAAAAGACGAAAAGAGGGACAAAAGAGATAGGGACAGAGCTCCATCCTGGGAAGGGAGTCTTAAAAAGAGAGAAGTTTCCAAACATCAGGAAACTCTCACTGCCGAGTCAGTGGAGAGCCTTGGAACCACAAAGGACAACATTACTGGGAGGAAAAATAAATAAATAATTAAAACTCACAGATTATGAGCCCAACGGTAACTCTGCCAGTGGAGAAGCAGCACAGACACCTGCACCCGCCACTAGCAAGAGGGGGCTGGGAAGGGAGGTGCGAGCTGCGTTGCTTAGAGTAAGGATCTGGCCCGAGTGCCCTGAGGGCAATCTGAGCGAACTAACTTGGACTAGCCAACCAGACTGTGGAATAGTTACCATGCAACAAACCCTAAGACACAACCAGGCCTGTGCACAGAACAAAGGACTGAAGAGAGCTAGCTGGCTGCAGACCATCTCCCTCTGGTGACAGGCAGCCATAGTTGGAAGAGGGAAATTGCAGCCCCAGAGGCATTATCTACCAAACCGCAAACAGGCTTCGTTGCTAACTAAGACTTCTTGGGATTCTGGTTAACATCCACCTGAGAAGGTGCACCAGTTGTACACCCAGAAAACCAAGTGGCAGGGACAGGAGAGGTGATAAGTTGCAGTGACTGCACTTGCCAAACACCTCATCACCTGAGCTGCTCGGACCTGGGAAGGATACAAAATGCAGGCCCAACCGACTCTGCACCTCTGAGGACTACCAAAGTGTCTGAAACTGAGTGGCTTAGACCTGGGAGATGCATGCAGCCAAGGGTTGGTCTCGGATGGTTCCAAGGGAGCAACCTAGAATCTGAGCAGTGTGGGTAGGGACGGCACACACATGCTGAGCAGGGGCATTGCCAGTGTGGCTGAGACGCTGTGACACATGCCAGTGTTATTTGTTTGCAGTGTCCCTTGCTCCCCACAGTGCTACTGAACAAGTGAGCCTAAAAAAGTGTCCACCACCGCCCCCTTGTGTCAGGGTGGAAATCAGACACTGAAGAGACCAGCAAACAAAAGCAGCTAAAACAGAGGGAACCGCCTTGGAAGTGACAGGTGCAATAGATTAAAATCCTGTAGTTAGTATTGACTACATAGGGAGGGACCTAGCGATATTGAGAAATATAAGCTGGACCAAGGAACTATCCAAAAATGAGCTGACCCCACACTGCCATCAACACCACCAGAGAAAGTTCTAGATATATTTTTACTATCAGTTTTTAATTTGTTTCAATTTTTAAGTCCTCTATTACTCCTTTAATATTCAATTCTATAATCTGCTATTATTTTGCAAAAAAAAGAGACCCTATTTTTAAAAACAAACTTCATATATATATATATATATATATATAATTTTTGTGACTTTTTTCTTTAATATTGTAACTTTGAAAATCCAACCTCTACTCTAGATTTTTAATCTTTGCTTTTTAGTATTTGTTATCAATTTTGTACCTTTAAAAACTCAATCTTCAGTACCCATTTTTACTTGTGAGCGAGATTGCTGGCTTGACTGCTATCTCCACTTTTGGACTTTCCTTTTTCTCCACCAGGTCACCTCTATCTCCTCCCTCCCCCTTCTCTTCTCTACACAATTCCGTGAATCTCTTTGTGTGTTCCAGATGGTGGAGAACACTTAGGGAACTGATTACTGGCTGGACCTATCTCTCTCCTTTTGATTCCCTCCTTTATCCTCCTGGCCACCTCTGTCTCCTTCCTCTCTCTTCTCTTCTCTATATAAATCTGTAAACATCTACAAATGGTCCAGAATATGGAACACACATAAGGAAGTGATTACTGGCTCGCTTGCTCTCTCCTCTTCTGATTCCACCTCATCTCATTCGGGTCACCTCTAACTCCTTCCTCCCTCTTCTCTTCTCCATGTAACTCTAAGACTCTCTCTGGGTCTCCCTCACTGTGGAGAAACTTTTCATCTTTAACCTAGATATTTTATCAATGGTGCTGTATAGATGGACAAGTCTTGAGGATACTGTAAAAATAAGACTGAAAACCAGAAGCAGGAAGCTTAAGTCCAAATCCTGAGAATACCAGAGAACTCCTGACTCCAAGGAACATTAATTGACAGGAGCTCATCAAAGGCCTCCATACCAACCCTGAAACCAAGCATCACCCAAGGGCCAGCAATTTCCAGAGCAAGACATGCCATGCAAATTCTCTAGCAACACAGGAACACAGCCCTGAGCTTCAATATACAGGCTGCCCAAAGTCACTCCAAACCTATTGACATCTCATAACTCATTACTGGACACTTCATTGCACTCCAGAGAAAAGAAATCTACCTCTACCCACCAGAACACTGACACAAGCTTCCCTAACCAGGAAACCTTGACAAGTCCCCCGTACAATCCCACTAAAGATAGGAAACTCCACAATTAAGAGAATTCAACAAACTGCCAGAATACAGAAAAGCCACCCCAAACACAGAAACCTAAACAGGATGTAGAAATAGAAGAATACCCAGCAGGTAAAGAAAAAGGAAATGCACTGGTCATAGCAAACACCCTCTTCCAACAACACAAGAGAAGACTCTATACATGGACATCACCAGATGTGCAACACTGAAATCAGACTGATTATATGCTTTGCAGCCAAGATGGAGAAGCTCTATACAGTCAACAAAAACAAGACCAGGAGCTGACTGTGGCTCAGATCATGAACTCCTTCTTACCAAATTCAGACTCAAACTGAAGAAAGCAGGGAAAACTGCTAGACCTAAATCAAATCCCTTATGATTATACAGTGGAAGTGAGAAATAGATTTAAGGGCCTAGATCTGTTAGACAGAGTCCCTGATGAACTATGGAATGAGGATCGTGATATTGTACAGGAGACAAGGATCAAGATAATACCCATGGAAAAGAAATGCAAAAAAGCAAAATGGCTGTCTGGGGAGGCCTTACTAATAGCTGTGAAAAGAAGAGAAGTGAAAAGCAAAGGAGAAAAGGAAAGATATAAGCATCTGAATGCAGAGTTCCAAAGAATAGTAAGAAGAGATAAGAAAGATTCTTCAGTGATCAATGCAAAGAAATAGAGGAAAGGAACAGAATGGGAAAGACGAGATCTCTTCAAGAAAATTATAGGTACCAAGGGAACATTTCATGAAAAGATGGGCTTTATAAAGGACAGAAATGGTATGGATGTAACAGAAGCAAATANATTCTTCAGTGATCAATGCAAAGAAATAGAGGAAAGGAACAGAATGGGAAAGACGAGATCTCTTCAAGAAAATTATAGGTACCAAGGGAACATTTCATGAAAAGATGGGCTTTATAAAGGACAGAAATGGTATGGATGTAACAGAAGCAAATATTAAGAAGAGGTATGAAGAATAAACAGAAAAACTGTGCAAAAAAGATCTTCATGACCCAGATAATCATGATGGTGTGATCACTCATCTAGAGCCAGATATCCTGGANTGTTTCTTCCAGTCCAGCATTTCTCATGATTTACTCTCCATATAAGTTAAATAAGCAGGGTGACAATGTACAGCCTTGACATACTCTTTTTCTTATTTGGAACCAGTCTGTTGTTCCATGTCCAGTTCTAACTGTTGCTTCCTGGCCTGCATACAGATTTCTCAAGAGTACTAGAGTGGGTTGTTATTTCCTTTTACAGGGATCTTCCCAATCCAGTGATTGAACCCATGTTTCCTGTGTCTCCTGCAATAGCAGGCAGATTCTTTACCAATAGCATCATCTGGCTTCCCTGGTCAGCTGAGAATAAATTCATTCAGCTTAGTAGGTCTGAAATCAACTCTGTTTTGCTTTAATTATGGAGAATATATTCAAAGGATAAAGGATTTTAGGGTGATTATTTTATCTGCATTTCTAAAAAGCTGTTCCATTGTCTTGAATTTAGCATAGTTTCTGAAAAGTGTGACATTCCCATTATTTATTTCTCCATATATATTCTTTTTTTTTTCAGCTGTTTTAAATTTTGTTTCACTAATTTCAGCAATTTGATTAATATATAATTCAGTGTGCCTGTGCTTATGACTAGCTTGCTTGGATTTAATTTAGCCTCTTGTANGCATAGTTTCTGAAAAGTGTGACATTCCCATTATTTATTTCTCCATATATATTCTTTTTTTTTTCAGCTGTTTTAAATTTTGTTTCACTAATTTCAGCAATTTGATTAATATATAATTCAGTGTGCCTGTGCTTATGACTAGCTTGCTTGGATTTAATTTAGCCTCTTGTATTCGTGGTCTTCATCAAATCCATTATTTTATTCTTCTTTTCTTTTGGGGGAACAATAATTACATGAGTTTCAATCAACTTTATATTCCACAGCTTACTGAAGCTCTTTTTTAAAAATTGCCTTTGCTTTGTCTATGTTTTGCTCTGTCTTCACTTTGGACTGGTGCTACTGTTTTCAAATGTTCAAGACTCATTGGTCTTTTCATCTTCATTGTTTAAACTTCTCTTAACTTATCCTGGTGAATCTAGGGTGCTGTAGACACAAAGTGCTTCCATTTTAAGTATCTAGTGGTAGAGCTTGTCATTTTGTTTCCTATTATGATGTTTCTGGTTGATTTCTGAGCTGTGTAAAGACAGTTTTCGTTGTTATTGTTTAGTCACTCAGTCATGTCTGACTGTTTTGTGATCCCATGGACAGAGTAGCCTGAAGAGCTACAGTCTGTGGATTTCCCAAGCAAAAATACTGGAGTGGGTTTTCATTTCTTTTTTCAGGGGATCTTCCTGACCCAGGGATTGAACATGTATCTCCTGCGTTGTAGTCAGATTCTTTACAAGATTGAGCTACAAGTGTTTACCATTACTCAGCCTAGCTGAATGTTTTGCAAAGTATAATTTTAAGAATTTAAAATCTTTCCTTCATAAATTGTTAGACATACCCCAAATTTGTCTTTCAGTACACATTTTAAAATTCAGAAACAAAATTCCCCTATATTTCCACATGACAAAATGAGTCTGCTTTTATTAGGAAAAAAAAAAAAATCCCATTATGTATCATGCACTAATCCAAAAAACTGAAATTATAAAATGAAGTAAACATAGTTGTAGCAAAGTAATTAACTTACATTTCACTTAGAAAATTGAGATAAGAGAGTACTTGTAAAGTGACTGTCATATGATCATATTTAGCAGAAAGCAATGCATAAGTACAAATAAAGTAAATTTATATAACTACTCACATCCCATCTTGATCATCTAATATTGGCAAAAATTAACAAGTAAATTGAAGTGAAGTGAAGTTGCTCTGTCGTATCCAACTCTTTATGACCCCATGGACTGTAAGCCACCAGGCTCATCCATCCATGGGATTTCCCAGGCAAGAATACTGGAATGGGTTGTGATTTCCTTCTCCAGGGGCTCTTCCTGACCCAGGGATTGAACCTGGGTCTCCCACATTGCAGGCATACACTTTAACCTCTGAGCCGCCAGGGAAGCCCAACAAGTAAATTAGGACGACCCAAAAATATAGCATACAACTTGAAGAAGAAAAGGTACAAAACATTAAAATTTTGCTCAATAGTCAATGTTTCAGTACTCTATTTTACTGAGAAAGTATCTATATGATAATTATCCATTAATTAACCCAATATTATATTATTCCAAAGTTTTGGCTTTTAAGTTATTTAAGCTCTTGGAAATGTTCAAATTTTTAAAATATGACACATTTACATGCTGTAAAATCTTTGTCAGAAGTATGATTCAATACAGTTTATTAGAATTTAACCAGTTTCATATTTTTCAGTGTTAAGGAAGTATGCTCTGCTATGCTGCTCTCTTGAGTCTGACTCTTTGAGACCCATTAGACTATAACCTGCCAGCTCCTCTCTCTATGGGCTTTTTCAGGCAAGTATACTGGAATGGGTTGTCATTTCCTCCTCCAAGGGATCTTTCTGACCCAAGGATCAAACCTGCATTGCAGATGGATTCTTTACTACTGAGCTATCAGGGGAAACCCTAAGGGATTAGCTTATTTTATCAGTAAACAAAAGCAATGTAAGATGTTTAAGAGGGTCAGATTAATTAAGCCAATAGTATAGTTTAGTTGGCTTTGTCAAATTAGTCCATTTTGTCATCTTAGTTGAACTCTAAAACCTGCTAAGGTATAATTTTCAACTGACAAAATCATGATTTTTTTTCAAATATAAAATGCCATTTGTTAAATGCTTTTTTTCAGTATTAATTAATAAGACAAGATGTTAAGGTGGATTCTAACAGCATTTAGGAGCTTAGGTTTTTATAGAAAATTTAATAATGGAAAGTTAAGATAAGACTGCTGGATTAATTTCAAAATTGGCTAATATCCTGCTGAGTAACAACCTTTGACATTTAGAATTATCTTTTCTATTAGATACAGATTGTTTGCATTTTAGTCTGGCAAATTCTGTGAGTTAACATATGATTTCACTATGTCTGAGAACTTTAATCAATAGCAAACAGTGAGTCAAAGAAATGCAATTTCCCTGGAAGATTCTTAGATGGGCCTTCAGTTCAGTTCAGTTCAGTTCATTTGCTCAGTCTTGTCCGACTTTTCGCGACCCCGTGAATCGCAGCACGCCAGGCCTCCCTGTCCATCACCATCTCCCAGAGTTTACTCAGACTCACATCCATCAAGTCTGTGATGCCATCCAGCCATCTCATCCTCTGTCATCCCCTTCTCCTCCTGCCCCCAATCCCTCCCAGCATCAGAGTCTTTTCCAATGAGTCAACTCTTCACATGAGGTGGCCAAAGTACTGGAGCTTCAGCTTTAGCATCATTCCTTCCAAAGAAATCCCAGGGTTGACCTCCTTCAGAATGGACTAGTTGGATCTCCTTAGGTCTATACAAGTTCATCGCCCAATGTTTTGCCTTATTTTTATGTTTTGGATGATATTTCTAAGGCATTTCTCAAAATTCAGTGCTGTAAAGAAGCAGCACTATTATTTCTTTCTAAAGAAAATTATATGGTTTTGATAATGTTTTGAAAACAAAGCAAAAAAATAGAAAAGACACTAGTACCCCATCACTTATTTTCACATTCATATTCCCAGATAAATCATTTATGGTTGGACATTGTTTCTCTTTAGATGGACATGGATGAAAGCTAATATAGTGATGATATTTTCTACTTTCTGATAACACTTGGTACATGTTTCCTTGGTATTCATATTCAGAGAATTGGGGATATAGGATTTGCTTTAAGAGTATGATTCAAACAAGAGCTTCCAAGGGTTACTATGGAAGGTTTAGACTGAGGTTCTGTAATCTTTCATCACAGCCTGACACTACTCCCTAGTCTATCCACTCCAAAAATCTTGCTGGGAAGTGTCTTTTATTTTTTTCCTTTTTTAACTTGGCTGCAATAAATTAGGATCACAGGAATGCTTTTCTTGGTAATCTATATAGAATAGCATTAGTAGATTTAAAATTCATGATATACTATAAGCCAAATTATGCTTACTCTCTGAATCTTATATTTCTCAGTATGACTTTCTCTTCTCTTTCAAATTAAGAAGATTTAACATTATTTAACAATAGAAGAATTTCCAATAAATAAAACTCACGTCTCCTTTTCCAATAGCATATAAACACAATCTAAGGAAAAAAAAAAAAGAAATAGCTTCGATAATGTTAAATATTGCTTTTTAAAATAAAATAGTTCCTCTGAAACTCCAGTACTTTGGCCACCTCATGCGAAGAGTTGACTCATTGGAAAGGACTCTGATGTTGGAAGGGATTAGGGGCAAGAGGAAAAGGGGATGACAGAGGATGAGATGACTGGATGGCGTTACTGACTCGAAGGACGTGGGTTTTAGTGAACTCCAGGAGTTGGTGACGGACAGGGAGGCCTCAGTTCAGTTCAGTTCAGTTGCTCAGTCGTGTCCAACTCTTTGCGACTCCATGAATCACAGCACACTAGACCTCTCTGTCCATAACCATCACCAACAGGGAGGCCTGGCGTGCTGCAGTTCATGGGATCACAAAGAGTCAGACATGACTGAGCGACTGAACTGAACTGAACACAAATATGCTAGCTAGCAATGTAACCGAATAATGTTATTACTGAAATTGTAATAATATCCTCTTGTAGTAACACTCTTTATGATTTAGAAACCAAACACATTTTCAAATGTTATTTTTCAAAACATTTTCTAAGATAGATTGTATAGATATTTAGCTTATAAGAATGCAATAAGGGAAAATGTGAGCTTCAAATACATAGATTTTGTTAAGTTGGAATTGTTGCCAGTTTGTAAAACTCACAAGATGTATCTATAATGGATCCAGATTAATTTTATAAAATTAAGAATCAGTCTAAAAATATTTAGAATCAATCTAGAGTATTTTAGATTATTTTATGTTACATTTGACAATTCTACCATATTGGAGAAAATAAAATTTGTATTCTCATACAATTTTATTATCTTCATTATATTTTTCCACTAAAAACTGAGCAATAGAGTTCTAAATAAATATTAACAATGGGTCTTTGGAGATGGGATTGGAATTGCTAAGAAGGGAAGTTATTTATCATAAAATAATATTGAAGTTTACTGAAAATTTCAATATAAATTTCGTTGGACTATTTCACTATAATTTAGGTTTCCACACATCAGAATGCTTTGGAAGGGAGTCAATAAGTTACAACCAAATGACTGGTTCTGACTAAAATGTATTAATTTGCAAATTACTTTTTGCTGAAAAACAACTATGTTCATTAGTTTACATATTGATTTGGTTCCTTTCTCACTACAATTATGAGAAACCATGTGACATGCAAAGGCAAATGTATTTACTTCCTGATCCTTTACTTAAATAATTTGTAGATAGCCTTTTTCAGAAGAAATCTTAATTTTTTGTTTGTTTGTTTTGGTTTGGTTTTTTTTTTTTGCATCTTTACTAGTATATACATATCTTGGCCCTTTATTGAAATAATTTGTAGATAGCCTTTTTAGAAGAAAACATTGTTTTATTTTGCATTGTTACTATTATATACATTATATGAAGCAGCAGGAGGCAAAACTCATTCGAAATTAAAAAAAAAAAAAGCAATTTGAAATATAATATATACTTGTTGTAAATCTCATCTCAGTATTAGCACCAAACCTTTCAGAATATGCTTTCTTATCCTTCTACTATGACATCAGAGTTTCTGATAATACATTTTTGCACAGTATAGCTGGTGAATAGTTCAATCAGTTCAGTTCAGTTCAGTTCAGTCACTTAGTTGTGTCTGACTCTTTGTGACCCCATGAATTGCACCATGCCAGGCCTCCCTGTCCATCGCCAACTCCTGGAGTTCACTCAGACTTACGCCCATCAAGTCAGTGATGCCATCCAGCCATTTCATCCTCTGTTGTCCCCTTCTCCTCCTGCCCCCAATCCCTCCCAGCATCAGAGTCTTTTCCAGTGAGTCAACTCTTCATATGAGGTGGCCAAAGTACTAGAGTTTATGCTAAAGGACAAAGTTCTGGTTAACACACTTGCATGTGAAATATATGTCACTAATATACTCTGACTGGATCACTTAGCCAGGGTAAGACTGGTGTTTGCTTAATGTTATGGTAGGGAGTGCAAATCAGATAAGAAATCTCATGTGATCTATAAGCAAGCAATAATAAAATGACCTCAATACTATTTTTATTTTCTCAACAAAATTGTCTTCATAATGTTAACTTTCTAGGCATACAGAGACCAAATATGAGTAATCTCTGTAGGAAAAAATTAGAAGCATACTTTTTTTACTCTTCAGGATTGTTCCAGGATGTAGATTGTGCCTATAATGGCAGAAATTGTGTATCAAGAATGCATAATTGGACAGTATTATAAGGCATTACTTAGAGTTGACTTATACATACAACTGTTCTTTACAATAAAAATAAGATCTGGAAATAAAATCAATGTTGACATTAAGAGGCAAAAATATACCACGAAAATTAAAAAATATAACTTTACCAGTAATAATGACAAAATCATGACAAAAAAGCTTACAGAATAACTTTTGCAATCTAGAAACATTGACAATAAGAGCCTCTAGAACTTTACATTGCAATTTCAGTAAGTGCTTATTTTCCATTTGTCTTCTACAAGGCATTAAAAATTATTAAAATTGATAAACTGACATAATTTCTTCCAAGTACATATCCTTACCCATTTATTATACTCTGGAAATGAAAGATCTTGGTGTTAATAAACTATAATGATTTTTTTTTTCTATCAACTTCATCTTAATGGTTTGGCTTCTCAATTACTGGTGAGAGAATTTGCCGAAGTTGACCTGTAATTAGAGTTGATTTTCACTGCCAGCTTATCATATAATGTATAAAAAGACACAATATATTTTTCATTGAAAGCAAATGAAAAGGCTGAGAAAATTTTATGTTCTATACTATAAGTAATAACAATATCCACTATGAAAATGATGCCAGTAAATGCCATGGTATAGTATGGATGTAATTTGTCTTTAGTAAGATAATACAGATATTTTCTTTCTGTATAGCTGACATGACTTATCACTGTGATTCCTTTCTGGTATGTTATGATCAAAACTAAATGATGAGTGAAGTAAAAATCAGTCACCAGTGGATGATTGCATAATTATTATCTCTAGGTAGTCATTTTGACATTAACTTGTGATTAGTATACAACCATAATTCATAACTAAAAGAAAGAAAGTAAGTCACCCTCACATTTCCTTGCATGCTGAGTTGCTTCAGTAGTGTCCAACTCTTTGATACTCCATAGATTGTAGACCACCAGGCTTCTCTGTGCAGGGCATTCTCCAGGCAAGAAATACTGGAGTGGGTTGCCATGCTCTCCTCTAGGGAATCTTCCCAACTCAGGGATTGAATCCGCCTCCCTTACATCTAGTGTATTGGCAAGCAGTTTCTTTACCACTAGAGCCATCACGTTTCCATAATCATTCTCTAATTAGAATCTACTTTCAGATTTAATTAAAGGAGAAAGAACAGAAGACATTACTACTATAAGATTTATTCTATTATTACTTACTGTTTTAATAATTTAAACCTAACCACACATAAATTTTAGTTCCATTTATAGAGTTTATCAAATAAATCATAATTGTGATTGTATACAGCCAGTCTTCTATGATCACTGTTCTGGAATGTTACAAAAATATTTTAAAAGTTTTTAACAATACATTTATTAGTATTTAATATTTATGAATAGTTTCAAGAACCAGGTTTTCCCACTAACATAGACATTTTAAATGAACAAATATGAGCCTATGAAATAAGAAATTTAATGGAAAGAAAAACAATACGATGAGTTGACTCTGATGCTGGGAGGGATTGAGGGCAGGAGGAGAAGGGGACGACAGAGAATGAGATGGCTGGATGGCATCACTGACTCGATGGACATGAGTTTGAGTGAACTCTGGGAGTTGGTGATGGACAAGGAGGCCTGGCGTGCTGCGATTCATGGGGTCACAAAGAGTCAGACATGACTGAGTGACTGAACTGAACTATACTGAAGGAAAGAAAAATATTTGCATTAAGGATATATTCCCAAGGCTTCCCAGGTGACAGAGTGGTAAAGAATTCACCTGCCAATGCTGGAGATTCAAGTGATACATGTTGGATCTTTGGGTCAATAAGATCCCGTGAAGTAAGTCAGGTATTTTGTAGAATGTCCAGAATACAGATTTGTTTAAGATTTCTGATAATTGGATGGAGTTATGGAGTTTTGGAGAAATATTCCAGAATATAAGTGTTCCTCATATCAAGAGGTGCATGAAAGCAATATAATTTGCTTCTGGCAATTTTAATATGGATCACTTGGTTAAAGAACTGTGTGCCAGATTTTTCCACTTTAAAATACGATTATTTTCTTTTCATATGGGGTTTTCTAAGATGAGTCACTAAGTTCAGATCCAGCTTACAATCAGGAACAGGGAAATTCCATTCTACCTCTTGGAAGAAAGAATGTAAAGCTACTTATTGGCACATACTAAAACAAAACAGTAATTGACAAGTATTTGGTGAATGCTGTTGCTGCTAAGTCACTTCAGTCGTGTCCGACTCTGTGCGACCCCGTAGATGGCAGCCTATAAGGCTCCTCTGTCCCTGGGATACTCCAGGCAAGAACACTGGAGTGGGTTGCCATTTCCTTCTCCAATGCATGAGAGTGAAAAGTGAAAGTGAAAGTCGCTCAGTCGTGCCCGAACCTTAGCGACCCCATGGACTGCAGCCCATCAGGCTCCTCTGTCCGTGGGAGTTTCCAGGCAAGAGTACTGGAGTGGGGAACCACTGCCTTCTCCGGTTTGGTGAATATATATTTTTAATTAATTTTTACTGAAGCATAGTTGCCTTACAATGTTTTATTAGTTTCTACAGCAAAATGAATCAGCCATGTTGTTGCTGCTGTTCAGTCATTAAATTTTGTCCAACTCTGTGAGCCCTTAGACTGCAGCATGCCAGGCTCCTCTGTCCTCCACTGTCTCCTGGAGTTTGCTCAAATGCAGGTCCATTGAGTCAGTGCTGCTATGTACCCATCTCATCACTTTATACTCCTTTTTCCTTTTGCTTCCAATAGTCCCCAGCATCAGGGTCTTTTCCAAAGAGCTGGCTCTTCCTATCAGATGGCCAAAATATTGTAGCTTCAGCATCAGTCCTTTCAATGAATATTCAGAATTAATTTCCTTTAGGAGTGACTGGTTTGATCTCCCTGCAGTCCAAGGGACTCTCAAGAGACTTCCACAGCACCACAATACAAAAGCATAAATCCTTAGGCATTCAGTGTCCAGCTCTCACATCCATACATGACTATTGGAAAAACAATAGCTTTGACTAAATGAATGTTTGTTGGCAAAGTGATGTCTCTGTTTTCTAATACACTGTCTAGGTTTGTCACAGCTTTCTTTCCAAGAAACAAGTGTCTTTTAATTTCATGGCTACAATAATCATCCACTTCCTTGATGGCTCAGATGGTAAAGAATCTGCTGGCAATACAGGAGACATGAGTTTGATTCCCTGTTGTTGGGAAGATCTCCTGGAGAAGATAATAGCTACTCACTCAAGTATTCTTGCCTGGAGAATTCTATGAACAGAGGAATCTAGTGGGTGACAGACCATGGGGGTCTCAAAGAGTTAAATGTGACTGACACTTTCACTTTTCAGGTTAGTCATAGCTCTCCTTCCAAGGAACAATCATCTTTTGATTTCATGGCTGCAGTTATCATCTGCAGAGATTTTGGAGCCCAAGTAAAGAAAATCTGTCACTGCTTCCATTTTAACCCCTTCTATTTGCCATGAAGTGATGGGACCAGAGGCCATGATCTTAGTTGTTTTATTATTGAGTTTCAAGCCAACCTTTTCAATCTATTCTTTCATCTTCATCAACAGGGTCTTTAATTCCTCTATGTTTTCTCCCATTAGAGTGGTGTTATCTGCATAATCAGTGATTATTGATAATTCTCTCAGCAATCTCGATTTCAGCTTGTGATTATTCCAGCCTGACATTATGTACTCTGCATGTAAGTTAAATAAGTAGGGTGACAATATACAGACTTGACATACTATTTTCTAATTTTGAACCAGTCATTTGTTCCATGTCTGATTCTAACTGTTGCTACTTGACATTCACACAGGTGTCTTAGAAGACAGGAAATGTAGTCTGGTATTCCATTTCTAAGAATTTTCATATTTTGTTCTGATCCACACAGTAAAGAGCTTTAGTGTAGTCAGTGAAACAGAAGTAGATGCTTTTCTGAAATTGCTTGCTTTCTCTATGATCCAATGGATATTGGCAATTTGATCTCTAGTTCTTCTGCCTTTTCTAAACCTAGTTTACACAATTGCAAGTTCTTGATTCATATACTGCAGAAGCCTAGCTTGAAGGATTTTGAGCATAACCCTGTTAGTATGTAAAATGAATACAATTGTATGGGAATTTGAATATTCTTTGACATTGCCCTTCTTTGGGATTGAAATGAAAATGGACATTTTCAAGTCCTGTGGCAACTGATGAGTTTCCCAAATTTGTTGACATATTGAGTGCAGCACTTTAACAGCGCCATCTTTAAGGTTTTAAATAGCTTAGTGGGAATTCTATCATTTCCACTAGCTTTGTAGTCCTAAGGATCACTTGACTTCACACTCCAGGATTTCCGGTTCTAGGTGAGTGACCACAGCATTGAGGATCTGGGTCGTTAAAACATTCTTATTTATAGTTCTGTGTATTATCATCACCTCTTCTTAATCTCTTCTGCTTCTATTATGTCTTTACCATTTCTGAATCAGCCATACATATACATAAATGCCTCCCTTTTAGATTTAGTAGAGTTTCCTGTGTTATACAGTGGGTTCACATTAGTTATATGTTTCATACATAGAATTAATAATGTATATGTTTCAATACCAATCTCCCAATTCTTTTCACTTCTCCTTTTCATCTTTGGTCTCCGTATGTCTTTTCTCAATGTCTCTCTACTTTGGCTTTGGAAGTAAGATTATGCATACCATTTTTCTAGATTTGGCTTCACTGGTGGCTCAGATGGTAAAAGTGTCTGCCTGCAATGTGGGAGACCTGGGTTTGATCCCCGGGTCGGGAAGATCCCCTGGAGAAGAAAATGGCAACCCATTACAGTTCCCTTGACTGGAAAATTCCATGGATGGGGGAGCCTGGTAGGCTATAGTCCATAGGGTCACAAAGAATTGGATATGACTGAGCCACTTCACTCCCAACTTCTTTTTAGATTCTACATATATCCTAAATTCTACATATATTTGTTTTTCTCTGACTTCACTGTGTATGACATACTCTTGGTCTATCAATATCTCTACAAAACACCCAATTTCATTCCTTTTATGGCAGATGATTATCCAATGTATATGTGTACATCTTCTTTATTCACTTAAATTACTTTCATGTTCTGGCTATTGCAAATACTGCTGCTATGAACATAGACATATATTTTTTCAATTATAGCTTTATAGGTATATACCCCAGAGAAGGCAATGGCACCCCACTCCAGTACTCTTGCCTGGAAAATCCCCTGGATGGAGGAACCTGGTAGGCTTCAGACCATGGGGTCGCTCAAGGTCAGACATTACTGAACGACTTCACTTTCACTTTTCACTTTCATGCATTGGAGAAGGAAATGTTAACCCACTCCAGTGTTCTTGTGTGGAGAATCCCAGGGATATGGGAGCCTGGTGGGCTGCCATCTATGATGTCACACAGAGTCAGACACGACTGAAGTGACTTAGCAGCAGCAGCAGGTATATACCCAAGAATGGGATTTCTGGCTCATATGGTAATTCTGTTTTTAGTTTTGTAAGAAATGGTCACACTCTTCTCAATAGTGACTGCATAAATTTATACTCCCACTAAGAGTGCATTAGGATTTCCTTTTTCTCACATGTTCTGAAGCATTTGCTGTTTGTATATATTTTGATGATGGCCATTCAGAGGTCTTCTCTGGTGGCTCAGATGGTAAAGAATCTGCCTGCAGTATAGAAGACCCTGGTTCAATCCCTGGCTCAGGAAGATACCCCAGAGAAGGGAATGGCAACCCACTCTAATAGTCTTGCCTGGAGAATTCCATGGACAGAGGAACCTGGTGGGCTACAGTCCCCAGGGAGTTGCAAAGAGTTGGACATGAGTGAGTGATTAAAACTTTCTGACATAAATTGCAGCAAGACCTTTTTTACCCATCTCATAAAATAAAAATAGGACTAAATTTAACTGAAAAGCTTTTGCACAGCAAAGAAAACCAGAAACAAGACAGAAAGACAACTCTCAGGATGAGAGAAAATATTTGCAAAGGAAGCAACTGACAAAGGATTAATCTCTAAAATATGCAAGAAGCTCATTAACAAAACAAACAACCAAATCAAAAACTGGACTTAAGCAGACATTTCTCCAATGAAAATATATAGATAGCCAACAAACACGTGAAAAGATACTCAACATCACTAATTAGTAGAGAAATGCAAATCAAAACTATAATGACATATCTCACACCAGTCGGAATGTGAAATCTGAACAGCTACGTATGTGTTCCTCTAAGGGTTTTATAATGTCTGGCCTTGCATTCAGATCTTTAATCCAGTTTCTGTTGATTTTTGTAGATGATATGAAAGTGAAATTTGCCCAGTCATGTCCAACTCTTTATGACCCTGTGGACTATACAGTACGTGGAATTCTCCAGGCCAGAATACTGGAGTGTGTAACCTTTCCTTTCTCCAGCACATCTTCCCAACCCAGAAATAGAACCCAGGTCCCCCTCATTGAAGGCTAATTCTTTACCAGCTGAGCCACCAGTGAAGCCAGGAAGTGTTCTAATTTCCTTCTTTTACGTGTAGCTGTCCAGATTTCCCAATACCACTTATTAAAGAGGCTGCTCTTTCTGAAGTCTGAGAATCTGATTCCCCTAGCTCCATATTCCTTTCTAAAGATTGTTTTGGCTCTTAGAGGTCTTTGGTGTTTCCATCGGAATTGTAATCTTTTTTCTATAATTCTGTAAAAATTGCCATTGACAATTTGATGGGAATTGCATTGAATCTGTAGATTGCTTTGTATATCATAGTAATTTTCATAATCTTGATTATTCCAATCCAAGAACATGGTATGTATCTCCATCTGTTTGTGTTATCTTTGAATTACTTCATCAGTGTCTTACAGTTTTCTGCATACAGGTCTTTGCCTCCTTAGGTAGGTTTATTCCTAGGCATTTTATTCTTTTTTTGCAATTGTAAATGTGATTATTTCCTTAGTTTCTTTCTGATAATTCATTGTTAGTGTATAAGAATGCAACAGATCTATGTGTATTTGCTTTGTATCCTGCAACTTCACTAAATTTATTGATTAGAAGCTACAAAACCACCTTCTTAAAGTCCAGTTCACTAAGTTCACATCAGTTGATCTTATCTATGAATTCTAGTACACTAATAGTGATTTTCTATTTCCTTTATATCCTTAAATTTGTAATCATTCTGCAAAGAATATTTTTCCTTTTTGTCCTCTTTCTTGTTTAACATTTTATTTATAGCAGTAGTATGGTCATATATATAAATATAATATATTATATTTATATATATATATATATATATAAAATCCAAGATTATCATTACTTCTTTCTGAAGACATTAGCAAAATATGTTCAATGCTCATTTACATTTTTCATGAATCAAGAGCTCATTTACTTTTATTGTTGAATGGTATTTCATTCTATAGATGTATTACGGATAGTTTATTCATTAGTTTATTGAGTGAAATTATTGTGCATATGATTAGGATGTGCCTTAAGTGAAGGTGCTATGTTGTTATAGTCAATATCTGGTCTTAAGAAATACCACAAGGACAAAATATTTTTCTTAAGACTAGTCTACTTTTTATCTCTCTTTTCCTGTTCTGCCTTCATAAAGGCCTATAAGAACATTCTTGAGTTGGTCCACATACAGATGACAAATGGATTAACTATGTTAATTACCAAAGCCACTTGATCTATATCATTACATCCAAAACTGAAGTCTTGCTGGAGACTAAGCATTTTTAGGTATCATAATACTTTCTAAATTCCCTTCATAATACATACCAGAATCTCACATTATTACCTTCATGTCATCTTTATTCTCTGCCTCATATTACTGGGCATCTATGCTCTTTAAGGGCAAGGGACAGACTGCTAACTTGTGGAAGATTCAATTTTTTTTTCTTTGCTTTTTCTATTTTTTGAGGAAAGAGTAGGAGTGGTGATGCAGAAAATGGTAAAAACAAGCAGAATGTTTATAACTTCATTGGTATACCATTTTACTTCAAGTGAACTGTATTCCCTTTGGCATTAACTGACAACTGGAGAGATATAAAAGAAACTTTATAAAGCTTAACTCTTACTCTGAAGTGATTTGTGAAAGCTCTTTTCCATGGCCAATTCTCAGGAGAATTAAAAGAGTCCTGTGCTTATGTCCTTTGTACAGTGACAGGTTATCAAGGAATTTTAAATTGTTTAAATAACAAATTAATCATCCAACTACCACTCACACTGAAAACACTTGATGACTGTACACTGTCCTTTCAAATAGGTGAATTATGCTGCTGCTGCTGCTAAGTCACTTCAGTCGTGTCCAACTGTGTGCGAGCCCACAGATGGCAGATCACCAGGCTCCCCCGTCCCTGGGATTCTCCAGGCAAGAACACTGGAGTGGGTTGCCATTTCCTTCTCCAATGCATTAGAGTGAAAAGTGAAAGTCAAGTCGCTCAGTTGTGTCCGACTCTTAGCAACCCCATGGACTGCAGCCTATGAGGCTCCTCCATCCATGGGATTTTCCAGGCAAGAGTACTGGAGTGGGGTACCATTGCCTTCTCCGAAGTGAATTATAGACTATTTTTAATGAAAATATTTTTATTGTTTAAATAGTAGAATAGAAACATGAAATTCACTTCATAATGTCTTTAAAATCAACTTTGGAAGGGCTGATGCTGTCACTTAACAACTATTTGGACTACTTTGTTTCCTTAAAGTACAGAAAATGATTATGTCACTTTCACCAAACTCTTACTGGATTTGCATTTCCTGGTGTAAGGGACAATATTGCTTACCTGTAGGAGAATATTTGAATCTCACCATCATTATATGGAATAATTTGCATTTCTTCCTTGTGCAGAGATAGGTATTAGGGCATTTTCCTACTTATGAAAAGAGAAGACACTTTGTACACATTATAAATATTAAATTGTGTTGATTTCAGATGAAGAACACAGAGTTTTTGCATAATTCTCCGTTATTTTGTCCAGGATTTTACCTTATGACTAGTTGTGCAATATTTCTCAAGAAGAAAAAAAAAATTTCTCAAGAAGAAATTAATTTAGATAAGTGCATGTGCAAGGACATTGTCAAGGGTAGAATTCCATAACATTACTGATATCAACACGAACATGAGAATCATTATTCATTAGATTTAAAGTGTCTAATTTATTTGAACTGCACATGTGTGTGTATACAGGCACTAATTTCTTTTTCCCTTAATTGTACAATGAATTGATATTAAATTACATGACTTCAAAAAATTGTGAGTGCTAAAATGATCATATGTATCATTTTCATCAGTATTTACTATGACTAAAATAACTGCCACAAAATTTTATAATCTAGTTGAGGAGAAGAAAAATGGAATATGATAGATAAATATTAGCAAGAAACATTATATGAAATATTTCAGCAGTCTATTATTTACTTCTGAGTAAGCATTAATAAAATAATAAATACTCCCCAAAGGTATTTAGAGGTTTGTCTTCATAGAGAGTATCTCAAAATATATTCTCATTTTGTTATAAAAAATGTAATATTAGTGCATAATATATTTAATATTTTTAAAATTCCAATTATTTTATTTGAATTGAAATAACTCTAAAAGTAGATCAACTTAATAAGCTCTAAGTCAAGACAGAATCCAACTTTTCTGGGTCTAGAAATATTTATGTTACTTTTATTCAGCTAAATAGTGTTTCAGATCCTAAACTCTTGCATTTATTTTGATTTCATTCTTCTCTAGTCTTTATTTAAATATCAAGGACAAATTATTTCTCCTTTATACTTATTTGAAAAATTTATAAATTCATTTATTTTTTCTAATATGACTGTAGTGAGAATTCCCTAACTGGCATCTCCTATATCTTCTGTCTCCCATACATTCTAGTCTGTATCCTATCATATATTAATTTTTCAAAATCATGACCTTATTTTAATTTTTCCTTTATTATAAAATCATAAATGCTTTCCTACTCCCAAATGAAAAAAGCAAAAATCATTTATACTAACCATTCAGTGCTACCACAATCATATACCAAAGTATAATACTGTACTGACATACTTTTTCTCCATCTGTGATGCTAATCTGGACTTTAAGCTTTAGTGTCCAGAATTTTTATTGGGATTTTACTACATAGGCATGATTGATTAAATTACATCCATCTGATTCAAATTCCAGCCTCCCTTCCCTCCCAAGAAGTGGTGCTATTATCATGTGGCTCAAAGTTCCAAAACTCTAACCACATTGTTGGTCTTTTTCAAATGGTCAGCTTCTGTTCTGGATAATCTTGCTAGCATAAACTCAGATGTGATCCCATGTAACCACTGTGAGTAACAAAGACATTCCAATCATTTGGGACCTATAAGTGTTTAAAAGTTGCTTCCCAGGAATGAAGGGCAAAGTCAAATTCTTTACTATTCAACCCTAGCCAGACTAAACGATTTTCTCATCTTATCTCCCATTTTTGCTCACCAGATATGCTTTTTTTTCTTCCCTACATGTGCTGCCATACCTCTAAGTTCATCACAAACATGCCTTCTTTAGGAGCAATTCCTTAATTAGTCTAACTTCATGAATTTTAGCTCTAGCAAATGTTCTTTTGTGAGTTTATTATACAAACATTAAATTATTTCCTATACAAAACTATAGATTACTGTAGATTGTAAGTGTATGCTATTCATCTACATCTTTCAATAATATTCAGCCAAGGATTTTTGACAAAATATTGCTTATTATTTAATAAAATTATTCATTTTGTTTGGATAGCTACTTTGTGGCAGGCCCTGAGGTAAGCAAAGAGAATACAGTAAATAACCCCGAATAACAGTATTGGTTTCCTACCCTCCAGATGCTTTCATGCCAGGTGAAGAGGTGAATCTTGTTAAGAAAAGAAAGCAATTGGACCATAGCTCTGGAGACAAATTTTAGATATACAAGAAAAGAGACTAAAGTTATTTGTTGGAAATAGGATTTATACTTAGGTGTCTGAGTATCTTTCTCATTTGAAACCTAGTTCCCTATATTAGCCTACTTGGAGAACTGACAGCAAGGTGCAAGAAACAGATGACTTTGATTATCTTTAGGTCTAAAAAATTAAGTTCTGGATATTCATACTACCTGACAGTACCTATAGAAGTTGGTGCCTAATAAGCTCTGGGAGTTGGTGATGGACAGGGAAGCCTGGCATGCTGCTGCAGTCCATGGGGTCACAAAGAATAGGCAACACTCAGCAACTGAACTGACTAACAGTACCTTTAACTATACAGGATCTTAGGTAAAAGATCTTATCAAGTGATTGTTTCCTTTTCCAATAAATGCCATAGTATCCTTTTAGACAACAGAAAACAGAATTTATTTATTTGTCTCTGAAGGACCTACTAAACGTAAAGTTAGTTGGCTGTTAGCATAACTAATATCTGGTGTAGCTAGGAGCACTTCTGGGAATTCAAAAACAATGGCTGTTTCATAAGCATATATTTGTTTGTTTCATTAGATTATGTAGGAAACATGATTAATGAATCCCTTGGTTTTGCTCTTGTGGTGAATTAAAACATATGTGAAATATACTTGATCTCAGTTAAAAGTCTGAAATATTTTGCTTCTATAGTCCCTGATTTTGTACTTTGTGATAACATAATAGTTTTCAGATTAGAACATCAGCTTATGGCTTTCATCTCCTATGCAATAATTAGTATCTGAAGGATCATGAATATATTTCTTAAACTTTCTGAGCCAATTTCTTATCTATAAGAATAACATGATAAATCCTTCTGCAAAGCTTTGCAAAGATGTGTGCTTCTATTTATAAAAGATACCTAGTGAGTCGTAAATATTTAGTTTGTAATCAAAATAGCTTAGCTCTGCTCACCACATTGAATAAGTTAGATATTAAAATCTGTTTTCTAAAAGTATTCAACCAGATCATTGTCATGTCAACGCATATTTTAATAATTTATAGATTTGAGATAATCAATATAATTATTATCTTGCTATCTTTCCTTAAAAGAATATACTTTAATCATTCCCAGGACTTAGTACCATTCACACATAAAAAGGACCAAACTTGGATAAGTCATTACCTTAGGACTGAAAATAAAATATCTTTTTACAGAGGAAAATGTTTGCATTTGAGCAAGCTGTGCACAGCAGTTAATGGGAGTGGAATTCAGAGGGGAAGATGTATGTTTAAAAATATCTTTCTGTAAAAAAGGAAGAGAGAGAATAGAAAAATCCCTAGGGATGCAGCATGCAATAAAATTTGAGACTGATAGTGAGAATGGTTATGGAAATCAGTGAATAACAAAAGGTCCCTGATTAATGGCATCTGAATGGTTTCTGTAGACCCATTTGACATTTTTCTGTGTGGAACATCCAATTTGGAATCAGGTTGGAACCATAATCTGTACAGTTGCATGGTTGCTTTACTTTCTATTTTTTATTCAGTGGCATAGATGAATTTCAGAAAGCCTGTAGGAAATAGAGAAAAAAGCACTAAGTAAAAAAAAACTCTAAGTCATTTTCAAGAATAGTGTCAAAAATTCAGCTACAGAAAAAAAAAAAAAAAAAAGACAGCCTAGATTCAATTTTTAAAATCCTGAATTTTTCTATGAAGATTTACTTTGGCATTATATAACTCAAAAATGCATATGAAAGAAATTAAGGGAAAGTATTATTTACTTTATCATTTCAATCACAATGAAATTGTTCTCATAATAATAATTTTATCAAGAAAAATCATCTACAATGTTTGGTATACAAGGAGAAAAATTCCAGCTTTCAAGTTTTATGTAGTGAGGAAAACTAACAGTTTCAAATCTAGTCACACTGCGTTTATGATTTAAACCTTGTCTAACATTCCATGTTAAAAAATTGAAACAAAAAATAACCTAATAATGTTATGTAATGATACTATATTTAGAAAACCCAAGCCCCTGTTCCTGTTAGCATTTATTCATAAGGAATCTGAGCTCTCCATTCAGATTTTAGTAGGCAGATCTTTTATTTTGACTTTTCTAAGTATCTATAGAAAATTAAAATTAAAAACAAGATAGAAACTGATATATATTCTCACAATGCAATGGAAAGATCCATTTTTAGTTATTGTGAAGAAGTTTTTAAAATATCAAGCATTATTTTCTGGGTTATTTTTAATAAAATCTCAAACAAAAATCAGTTTTAATATAATTATTTAAATCATATATAAAGAAATTTCCCAAATAATACAGCATTGTAATGTCCCACACACATATATTATTTCCTTAACATGTACTGGCTGGATGACATCACGGACTTGATGGACATGAGTCTGAGTGAACTCCAGGAGATGGTGATGGACAGGGAGGCCTGGCCTGCTGCGATTCATGGTCGCAAAGAGTCGGACACGACTGAGCGACTGAACTGAACTGAACATATACTTGCTTTATATGTTAAAACATTGTAAAACTAAATGGAAATTTTATGATTTACATAAGAAAAATTGGCAATTGAGAATTATTATATATTTGCACTATTTGCAAAATAGTAATGTATAGAAAATAAAAATGATTGTGTTTTAATTTGAATAGTATATATGAGTTTAAAAGTACCTGAAAATCTTTAACATTTTCTTTTTTAATTTATTTTTAATTAGAGGATAATTGTTTTACAATTTTGTGTTGGCTTCTGCCACACAACAATGTGAATAAGTCATAAGTATATATATGTTCCCTCTCTCTTGAACCTCCTCAACACTTCCGACCCCACACAGAGTTCTAGTTTGAGCTTCCTGTGTTATACAGCAACTTCTCATTTACAAATGATAATGAATATGTTTCAAGGCTGCTCTCTCAATCTGTATCACCCTCTCCTTCCCTTTCTGTCTACAAAGTCTCTTCTCTATGTCTGCATCTCTATGTCCTGTGTATAGGTTCATAAGTACAATTTTCCAGATTCTGCATATGTATATATGTTCTAATATATGAAATCTTTCTTTTTCTCACTTACTTCACTCCATATAACATACTCTAGGTTCAATCCACTTCACTAGAATTGACTCAGGTGCATTCTATTTTATGACTGAGTAATATTCCATTGTGGCTTCCCTGGTGACTCAGTGATAAAGAATCTGCCTGCCAATGCAGAAGACATGGGTTCAGTCTCTGGATTGGGAAGATTCCCTGGAAATGGAAATGGCAACCTGCTCCAGTATTCTTACCTGGAAAACCCCATGGACATAGGAACCTGGTGGGCTACAGTCCATGGGGTTGCAAAAGAGTCAGACATGACTTAGCAACCGAACAAGTAAACAGTACTCCATGGTGTACATGTACCACAACTTTATCCATTCACTTGTTGATGGACATCTAGGTTGCTTTGATGTCACATCTATTGTAAATAGAGCTGCAATAAATACTGGGGCTACTGTTGTTGTTTTTCAGTTGCTCAGTCAAGTATGACCCTTTGAGATCACATGGACTGCAGCATGCCAAGCTTCCCTGTCCTTCACCATCTCGTGGTGTTTGCTCAAATGCATGTCCATTGAGTCGGTGATGCCATCCCACCACTCATCCTCTGTTGTTCCCTTCTCTTCCTGCCTTCAATATTTCCCCAAATCAGGGTCTTTTCTAATAAGTCAGATCTTCTCACAGGTGGCCAAAGTATTTAGCATCAGCCCTTCCAATGAATATTCAGGGTTGCTTTCTTTTAGGATTAACTGTTTTGATCTCTTTGCTGTCCAAGAGACACTCAAGGGTCTTCTCCAGGACTACAGTTCAAAAGCATCAATTTTTTGCATCTCAGGCTTTTTTATGGTCCAACTTTCACATCAATACATGACACATGGAGAAAATATAGATTTGACTAAACGAGTACATGTGTCTTTTTCAATTATGATTTTCTCATAGTATATGCCCAGTAGTGGAATTGCTGGGTCATATGCTAGCTAGTTTTATTTCTTCTTCTTTTTTTTTTTTTTACTAATCTCCATCAGTTCAGTTGCTCAGTCATGTCTGACTCTTTGCAACCCCATGAATTGCAGCACACCAGGCCTCCCTGTCCATCACCAACTCCTGGAGTTCACTCAAACTCACGTCCATCGAGTCGGTGATGCCATCCAGCCATCTCATCTTCTGTCGTCCACTTCTCCTCTTGCCCCCAATCCCTCCCAGCATCAGAGTCTTTTCTAATGAGTCAACTCTGCATGAGGTGGCCAAAGTACTGGAGTTTCAGCTTTAGCATCATTCCTTCCAAAGAACCCCCAGGGCTGATCTCCTTTAAAACGGACTGGTTGGATTTCCTTGCAGGCCAAGGGACTCTCAAGAGTCTTCTCCAACACCACAGTTCAAAAGCATCAATTTTTTGGCGCTCAGCTTTCTTCACAGTCCACCTCTCACATGCATACATGACCACTGGAAAAAACAATAGTCTTGAATCTCCATACTATTCTTCATAGTGGCTGTATCAATTTACATTTCCAACAACAGTGCAAGAGGGTTCCAGCGTCTCCACATTTTCCCTATCATTTATTTTTTGTAGATATTTTGATGATGGCTGTTCTGACCTGGGTGAGGTGATATGTTATTGGAGTTTTGATTTGTATCTCTCTAATAATGAGAGATGCTGAGCATCATTTCATGTATTCATTAGCCATCTGTAGTATTCTTTGAAGAAATGTCTGTTTAGGTCTTCCTCTCACATTTCAATTGGGCTGTTTGTTTTTCTGGTGTTGAGCTACAGGAGCTCCTTCAACGTTATCTTTATTAGAGTCTGTCTACTCTTTTTAAGTCTTTCTCTGTAACCTGAAATTTAATTATATTTCTTGTATTTTTCACAAGTGCCAACTTATCCTATTCCATTTGTAGAAAAATATATATTGCTAACTTTGTGAGGAAATTAAGATTTTGGCTATTTTTTAAAAAAAAAGTAATAAAGTATTCTTGGGTAAATTTACGTATTCTTAACTTTAACACAACTGAATGATATACATCTCCAGCTATAACAGTAAAATGATACAGCCATGATTTGGTCTACTATTATATTTGTAGTATATATATGTGTGTGTGTGTGTGTGTGTGTGTGTGTGTGTAGTAGAGAGAGAGAGATAGAGATAAATTGAGTGGGAGAGCTGAAAGCCTTTGGGACTTGTATGTAGTTTGAGAAAGCTTGTAAAAGGATTTTTATAATATTTTTGTTTCTCTCTAAGCAAGATTGAATAACTCATGTAGTTAATTTTGCAGTGTTTTATATTTTGAAGCTTATATTTTGAATATATCTTATATTTTGAAGTTGATAATATCAGTCTGCTTTGTTTGTTATTTATTTATTCTTTTGAGAAGTAGGAGAACCAGAATACCACATAGGTCAGGTGTTTAGTCCTGGAGTCATACCCTATGGCTCTGAAATGGATAACATTGGCGACTTATTATTCTGATGATTTTTGTGCTTTGGCTAGTATTAATACAATTGATACATAGCTTCTTCTTTCTTTTCCTTACTATGGCTCAGAGGTTCAAATATGGCTAGAATTGATCCAAATAGTGTTCTTAGTTTTTGGAGCTGACAATTCAGAAGCTATACATAAATGCATTTTACTAGCAAAATTGTAAAGTGAATTGAATCCATAGCATTGTGATGTATTTTATGTTAATATCAGGGCAATTATTGGCTGTGAATAAGATCCTGAAAATTGAGTTGGAACCACATGGACAGATTCATATACAGATGAAAATTTTACTCTAAAGTTTTCCTGAAACTTTCACCAATAGAAACAGAGTTTCTTCCCTACTTGAGTAAGTGGATTTCCATTTCTCTGAAGAAGCTAAAGAATAACTATGAGGCAGTTGCTTTATAGTAGATGTTAGTTTTCTCACCAAAATCTACCCTCACCATCAGTCATTGCCTCTATATCTGTAATCTAAGAAGCTCCACATGTCTCTAAGAACTACTCAGTGCCAATTTTCAGTTGTGTTTTTTTTCTCCCCCTAAATCCCTGACCATAGGCACTGCTTTAAATTCTGTCTACTGGAAGGATTTCTCTTTGACACTGTCTCTTATATGAAACCTGAGCAGAATTTTAATGTTACTCCTGTCCACTTTCAGGTAATGCCAACATATTATGCAGAACATTCTGTAAATAAGATCCAATTTTTATTTCTTCCAACAGTTGTTCATAGTGAACACCTTAGGAGATCTTAAAGGTGTTCTGAGACACAAACATCAATATTGCAGGAGAAGCAGCCATGTGAACTGGAGCCACTTTCTCATGCAAATTATACATGCCTTCAGGAAGGCTGAAGTAAGATCTTTTATATATCATAGCTACTCCGTGACAGAGTGATGATTTGTACATTCAACTTTTGGGTGTGGTGCCAGATTATACTGAATTTGTGGTGAACAGCTCAGTTTATGTGAAACATTGGTGGTCAATGGCCAAGCTACTTTTGTACTGAGTAGGGTTCAATGGCAAATAAAATATATTTTCAGAAGTAGAATAGTTATCTGCAAAGAGTGGGATCACTCTGCTCCCAAACTGACATCGTCTGCCACAGTCTTCACTTACAGCAACTTGCCAGAAGTTCACACAGCATTCTTCTGTGTTATCCTATACCCATGGAGTCATGTGGCTGAAGTAGCTGAGCAGTTTGCATGTAAACCACATATTATAGAAATCTTCTTTTCATTTCACACAAAGGAAACAAATTAAAGCAAAAAAATATTTTTTATATCACTAAACTACAAGAAGAAGAAAGGGAATACTTTACTTGCTGGGGTAATTAATTTTGAAAATCAAGGTGGGAATGTGTTGTTATTGCATAATGGGTACAAAGTCAGTATTCAGAACCCAAGAGATCCTTTGAAAATCTATTTAATATTTTCATATCCTTTGTGAAAGCTAAATATAGATAACTACCCAACACAGAAAAAACTAAAAACTGTCTCAAGACCTTCAGTAATTAAAAATGTGTTAGTCCGGGTTCTCCTGAGAAATAAGACAAATAGAATAGATGTACTTTGTACATATATTATCTAATTATGTATATCTCATTATGTATCCTATTACATAGAAACTAATATAGCTGTAACATGATTTAATATAAACATATATTGATATATATATGTAAATATTAAAATGTTTTTATTTATAATATGATTTATGATAGAAAATCGATTCATGCAATTATGAAATTGAGAAGCGCCATGTCCTATCAATTCCAAGCAAGAGACCCAGGAAAGGCTTTTTTTAGATTTGATAAATAAGTTCATGACCTTGATTATGGTGATAGTTTCATGGATATATACATTCTCAAACACATCAAATTACATACATTAAATAGGCACAGCTATCTGTGTGCCAATTATGCTTCAATAAAATGGTTAACAAATAACCTCCACTCCAAGTTCAAAGACTGAGAACCAGAGGCACCCATGATGGTGTTTTTTTTTTTTTTTTAACCAGGGCAACAGGCATTTTATTTATTTTTTTAAATACAAATTTATTTATTTTAATTGGAGGTTAATTATTTTATAATATTGTATTGGTTTTGCTTTTGAGTCCATTACCAAAGCAAGAAAAGACTGATGCTTCAGTTCTAGGAATCAGGCAGAGTTAGTATTCAGCTTTCCTCCACTCTTTCATTGTATCCATGTCAATGAGTCGAATGATGCCTACCACATTAAATGGTACAACTTCTGTTATTCTGCCCACTAATCTAAGTGCTAATTCTCCGCAAAATCCAGAAATAATATTTAACCAGATATGTGGGTATCCTTTGATTCAGTCAAGCACACACAGAAAATTAGTCTTCATAGAAGGCTTGGGTAATTTCAGCAGTTAAGGGACCACAAAACTTGAGGTGTTTTTGAAGGCCAAGGGAATATGAAATAAAGAGTGTTAGTCGCTCAGTTGTGTTCAACTCTTTGTGACTCCATGGAGTGTTGCCCACCAGACTCCTCTGTCCATGGAATTCTCCAGCCAAGAATACTGGAGTGGGTTGCCATTTCCTTCTCCAGGGGGAATAGAGAGTAGAAGATATAAATAAAAAGTCAAAGGTATGACCATGGCACCCCACATCCATACATGACTACTGGATAAACTGCTACCCTTGTGGTCTAACTATCACATCCATACATGACTACTGCTACCTTTGTCAGCAAAGTGATGTCTCTGCTTTATAATACACTGCCTAGGTTTGTTATAGCTTTTCTTTCAAAGAGCAAGCATCTTTTAATTTCATGGCTGCAGTCACCATTTGTGGTGATTTTGGAGTCCAAGAAAATAGTCTGTCATTGTTTCCATTTTCCCCCCATCTATTCAAAGTGATGAGACTGGATGCCATGTTCACTTTTAAGTCAGCTCTTTCACTCTTGTCTTTCACCCTCATCAAGAGACTCTTTGCTTCCTCTTCACTTGCTGTCATTAAGGTAGTGTCATCTACATGTCTGAAATTGTTAATATTTCTTCTGGCAATCATGATTGTAGCTTGTGATTCATGTAGCTAGCATTTCACATGATGCAGTCTGTAAATAAATTAAATAAGCAAGGTGACAATACACAGCCTTGGTGTACTCCTTTCTCAGTTTTACTGAATCAGTTTCTGGAGGAATAAACAAGACATAATAGTGGCTAAAATGACATGTGTGTCATATATTCCCTTTGGAAGGAGTGTTGATATGTATTTTCTCAACAAGATATAGTGAAATCCTGTTAGTTGAAAACAAGATTTTATATTCCTTTATATTCTTAGCTTAAATACAGCTATTAAGTAAAGTGTATATGAATGACAATTAAAAAAATAGTAGATTATTATGGATGCTCTTTATCCATAAAATTACAAATGGGAACAACATTTTTCTAAATTTTCTTCCCTTTAAGGCTTGAGGGTAGAGTTGGCCATAAAAGGAGTGAGAGTAACATAGAAGGTAGAAGTGAAGAACAGCTACTCATACAAAGTGCAGTGATGATGTGCAACAGACAGATTCAGATTCACCTAGCTGGTGCCAGCATTTCTCCTCTTCTGCCATTCATCCACCTGTCTTCTCAGCTGTGTCCTCACTGATAAATGTATCCTGAGAACTACTAACCAAATGCTTGAATGCAGATCACAGATATTTTAACCTTATAGAGGTAACCATTCCCCATAGACATCACTCTGAGCTCACACTTCATTCTCACTCAGGTGACCTGACATGTTTTGCTTATTAAATGTCTTTGAAAGTCCTGAACTGGTTTCCTGTTAGCCAATTAGTCATGCTTTTGCTGGTGCTGGAACATCCTTTCCATATCTTCACCCCCCCCCAGACTTTCATACTTATGTATGATCTAATCACTATAAGAAATGTATTATTCTCATAACAATTGTAGTTCTGTTTTTCTGACTTAACTATAATTGACAAACTTTCATTAGAATAGGATTATTTAAATATTTTCACTATCTCATAAAGGAGGAAACTATGGAATTTCAAATGAACCAGTGGCAGTTGTTAAGAAAAGGTTTTAAAGAGGTAATATCCTATTTTGAATGATACAAAGGGTTGCTCTGTATTGTAAATAGCCAAATTCATAGCTCAAATTCTTCAGCAATATGTTTCCTCCTTTGTGTTTGCAGCCATATCAGAGAATAAAAGAACTGCAGTGTTAGCTAGCAGTGAAATATGCACAAAAGCATACAGAAAATCCTGCAGAAATATTCATCTGAAACCAACAGAAATAATCCCCTACTTTTTAAAGATTATCCACAAATATTTCATGATAGCTTTACCACATTTTACTTTGTTTTACAGTTATTTATGATATCCTATATCTTTCTAACTAAATTACTAGCTTTTATATGCTTAAAATAAAGAATGTGTCATACATAACTTTCCATTGGTTAACTGGCCACCTCACGTGTCTAACTCACACCCAGTATCTTGCACAAAGTAGCTCAAGTGAACATATATTGCTTTTACTAGTACCATACTTCTGTGAATACCTGTCTATCTCCTGTTCATAGATTCCTTCTTGACTATCAGTAACTTGATTCTGTCTTTTTGTAGTATGGTTTGGCTGTGTGTGTGTGCACATGTGTGTGTGTGCATGAGAGAGGGAGAGAGATTCAAGGATATTTTTCAATAGAAAGCTTGATGCTTACTTTAGGAATGATTTAAGAAAAATCATATGATCCAAACAAAGCTAATTAAAATTTTTCTATGGCATGTGGACATTTAATAAAACATAATATTCTTTTTCATTAGAGGATTTAGATTTGCAGCAAACTAGTTGGAGGAGCCTGGTGGGCTGCAGTCCATGGTGTCACTAGGAGTAAGACACACAGAGTCAGACATGACTGAAGCAACTTAGTAGCAGCAGCAGCAGCAGCAGCAGTTATTATGAAAGACAGAGACAAAGAGATTAAAACAGTGCTGTAACATAATTAGGAACACTTTGCCTTAAAGCATTCTACTCTAGATGTTAACATTTATGTGAATAAATAAATAGTCTTTTAAGTTAGTTTATTTATATTTTCTGATTTAAATTAAGTAAAAGTAGTGTTACTTAGAAGTGGGAAGTTACAAATGATGGATCTAAAATTTTAGAATTGACCAAATGAATTTGAGTTGGCCAGTTAGCAGTTTGTTTTTTTTTTTTCCTGTGAAATATTGTGTCAGAATTCACACTATGCATTCATAAAATATAAGTACTTAGGTTGCTTGTTGTAAAATTAGTCTTGAACTCTTGGCTATCTCTATTCATCTGCAGAGATGTTTAACGAAGTTTCAAGTTTCGTTTTGTTTTGTTTAGACTACTCATTCTAAAGAAAAGAAGGACATAATTCGATGCTGTTTTGGAAAAATGGCACATGTTTTACCTAAAATAAAAGAACTAAAATTACCAAAGTTTTTTGTAAGTTATATCCTTATAGAAATATGAATATGTATTTTTTTAAACAAACAAACAAAAAAAACATAATGAAGAAGGGAAACAGATGAGTACAGGACTAGGACAAAGGATGAACAAAATAAATGTGAAATTTAATTCCCAAACTGGTTACATTATTGAAGTAGGAGAAATATTAAGTGTACCTTATTGTTTCAGCCATAGTCAGATAAACTATGTTAGGCTTAGGGCTTGGGACATGTACAACACATGTAGGCTTGTTTCTAAGGGATAGAAATCTTACTGTAGGTGTCCAAATTCAAGATTTGTGGCTCCACTCACTTTTACTTTGGTTACAGCTTCTGAAATAAGCAAAATCAAGTTGGCCCCAGGCTTTCTGTAGTTTTCAAGAGATATAGTATTAAAAGAAAGCATGTATATGGGTGATATAAATTTTCAGTTCTTAAATCATCCTCCAATCCCCCACCCCCTTAGTAGTATGTTAAGTCAGCAGAAAGCAAACATTGCATAGCTCATTGTGGAGAAATTCACCCTTCTGCTTATTTCAGATTAGTTCATGAGGCAGCATAGACAAGATTTCTCAACTATCCATACTGAGAAATCTAGTATAAGACCATTCAACACATAGGAAGATAAATCTTACTGAACCTGGCCCAAAGAAACTGATGTATGCTATTAAGTATGTAATGTGTTATGTTACTTCCTTTCCTCCATAGTCTATTGCATTTCCACCTTTGGATAATGAATGGAGATCATAGCTAAATTCTTCATTGAGTCAATAAATTGCACAATATTGAAAAGGGATCAGCACAGAAGTAAATGTGTACCTAGAATTCACCTAGTTGTCATTTATTATCATCCTGGAATCTGCTATTTGGGAATTATTTGGTTTGATTATGTTGTGAAGGTAAATAGCCCTTTTTCTAGCCCATGTTGGAAAGTTATATTATGGTTGAAATAAGGGTATAGATAAGTGAAGAATATCATAGGGATATGATATTCTGCATGTTCATCTCTGTTAGAGCTGCCACATATATTTTGAAGAAAGATTATACTAAAGATTCAAGCCAAACCTTGAAGAACTAATATATGGTCAAAAGTTCATAATTACAGTAGTCAAGCCTCTGAATATAGCTCTTTGTGAAGGCAGATCAAATTGGAAAACTAGAGATAAGCCAATAAATTTTACTTGCTAAAGGTATTTTTTCTCTTCTCTTGGTTGGACAAATTGCAAAATATTCTTAATGAAATAGAGTAGATGTGGATATGACTATATATAATGACTCATAGATAAGAAATTCAGTGAGAATACTTTATGTTTCAGTACCTGGATATGACCTTGTTTGGTAAACTTTTGTGAAAGGTCTGAATGTACTTTCTGCTCACTGAATAATCAAAAGAAATTGCCCTAATCAGAAAGATTGATTACGCTATTTGGGCTGTCCTTAGGGACATATTCAACCTTAAGGAGCTGAAGACTGATAACTGACACCTTTGCTTCAGTTTCTGTTGAGTTTCTAATATCTGCAACTGAAAATCTTGACTAATATAATATGAATATAACAATAGTTAAGAATAGACTTCTTACTATGGAGTATACCAAATATAATAATAAAACAGTAGTAAATAATATTATAATTTTATGAAAGTATTTTAATGTGAACACTTTACATAATTTCTTACAATGATAATAATCTGTACTTCACAAAGGAAAACTGAAGCCTTGATATCTTAAGGTCAAGCACCTTATAAATAAGAGCCAAATTTGAACTTAAATTTTGTTTCCCACAAATAATAGATTTTTATTTCATTAAAGGGATCATCAGAAAGTCCATTGTGTTCAGCTCCCACATACTTCACCTGGGATGCATGTGAATAAGCATTCTGCATAGTGCCATGTACAAAGGAATACCAGACATTAGCATTGTTTCTATTCCTGTCAAGTATAGAGTATACTGTGAGAATAAAAGAAAACAAAACATAAGCAAGTAAGTGATTGGAAAATAACAAAGGTTCATATGGAAAAAGAAAATATGTGGTACTTTAATAGAAAGTAGAACATTGGAATGGATTATGTGTGTTTAGTCAGAAAAGAGCCCATGGAGAAGATAATATGTGAGCAGAGATCTGTAGGAAGGTAATGAGTCAGCTTTGTGAAGGGCCTCTTCAAGAGAATTCCAGTCAATGTGGATAATACATCCAAATGCCAGTGGGAAATGCTGTTGAAGGGCTTGGCAGAATAAGCAAAGGCCAAAATTTTTGGAAAATGATACGATAAAAGGGCTATAATTTGGTGAGGAGTAAAACAATAAGTTTATGAGGATACTCTCAGTTCAGATAAAATGCATTCATTATCTTGCAAAGGCAGACAGATTTAAATTGGGAAAAATAGTGCATTATATTAGCTGTAACGTTGTCCTATTCACAATGTAGAAAGGGAATGTGGGAACTTGGTAAAATACGATTCAGAGATGTAAATTAAGAAGTTGTTGTAGTCATTATTGTAGAATAAGATGATTAATGGCAGTGAATGGGAAAAGAAAATAGATCCAAATGATCTTGGATTGGAAATAGATACCAAGAGATTAAAAACAGAGAGAGAAGATCTAGATGGTGAACTTGAACTCTGAAATAAAGAAGTAGAAGAAATAAAGAAGTTTTACCCCTGTTTCTTGGTATAAGCCTTTGATTAAATTGTTAATACAACTTTTAAATGGTTATAGTTATTTGCTGGGAGCCAGCACGGGAGATCCCACCCATGACAAGGTCATGTGGAAGAGACCTGACGAGCAAGGCGGATCTGGACTCAAGAAACTGCCTGGACTTGCTCGAGCATCTACCCCAAAACCAGTATCTGTCTGTCTTAGTATTTTGTACCTTTCACCAACTCTTCTGACATTAACAGGGGGCCATCTCTGACCACCTTTCTCTGGAAAAAGATCAACTTAGGGCTCTAGTTGATAAGTCTTTTGGGCATGAAAGGAATATTTTAATTCAAACCCCCTCTGTTGGCATTCTAGCTTGCTTGGCAGGTTTATCCAAACTCTTGCAGCTACACATGTGATTGTTCACAGCCTCCCAACTGTCAGAGACATGGGAAGCCTAAAACATTCTAAATATATAGAGCCTTTTGAAGAGTTAAAAACTATTAGAGTAGTGCTGGTGTAGGATTTCACTGTTGAGTCAATGCTTGCTGTCAAGTGTCCACATCCCTTATCCATTTTGCTCCTGGAAGTGCATTAGTTAACATAGTTGTAACTGTAAGAAAAACAAGTAGTAGCCTTGGAGTTAACCATATCAGACCTTTGAGCTAATTGGTTCTTTCTTTGTTGTAACTCACTGCACCTTTGCTCCGTGAGAATGTAACTCTGTTTAATACTTTCTGAGGCTGACATAGATTATAAATATAAAGAAAAAAACACTTCAAGGGAAAATAAGTTTTCTGGTTGAGCAGTCTTTATCAAAAGAAGGTCATAAAATGTCCACAGGCCTCCAAGGACAGAAGATAATGTATACAACATTGTTTATGGGAAAGGTATGCAGAAAAAATCCTGGTTTCGATAAAGACAAAACAGATGTAAAGTTTGAGCTGACTCTGCATGACTTTGCATCTTTCATTTCCCTCTATGTACAAGTCAAGTTATAAAAGTTCCTTTTGAAAATAAAATTACAGGCCTTGTTCACCAAAGCTTGGTCTCCCCTTATCATTTTCTCTTTCTCTCTTTCCTGATGCCAATGCCATCTCTTCTGAGGGTACCCCTGGATCCTGCTGGGGCTGGACCCCAGCAGTTACTGAAGTCCATTCACTAATTTCCTTTTTTAAAATAAACAGATTGTTTTTGCTTAATTATTGCTATTCAATTCCAAACATGAATATCTTAAAGAAAAATCAAAGTTTTACCTTTAAAAGTCTGGAAAAAGTCTCTTTTTATGCAATATTTACATGTGCATAAACTACAAAAAAAATGAATAATAAACTAGAAGCAAATAAAAATCCATAAGGGATGGATTACTAATATGAGAAGCAAATAAAAATCTACTAGAAGCAAATAAAAATCCATAAGAGATGGATTACTAATACCAGAAGCAGATAAAAATCTATAAGGAACGGATTACTAATACCAGAGTGGTAAATTATGAAAGCTCTCTTATTGAAGTAGATGTTGATAGAGAAGCTTTTAAAGTTCTGGCAGATATTGTTTGTAAATGACACTTTGCAATCATAGGAACTCTAAAAAGAAAAATGATAAACTACCATGTGCATAAAGCAAATGCTGTACAGAAACAAACAGAAAATGAACAAAAACTCTATAACTAGACTGCCAAGAATTATAGTCTGTCCTTTTTGAACTGTTTAATTTTTTCAAATTATTTAAACATGGGCATAATAATAATGTAGAGGTAAATTTATATGTATTAACATAGGCATATGAACTACTCATACATATTTATATTTTTCTAGTATTTGGCCATTATTTTTCATATTCATAATTCACAAAATATTTTCTCATGCAAAAAAAACTTTACATAGAAAATAAAATCTCCACATGGCAATAATATTGAATTTACTAGGCAACAATTGTAATTTAAAACTTGTATATAGTTAATAACAGTGCTTCATAATCACAAACAAAATAATTATTGATAGAACTACAAATAGAAATACATGAGTTCAATATCATGATAGTATACTTTAAAGCATGTCTTTCAGGAATTGGTAAATAAAAATAAGAGATAAAATGCATGTTTGTATATTATATGTATGAACAATAAAATAAAAAAATAATAGACCATAACTGAGGAAACTCAGATATTAGACTTCCAAGATAAAAACTTTAAATCAGCTATTTTTAAAGTGCTCAAAGATCCAAAGTAGCTATATTTCAAGAACTAAAAGAAGATATGAGAATAATATGTAACTGAACATAGCATGAATAAGATGACTTAAATTATAAAGCAAAAAGGAACAAAGTGCATTTCTGGAGGTGAAAATTCCAATAAATTAAATTAAAAATGTACTACAATGTATGCTGTGCTGTGCTAAGTTGCTTCAGTCCTGTCTGAGTCTTTGCAACCCTGTGGACTGTAGCCCACAAGGCTCCTCTGTTCTTGGGATTCTCCAGGCAAGAATATTGGAGTAGTTTGTCGAGCTTTCTTCCAGGGGATCTTCCTGACCTGGGGGTCAAACATTCCATCTCTTATGTCTCCAGCACTGGCAGGCAAGTTCTTTACCACTAGCATCAGACTGGAAACCTCCAAGTGCAATACAATCAAAGAAACATAACAAATTTTTGAAGCATAACAAACTGTTGAAAGACAAAGAAGAAAAATCATGTGAACAGTAAGAGAGAAGCAATTCATCATATAAAAGAGATGCTCTATAAGATTTTCAGAAGATTTATTGTCAGAAGCCATGGAGTACAGAGAGCAGTAGAATGATGTACTAATACTGCTACTAAGAAAAGAGTGTATATCAAAAATTCAACACCCAGGAAAACTATTTTTTCAAAAGGAATAAGAAATAAAGACAAATTAAGATAAATAAAACTGAGAAAATGAACATCTAGCAGACTATCCCTTCACTATGTTGTTGTTCTTCGGTCAGTTAGTACTGTCTGACTCTTCGCAACCCCATGAACTGCAGCACACCAGGCTTCCTTGTCCTCTACTATCTCCCAGAGTCTGCTCAAGTTCACGTCCATGTCAGTGATGCTATCTAACCATCTCATTCTCTGTAGCCCTCTTCTCCTTATTCCCTCAATCTTTAAGATCATGTATAAAGTACTATGAAAAATACTAGAAAGAGTTGTTATGGCTGAAATGGAAGAATAGTAGGCAAGAATTTGAATCTACATAATCAAATGAAGAGCTGTGAGAAAGACAGCTACATAAAAGACTGTATAAATATATATTTTCCTTGAATTTTTTTCTTCTGATTAAACAGACAAATGTATTAATAAATAAGTTTAAAAATGTGTTAATGGGCTCATGATGTATAAAGACATATGTTCTATGATGATAGCATGAAGGAAGAAGTGGAGCCATATGGGAGCAAATTTTTGTACATTATTGAATTAAATTCATAAACAAAACTGCATTTTTGAAAGTTAACATGGTAACTGTCATCATTAGGACAATCACAAAAATAACTTTGAAAGCTATCATTCAACAACAACAACAAGAAAAAAAGGAATCAATATAGGACTATGGAAATATCTATTTAAAGAAGACAGTCAAGGAAAAATTCAGCAAGATACAAGACAAGATAAGTGAAAAACAAGTATCAAAATGTCATGCATAAATTGGAGAAGAAGTGGCAACCCACTCCAGTATTCTTGCCTGGAAAATCCTATGGGCAGAGGAGCCTGGAAGGCTACAGTCCATGGGGTTGCAAAGAGTCAGCCATGACTGAAGCGACTTAGCACACATGGGCAGACATAAATCCTAAATACAACATACAAATAATTATGAGATACAGTAACAGCAGTACCCAGAGGGAATTTATAAAACAAAAAATATTTAAAATCAATAAATCTAACTTTCTATCTTAAGAATTAAAAAATATAGCATCCCAAAGAGAAATTTTATAGAAAGAAGGAAATTATGAGTGGAAATGAATGAAATAGAGAGTAGAAAAACACTTAGAGAATCAATGATACTAAGAATCAGTTTTTTCAATAGATTAACAAATTTGACAATCTTTACCTAAACTGACCAATAAAGAAGAGGCAAAACTATTAAATCATTAAAATAAGAAATGAAGAGAGATACTTAACTACAACCTTCTAGAAACAAATATGATTGTGGTAGTGTTTTAGTCACTAAGTCATGTCTAACTCTTGTGATTCCATGTATTGTAGTCCACCAGGCTCCTCTGTCCTTGGATTTTCCAAGCAAGAATACTGGAATGAGTTGCCATTTCCTTATCCAGAGTATCTTCTCGACCCAGGAATTGAACCTCACTCTTCTGCACTGCAGGCAGATTCTTTACTAACTGAGCTATCAAGGAAGCCCCAAAAATATGATTATTGGGTATGCCATAAATATCTGTATATCAACAAAAAGTATAATATAGAATAAGTGGACATATTTCTAGAAGCATACAAACTGCTGGAACTCACTCAAGGGAAAATAGAAAATCTGAACTGATTTGTGATAATTAAAGACATTGAATCAGTAATTATAAACTCACCACAAAGAAGCACTCTGGTACAGAGGATATACCTGGTAAATTCTATCAAAAATGTAAACAACTAACAATAATTTTTTTCACAATCCTCTCAGAAAAAAGTAGATGGAGAAATCCATATCTCAGTATACAATCAAAATATTGCCTTGATAAAAAATATATTTAACAATATTACAATAAAAATATAGCCAATATTGTATATAAATATAGGTATAAAAATCTGGAACAAATTAGTTGCAAATCAAATATAGCAACATATGAAACAAGTTGCATAGTATGACTAAATGAGACTTGTCCCAGTATAGTCTGTTTAACACAAGAAACTCAACAGAGAATCTGGGAAGATGGTAGTGTAGGAAGCACTAGGAATCTCTACTCCACCTAAACTACAACTGCACTGGCAGAATCTGTCTGATGTGAAGACGCAACTATCATGGAACTCTGGAGTCTACTGAAAGCTTGGAACTTCCAAGAGAAGCTAGATGATGCTATGTAATTAGTGTAGATCAAGTTCAACTCCTAACACTGTTCCCGTTTTCTGTCATCCATTTCTCAATTTACATATGGTTTGTGGGAGCCAAGGGCCAGGAAAAAAAAATGTCATTTAAATATAAGGGGTCTGTGCTCTGATGAGTGCTGCCTCTTATCTCAAAGGTGTAGACAAATAGCCGAGCAGTAATTGTTGGTGTATTGTTGGTGCATCTTCCCCATGGTTGAAAATTCCTTCTCCAACTGAAATGACTCGCAGGAAATTCAAAGGCCAGCAGCCTACTTTCTAACTGTTTTTCCCTTTCTTCCTTTTAGGAGCCAAAATTTGAAAGCAAAGGTATGTAAAGGGATAATTATAAAGTGGTCAAAAATGCTAGGGAAAAGTCTTGTAAAAGACTTGAGAAAAAATTAGGTTTATACTTTAGACTGATCCTCAAAATAGAGCTTGATTACCACAATCAAAGACAAAATAATAGTAATAATAATAATAATAAAATCAGCAAACTCTGGAAAATGGGGAGACTCTGATTACCACATTATTAGATTCAAATATCCAGTTTTTTTTTTTAAAAAAAAAAAGACATGTAAAGAACAGGAAAGTATATCTCATTCAAAAAAATAATAATAAATCAACAGATATTGTCACTGAAAAAGACTTGATGGTACATTTATTAGAAAAAAAAAAACTTTCAAAGAACTGCCTTAATGATGATCAAGGAACTAAAAGAAGACATGAGAAAAGTCAATAAAATAATATGTAATAAAATGTAAATATCCATAAAGATGGAGGGAGCTAAAACAAAAAAAGCAAAAAGAAGTTATAGAGTAAAAAATACAGTAACTGGAATATAATTGGAATAAAAATTTCCCTGAGGGATTCAAGTCATATTTAAGCAGGCCAAAGAAGCCATTAAAAAACTAAAAAATAGAATGTTGGAAATTACTAATTATAACGAATAGAAAGAAACAGAGTTAAGAAAAGTTTACAGGGCCTAAGAGACATGTGAGTCACAATCAAGTTGATCAAAGAATACATTACATGAGCTTCAATAGAGGAAAAGAAAAGGAATTATTGAGAATGTTTGAACAAGTAATGGGTGAAAACTTCCTAAATTTAATGAAATGCAGGTAGTTAATATCCAAATAGCTAAACAAACCCCAAAAGAACTCAGATTCTCACATTGCAACAAAATTCTCACATTGCAGTAAAATTTTCAAATGCCAAATTCAAAGAGAAGATCTTGAAAACAGCAAAACAGAAACAATTTGTCTCATACAAGTGATCTCCAGTAAGGTTATAAATCTATTTCCCATCAGAAAGTTTGGGGGCCAGAAATCAGTGGAATGATGTATAAGTACAACTCGAAGATGTGATAGGTTTGGTTCCCGACCTCTGGAATAAAGCAGATATTGCAATAATTTGAGCCACATGAACTTTTTGTTTTTTCCATGCATGTAAAAGTTATGTTTACGATATACTATAGCCTATTAAGTATGCAATAGCACTATGTATTAAAAATGTACATATCTTAATTAAAAATACTTTATTATTAAAAAATGCCAGCTATCAGCTGACGCTTCAGTAATTCATAATCATTTTGCTGAGGGAGAGTTTGAAATATTACAAGAATTAACAATAATGTGACACAGAGATACAAAGTAAGCAAATGTTGTTGGAAAAATGACACCAATAGGTTTATTTGTTACAAAGCCATAAAAAAATTCAATTTGTAAAAAGAAATGCAATACCTGTAAAGCAAAATAAAGTGAAGAGTGAAGCAATATAAAAATCATATGTCTATATTTAGACGGTTAAAAGTAACCACCAGTCAACCAAGAATCCTTTTTGTGGCAAAACTGACCTTCACAAGCAAAGGAAAAATTAAAACATTCCCCAACAAAGGCTTAAAAGTTTTATTAGAAAAATTAAGAACAAAAACCTACAAGGTATGAAGAAAACAAATAAATAAAATGATAGAAATCAGTCCCTCCTTATCGATAATTATTCAAATGTAAATGGATTAAATCTTGAATCAAACACAAACTTAGAGACTGGATAAACACAAGTGGTCCAACGAGATATTTTTTTTTTTTTACAAGAGATTTACTGTAGATCTAGAGACACAAACATGCTAAAATTGAAAGGATTCAAAAGGTATTCCATGGAAGTGACAGTCGAAAGTGTGCAGGAATGGCTATACAAATATCAAACAAAAATGGTTATAAATCAGAAAAGTATATGAAACAAGGACATTATATATTAATACAATACAGTAAAAGATGGACCAATTATAGACATTTACATAATAATAATGTCATCAAAATATATGACGTAAAACCTGATAGAATTAATGGTAAAAATAGGCAGTTCTCGCCTACAGATAGTTTAATATATTCAAAATATTAGGTAATTTTCCTTAATGGTTTCAACAAACAGAGATAAGTAAGGAAATGGTGTTTACTGTGGCTCAGATCATGAACTCCTTACTGCCAAATAGAGACTTATATTGAAGAAAGTAGGGAAAGCCAACTACACCATGCAGGTATGATCTAAATCAAATCTCTTATGATTGTACAATGGAAGTGACATATAGGTTCAAGGCAGTAGGTCTGATATAGGACCTGAAAAACTATGGATGGAGGTTCATGACATTTTACAGGAGGTAGTGATCAAGAACATCCCCAAGAAAAAGAAATGAAAAAGGCAGAATGGTTGTCTTAGGAAGCCTTACAAATAGCTGAGAAAAGAAGATAAGTGAAAGGCAAGGGAGAAAAGGAAAGATATAACCATTTGAATGCAGAATTCCAAAGAATAGCAAGGAGGGATAAGAAAGTGTTCCTCAGCGATGAATGGAAAAAAAAAAAAAATAGAGGAAAACAATAGAATGGGAAAGTCTAGTGACCTCTTCAAGAACATTAGAGATACCAAGGGAATATTTCATGCAAAGACGGACATACTAAAGAACAGAAATGTTATGGAGCTAACAGAAGCAGAAGCTATTAAGTAGAGGTGGTAAGAATACAGAGAACTAAACAAAAAGATCTTCATGATCCAGATAACCACGATGGTTTGATCACTCACCTAGAGCCAGACATCCTGGAATGCTAAGTCGAGTGGGCCTTAGGAAGCATCACTATGAACAAAGCAGGTGGAGGTGATGGAAATCCAGTTGAGCTAATTCAAATCCTGAATGATGATGCTGAGAAAGTGCTGCACTGAATATGCCAGCAAATTTGGAAAACTCAGCAGTGGCCACAGGACTGGAAAGATCAGTTTTCATTCCAATCCCAAAGAAAGGTAACGCCAAAGAATGCTCAAACTACTGCAAAATTGCACTCATCTCACAAGCTAGGAAAGTAATGCTGAAAATTCTCCAAGCCAGGTTTCAACAGTACCTAAACTGTGAACTTCCAGATGTTCAAGTTGGATTTAGAAAAGGCAAAGGAACCACAGATCAAATTGCCAACATCTCTTGAATCATCAAAAAAGCAAAAGTGTTCCAGAAAAACATCTACTTCAGCTTTATTGACTATGCCAAAGCCTTTGACTGTGTGGATCACAACAAACTATAGAAAATTTGTGAAGAAATGGGAATGCCAGACCACCTGAACTGCCTTTCTGAGAAATCTGTATGCTGTTCAAGAAGCAACAGTTACATCTGGACATAGAAAAATGGACTGGATCCAAATCAGAAAAGGAGTACATCAAGGCTGCATATTGTCACCCTGCTTATTTAACTTCTATGCAGAGTACATCTTGCAAAATGCCAGGCTGGATGAAGCACAAGCTGGAATCAAGATTACTGGGAGAAATATCAATAACTTCTGATATGCAGATGACACTACACTTATGGCAGAAAGTGAAGAAGAACTCAAGAGCCTGTGGATGCAAGTGAAAGAGGAGACTGAAAAAAGTTGGCTTAAACTCAACATTCAAAAAACTAAGCTCATGACATCTGGTCCCATCACTTCATCGCAAATAGTTGAGGAAACAATGGAAACTGTGACAGACTTTATACTCTTGGGCTCTAAAATCACTGCAGATGGTGACTGCTTCCATGACATTAAAAGACACTTGCTCCTTGGATGAAAAGTTATGACCAACCTAGATAGCATATTAAAGAGAAGAGACATTACTTTGCCAACAAAGTTCTGCCTAGTCAAAGCCATAGTTTTTCCAATAGTTGTGCATGAATGTGAGGTTTGGGCTATAAAGAGAGTTGAGTGCTAAAGAATTTATGCTTTTGAACTGTGATGTCGAAGAAGAAGCTTGAGCATCACTTGGAGTGCAAGGAAATTCAACCAGTCGATCATAAAGGAAATCAGTCCTGAATATTCGTTGGAAGGACTGATGATGAAGCTGAAACTCCAATAGTTAAGTTACCTGATGTGGAGAACTGACTCATTAGAAAAGACCCTGATGTTGGGAAATACTGATGATGGGAGGAGAAGGGGATGACAGAGGATGAGACAGTTGGATGGCATCACCGACTTGATTGGCATGAATATGAGTAAGCTCTGGGAGCTGGTGATGGACAAGGAAGCCTGGTTTTCTGCAATCTATGGGGTCATAAATAGTTGGACATGACTGAGTGACTGAACTGAACTGAAGGGCCTACACAACAGAATAAAACTAGTTCAATAAATCTAATGCACAAATACAGAACACTTTCCAACATCAAGGCATACATATTCTTCTTAAGTGTATATGACATTTTTAAGAATAGACGATGTTAGCCTAATAATTCAGTCTCAATAGATTTGAAAATTAGAGACCATGCAAAATATCTTCCTTCTTTAGCCACAACAGAATAAATTTAGAAATCAACAAAGTTAAAACTGAAAAAATCACAAACTTTTGGAAATTTAATAACTGACCCTTAAACAACTAATTTATTAAAATTTATTCACATAGAAAATCAGAAAATACATAGAAATGAATGAAAATGAAAACAGAATAAATCAAAACTTAAAAAATGTGTCACTTTATAGAGGGCAAGAAAATGAATTATAGTAGAGCTATTTTTAGAAAGACAATTCTCTAAAGATGTTGATTTTGTTTATTAACTTATAAAGTCAGTGAAATTCCATTCAAACTCTTTAACTTACTTCTGGTAGAAGTTTGCAATTAGCTTGTGGTAGTTCTTTACAATCAGTTTCTACTTTTTTTTGACGAAAGACCTAAAACGACGAAAGGAACAAGACAATTTTGTAGATGATAAAGCCAGAAGATATAAAGACTTACCACAAAGCAATAGACCAAATGATGCAAATGGAGTAAAATAGGCTAGAATGCAGCATATCTGTAAATGAATTGATTTGGCAAAAACTGAACTACAAGTGAGTGGAGATGGGAGAGCTCATTCAAGAAACACTGTTGCAATTGATTTGCCATAAGAAAAAAGTAAGAAGATGGTGGAGGAATAGGAAGAAGAGACAACTTTCTCGCCCAAAAATTCATCAAAAGAACATTTAAACGCTGGGTAAATTCCACAAAACAACTTCTGAGTGCTGACAGAGGACATCACACATCCAAAAAGCAACCCATTGTCTTCAAAACGAGGTAGGAAAAAAATATAAAAGACAAAAAAAGAGACAAAAGAGGTAGGGACTGAGCTCCGTCCTGAGAAGGGAGTCTTAAAAACAGAGAGATTTCCACAATACCAGGAAACACACTCACTGCCAAGTCTGTGGAGAGCCTTGGAAGCATCAGTTCAGTTCATTTCAGTTGATCAGTCGTGTCCGGACGCTTTGCGACACCATGAATCACAGCACACCAGGCCTCTCTATCCATCACCAACTCCCGGGGTTCACTCAGACTCATACCCATCAAGTCAGTGATGCCATCCAGCCATCTCATTCTCGGTCGTCCCCTTCTCCTCCTGCCCCCAATCCCTCCCAGCATCAGAGTCTTTTCCAGTGAGTGAACTCTTCACATGAGGTGGCCAAAGTACTGGAGTTTCACCTTTAGCATCATTCCTTCCAAAGAAATCCCAGGGCCGATCTCCTTCAGAATGGACTGGTTGGATCTCCTAGCAGTCCAAGGGACTCTCAAGAGTCTTCTCCAACACCACAGTTCAGAAGCATCAATTCTTCGGCGCTCAGCCTTCTTCACAGTCCAACTCTCACATCCATACACGACTACTGGAAAAACCATAGCCTTGACTAGCCAGACCTTAGTCGGCAAAGTAATGTCTCTGCTTTTGAATATGCTCTCTAGGTTGGTAAAAACTTTCCTTCCAAGGAATAAGTGTCTTTTAATTTCACAGCTGCAGTCACCATCTGCAGTGATTTTGGAGCCCCCCAAAATAAAGTCTGACACATTTTCCACTGTTTCCCCAGCTATTTCCCACAAAGTGATGGGACCAGATGCCATGAACTTGGTTTTCTGAATGTTGAGCTTTAAGCCAACTTTTTCAGTCTCCTCTTTCATTTTCATCAAGAGATTTTTTAGTTCCTCTTCACTACTGCCATAAGGATGGTATCATCTGCATATCTGAGGTTACTTATATTTCTCCCAGCAATCTTGATTCCAGCTGGTGTTTCTTCCAGTCCAGCATTTCTCATGATGTACTCTGCAAAAATGTTAAATCAGCAGGGTGACAATATACAGCCTTGATGAACTCCTTTTCCTATTTGGAACCAGTCTGTTGTTCCATGTCCAGTTCTAGCTATTGCTTCCTGACTTGCATACAGATTTCTCAAGAGGCAGATCAGGTGGTCTGATATTCCCATCTCTCTCAGAATTTTCCACAATTTATCGTGATCCACACAGTCAAAGGCTTTGGCATAGTCAATAAAGCAGAAATAGATGTTTTTCTGGAACTCTGTTGCTTTTTCCATGATCCAGTAGATGTTGGCAATTTGATCTCTGGTTCATCTGCCTTGTCTAAAACCAGCTTAAACATCAGGAAGTTCAAGGTTCGTGTATTGCTGAACCCTAGCTTGGAGAATTTTGAGCATTACTTTGCTAGCATGTGAGATGAGTGCAATTGTGTTGTAGTTGAGCAGTCTTTGCCATTGCCTTTCTCTGGGATTGGAATGAAAACTGACCTTTTCTGGTCCTGTGGCCACTGCTGAGTTTTCCAAATTTGCTGGCATAATGAGTACAGCACTTTCTCAGCATCATCTTTCAGGATTTGAAATAGCTCTATTGGAATTCCATCACCTACACTAGCTTTGTTCATAGTGATGCTTTCTAAGGCACACATGACTTCAGATTCCAAGATGTCTGGCTCTAGATTAGTGATCACACCATCGTGATTATCTAGGTCATGAAGATCTAGTCTGTACAGTTCTTCTGTGTATTCTTGCCACCTCTTCTTAATATCTTCTGCTTCTGTTAGGACCATAACATTTCTGTCCTTTCTTGGGCCCATCTATACATGAAATGTTCCCTTGGTATCTCTAATTTTCTGGAAGAGATCTCTAGTCTTTCCCATTTTGTTCTTTTCCTCTATTTCTTTGCATAGATCACTTAAGAATGTTTTCTTATCTCTTCTTGCTATTCTTTGGAACTATGCATTCAGATGCATATATCTTTCCTTTTCTCCTTTGCTTTTCACTTTTCTTCTTTTCACAGCTATTTGTAAGGCCTCCCCAGATAGTCATCTTGCTTTTTTGCATTTCTTTTCCATGCGGATAGTCTTGATCCCTGTCTCCCATACAATGTCACGAACCTCATTCCATAGTTCATCAGGCACTCTATCTATCAGATCTAGGCCCTTAAAGCTATTTCTCACTTCCACTTTATAATTGTAAGGAGTTTGATTTAGGTCATACCTGAATGGTCTAACGGTTTTCCCTACATTCTTCAATGTAAGTCTGAATTTGGTAATAAGAAGTTCATGATTTTAGCCTCAGTCAGCTACTCATCTTGTTTTTGTCGACTGTATAGAGCTTCTCATCTTTGACTGCAAAGACTATAATTAATCTGATTTTGGTTTTGTCCATCTGGTGATGTCCATGTGTAGAGCCTTCTCTTGTATTTTTGGAAGAGGGTGTTTGCTATGACCAGTGCATTTTCTTGGCAAAACTCTATTAGTCTTTGCCCTGCTTCATTCCGCATTCCAAGGCCAAATTTGCCTGTTACTCCAGGTGTTTCTTAACTTCCTACTTTTGCATTCCAGTCCCCTATAATGAAAAGAACATCTTTTTTGGATGTTACTTCTCAAAGGTCTTATAGGCCTTCATAGAACCATTCAGCTTCTTCACTGTTACTGGTTGGGGCATAGACTTAGATTACTAAGATATTGAATGGTTTGCCTTGGAGACGAACAGAGATCATTCCATCGTTTTTGAGACTGCATCCAAGTACGGCGTTTCGGACTCTTTTGTTGACCATGATGGCTACTCTATTTCTTCTGAGGGATTCCTGCCCACAGTAGTAGATATAATGGTCATCTGAGTGAAATTCACCCATTCCAGTCCATTTTAGTTCTCTGATTCCTAGAATGTCGACGTTCACTCTTGCCATCTGTTGTTTGACCACTTCCAATTTGCCTTGATTCATGGACCTGACATTCCAGGTTCCTATGCAATATTGCTCTTTACAGCATTGGACCTTGCTTCTATCACCAGTCACATCCACAGCTGGGTATTGTTTTTGCTTTGGCTCCATCCTTGATTCTTTCTGGAGTTATTTCTCCAGTAGCATATTGGGCATGTACTGAAGTGAGGAGTTCCTCTTTCAGTATCCTATCATTTTGCCTTTTCATACTGTTCATGTGATTCTCAAGGCAAGAATACTGAAGTGGTTTGCCATTCCCTTCTCCAGCGGACCACATTCTGTCAGACCTCTCTACCATTACCCACCAGTCTTGGGTTGCCCCATGTGCATGGCTTAGTTTCATTGAGTTAGACAAGGTTGTGGTCCTAGTGTGATTAGACTGACTAGTTTTCTGTGAGTATGGTTTCAGTGTGTCTGCCCTCTGATTCCCTCTTGCAACACCCACCATCTCACTTGGGTTTCTCTTACCTTGGGCGTGGGATATCTCTTCATGGCTGTTCCAGCAAAGCGCAGCTGCTGCTTCTTACCTTGGATGAGGGGTATCTCCTCACTGCCTCCCTTCTTGACCTTCAATGTGGGATGGATTCTGTAGGCCTTCCTGTGCCCTTGCAGCCACCACTCTTTGGAGGTAGGGTTGCTCCTCCCGGCCGCCACCCCTGTCCTCAAGTGTGTGGTGGCTCTTCCCAGCAGAGGGCAACATAACAGGGAGGAAAAATAAACAAATAATTAAAACCCACAGATTACAAGCCCAACGGTAAACTCCCCCAATGGAGAAGCAGCACAGACGCCTGCACCCACCACTAGCAAGAGGGGGCTGGGCAGGGTGGAGCAGGCTGCATTGCTTAGAGTAAGGATCTGGCCTGAATGTTCTGAGCGCAATCTGAGCAAACTAACTTGGACTAGCAAACCAGACTGTGGGATAACTACCATGCAAAAAGCCAGCCCTACGCTAAGACACCACCAGGCCCTCTCACAGAACAAAGGACTGAACAGATATAGCTGGCTGCAGATCATTCCCCTCCAGTGACAGGCAGCCAGAGCCAGAAGGGGGGCAATCGTAGCCTCAGAGAGACATTATCTACAAAACTGTAAGCAGGCTTCTTTGCTAACTAAGACTTCTTGAGGTTTTAGACGGTCAACATTCTCCTGAGAAGATGTACCGGTTGTACACCCAGAAGACCAAAAGGCAGGGACAGGGGAGGCAATAAGTCATAGTGAAGGTGCTTGCCAAACCCCTCATTACCTGAGCTGCTTGGACATGGGAAGGACACAAAACACAGGCCCAATCAAGTCTGCATCTCTGAGGACTACCCGAGTGCCTGAACCTGAGCGCCTTAGACTTGGGAGGTACATACAGCCCAGGGCTGGCCTTGGACAGTTCCCGGTGGAGAAACATAGAGCCTGAGCAGTGTGGGCAGAGAGGGTACACGCGCCGTGAGTGCAGGCAGACCCAGTGTGGATGAGGCACTGTGAGCACACACCAGTGTTATTTGTTTACAGTGTCCCTCCCTCCCCACAGTGCAACCAAACAAGTGAGCCTAAAAAAGTGTCCACAACCACCTCTTTTGTGTCAGGGTGGAAATCAGTCACTGAAGAGACCAGCAAACAAAAGAAGCTAAAACAGAGGGAACTGCCTTGGAAGTGACAGGTACAATAAATTAAAACTCTGTTGTTAGTACCGACTGCATAAGAAGGGGGCTATAGATATTGAGAAATATAAGGCAGACCAAAGAACTATCTGAAAATGAACTAACCCAACAATACTCACAACAACACCAGAGAAAGTCCTAGATATATTTTTACTATTTTTTATGATCATTCCTTTTTTCTTATTTTGTAATTTTTTAATTTTTTTTAAATTTTAAATCCTCTATTACTCTTTTAATTTTCACTTTTATAAACTACTATTACTTTGCAAAAAAATACCCTATTTTAAAAAAGCAAACTTCACATATATATATATTTTATAATTTTTGTGACTTTTTTTTCTCTCTTTTTTGCTTCTTTTATTTAATATTTTATTTTTCAAATTCCAAACTCTACTCTAGATTTCTAATTTTTGCTTTTTGGTATTTGTTATCAATTTTGTACCATTAAGAACCCAAACTTCAGTACCCATTTTTACTTGGGAGTGAGATTACTGGCTTGACTGCTCTCTCCCCCTTTGGACTCTCCTTTTTCTCCACCAGGTTGCTTGTGACTCCTCCCTACTCCATCTCTTTTCTACTCAACTCTGAATGTCTGTGTGTTCCAGATAGAGGAGAACACTTAGGGAACTTATTACTGGCTGGACCTGTCTCTCTCCTTTTGATTCCCCTCTTTTACCCTTCTGGCCACCTCTGTCTCCTTTTTCCCTTCTCACTTCTCTGTATAACTCCGTGAACATCTCTGAGTGGCCCAGTTGTGAAGTGCACATAAGGAAGTGATTAATGGCTAGCTTGCTCTCTCCTCTTTTGATTCCACCTCATCTCATTTGTGTCACCTCTGACACCCTCCTCCCTCCTCTTCTCCATGTAATTCTGTGAAACTCTCTTGGTGTCCCTCATTGTGGAGAAACTTTTCACCTTTAACCTAGATGTTTTATCAACAGTGCTGTATAGAAGGAGAAGTCTTGAGACTACTGTAAAAATAAGACTGAAAACCAGAAGCAGGAGGCTTAAGTCCAAAGCCTGAGAACACCAGAGAACTCCTGACTCCAGGGAACATTAATCAATAGGAGCTCATCAAATGCCTCCATACCTACACTGAAACCAAGCACCATCCAAGGGCCAACAAGTTCCAGAGCAAGGCATACCACACAAATTCTCCAGTAACACAGGAACACAAACATGAGCTTCAGTATAAAGGCTGCCCAAAGTTAAACCAAAACCATTGACCTCTCATACTCCATACTGGACACTTCATTGAACTCCAGAGAAAAGAAATCTAGCTCCACCCATCAGAACACAGACACAAGCTTCCCTAACCAAAAAACCTTGACAAGCCACATGTACAACCCCACCAACAGTGAGGAAACTCCACAAAAAAGAAAACTCCACAAACTTCCAGAAAAAAGAAAGGACACCCCAAACTGAGCAATATAAACAAGATGAAGAGACAAAGGAATACCCAGCAGATAAAGAAACAGGATAAATGCCCACCAAAAAAACCTGTGGGACACTGTAAAAGGAGTGCTAAGGGAAAAGTTCATAGCAAAAAAGGCATACCTCAAGAAACTACAAAAAAAGTCAAATAAATAACCTAACTCAACACCTAAAGCAACTACAAAAGGAAGAAATGAAGAACACCAGGATTAGTAGAAGGAAAGAAATCTTAAAAATTAAGGCAGAAATAAATGCAAAAGAAACAAAAGAGATCATAGCAAAAATCAACAAAGCCAAAAGCTGGCTCCTTGAAAGGATAAATAAAATTGACAAACCACTAGCCAGATGCACAAAGACACAAAAGGAAAAAAGCAAATCAATAAAATTAGAAATAAAAATAGAGAGATCACAAGAGACAACACAGAAATACAAAGGATCATAAGAAACTATTATGCCAATAATATGGACAATGTGGAAGAAATGGACAAATTCTTAGAAAACTACAACTTTCCGAAACTTAACCAGGAAGAAATAGAAAATCTTAACAGTCCCATCACAAGCATGGAAATTGAAACTGTAATCAGAAATCTTCCAGCAAACAAAAGCTCAGGTCCAGACGGCTTCACAGCTGATTTCTACCAAAAACATAGAGAAGAGCTAACAACTATCCTACTCAAACTCTTCCAGAGAAATCCAGAGGAAGATAAACTTCCAAACTCACTCTAGGAGTTGACCATTACCCTAATACCAAAACCTGACAAAGATGCCACAAAAAGAGAAAATTACAAGCTAATATCACTGATGAACATAGATGAAAAAATTCTTAACAAAATTCTAGCAATCAGAATCCAAAAATACACTAAAAAGATTATACACCATGACCAAGTGGGATTTTTTCCAGGGATGCAAGGATTCTTCAATATCCGCAAATCAATCAATGTAATACACCACATTAACAAACTGAAANAGGTGCCAGTGAATTCACAGTGCAGATAGACTTTTCTATAGAAAAATTTTTTATTTAAAAGGAATCAAGTGAGAACATTAGAATTGTGCAATTACTGTAGGAATTATGTACTACTGATTTCTATATTTTTATGCATTTGTTTTAGAAGTTATAGAAGTAATATGCACTTAGTGTGGCCAATTTGAAGAAAAAATGCAGCAGTTTTTCTGGCCTTTTCCCTTTAATTTATCACTGTTAATTTTATTAATATTTTAATGTTTCCTTTCATCATTCTTTCTCTTAATATTTTAAGATCATTTGAAATGTACTCCCCTATCCTATTTAACATATATTTAAAACATTTACTTTGATATGTCTCTCACAATTTTAAAGGCTCTATAACATTTCACAATCTTTTGGAAAGCACACACTTCAGAGGCCTCTCTTCTGTAGAAAATGGGTTTTATTCATCATCATCAATGACAACTAAAAGAAAAAGAGACAACATTAAGAACTATGAGTTTCAGTTTTATTCTGGGACTTTACTGAGAACTATAACCCAGGAAACAGCCTCTTAGTAGTTCTGCTCCAAATAGGTAGGGAGACAAACGAATATGTACATGACCTGTAGGGGCCTCCCAGGTGGCTGCTGCTGCTGCTTCTAAGTTGCTTCAGTCATTTCCGACTCTGTGTGACCCCATAGATGGCAGCCTACCAGGCGCCCCTGTCCCTGGGATTCTCCAGGCAAGAACACTGGAGTGGGTTGCCATGTCCTTCTCCAATGCAGGAAAGTGAAAAGTGAAAGGGAAGTCGCTCAGTCATGTCCAACCCTCAGTGACCCCATTGACTGCAGCCTACCAGGCTCCTCCATCCATGGGATTCTCCAGGCAAGAGTACTGGAGTGGGGTGCCATTGCCTTCTCCAGCTTCCCAGGTGGAGCTAGTGGTAAAGAACATGCCTTCCATGTGTTCAGTCACTGGGTCAGGAAAATCCCCTGGAGGAGGGCATGAGAACCCACTCCAGTAATCTTTACTGGAGTATTCCACGGGCAGAGGAGCCTGGTGGGCTGTAGTCCATAGGGTTGCAAAGAGTCAGACATGACTGAAATAACTTAGCACATACAACACATATGAATTTTTGGCTAAGGGATACACTCAGTAAAGCAGGCATTTTCATAAGAGGTTACTCTTATGCAAACAGATATCTCATTGATTTTAGTGCTGTTCTTTCTGTTGGAATATACAAGAATCTGAATTCATTAAAACTTTTTCTGAAATGTGCCTCTAACTGATGGCTATTTTTCTCAGAGGTACAGTGCTTCATCCTGTGTTTAGTATTGACTTTCTCACAGGGTGCACTGTTGGTCTGTGACTACATTGGCTAATGATCGAACCTTGTAGAACTGGATAGTGGGTAAAACCCTTTGTTTTGCACTAACTTTCTTGTTTAGACTAATATTCTTGTTTCACACTAACTTTCTATTATTTATCATCTTTCTTCACTTCTGAAACACACTGAAAAAATTTAATGGCCTTCCAATTGTATTAATAAAATTTATTGGTGACCACTTTATTTTTGGATATCTCTAGTTATATCTTCATATATTACATAACTGTTTGTATTTGGGGGACTTTTTTTTCTTATTTTCTGTTTTTTTCCTTTTTACAAAACTAAATATGCTTGATAAAGATAACAATATATTAAGAAAATTGGCTTTGAAAATAAAATTTTAGAGTTTAAATCTAGCTACAATGTTTAGAAAACTGCATGATTTTGAACAAGCTCTTCAACTTCCTCCAGCTTCATTTTTCTCATCTATAAAATGGGAATAACATTAGTGTTCATTTCCTAGGATTGTTGTAAATATTTAATAAAATTATGTAAATAAATAGTCTTAAAAACCCTAAGATACGGTGTATACAGTACAATTAGCTTGTACAGTATTATTTGTGTCATTAATTCTGGTATAACAATAGAGTCAGACACATGATTTTAATGTTTAAATTCATAGGAAGTTAAAACCAGTAAGTCTGAGGCACAGTTCTTACAATTGACTGGATGATATTCTCAAAGCTCTGAAATATGTGACAAGGCACAAATACAAATGCTTAACCTCACTGACCACATCAAAGTTGAAAAGTATCTGAGAAACAATAGCAGCATCCTACACTTTTAGGAAGTTAATATTTTGCCTTATTCTTAAAATTCCTTCTTGACTATTAAATCTCTGAGGTGTGCTTAGTATAAAGGTAGAAGTCATTTGGGTTCAATTATTTTTGTCTTTGAAAAGCTAGTATGGGAATAGTGCTATAAAGATTTTTTATTCTTATATTAATGTAAATACTTGTAATAGAAACTTGTCTCAGACCCTTTAAATATTTTCTATATTAGTCTTCAGTTCAGTTCAGTCACTCAGTCATGTCTGACTCTTCGCGACCCCATGAATCACAGCACACCAGGCCTCCCTGTCCATCACCAACTCCCGGAGTTCACTCAGACTCACATCCATCGAGTCAGTAATGCCATCCAGCCATCTCATCGTCAGTCGTCCCCTTCTCCTCCTGCCCCCAATCCCTCTCAGCATCAGTCTTTTCCAATGAATCAATTCTTCGCATGAGGTGGCCAAAGTACTGGAGCTTCAGCTTTAGCATCATTCCTTCCAAAGAAATACCAGGGTTGATATCTTTCAGAATGGACTGGTTGGATCTTCTTGCAGTCCAAGGGACTCTCAAGAGTCTTCTCCAACACCACAGTTCAAAAGCATCAATTCTTTGGCGCTCAGCCTTCTTCACAGTCCAACTCTCACATCCATACATGACTACTGGAAAAACCATAGCCTTGACTAGACAGACCTTAGTCAGCAAAGTAATGTCTCTGCTTTTGAATATGCTGTCTAGGTTGGTCATAACTTTTCTTCCAAGGCTGAATAGTTTGACATCATATTATAATTATTATGATGAGACAATTGATTCATAAAGGTATGAATTAAGTCTATCAATGTTTTTAGCTTGATGAACAATGCATTAACAGGCAAAGATGGGTGAGCAAAAGAAAGTTGCAGAGAGGGAGAAAGACAGATGTTTTTATATCTGGTTAGAGGTGCTATAACAGTTGCTGACTTCCTTAAATCTGAAATTTTAAAAGCATCAGTTATCTGACTTTAGGCAAATATTGCAGTTTCTTAATGCCATTCTCCTCCATAAAAAGGAAACAACAGTCTACAAAATCAGGATATTGTGATTGTCAAACTAGAAGTATGGGAAAGCACATAAAAATAACAAAGCATTAAAGAAAAATTTTTCTAATTTTTAAATGTGCATTTTTAAAATTGTATATATTTCATGCTATTTCGATGATTTCACTAAAGTAAAAATACATTAAAAAAAACTTTGGGAAAAAAAAGATATTTAAAGGACTTGGTTAAGGAACAATAGACAAAGGAGGTTTTGTAACTTTTCAGGAAACGATTATTGGATGTATGTGCCAAAGGCAAATTGAAGTAACATTGCATCAGTAGCAGTCAGGGTTCTGTCACCTTATAATTGTACATCCTTAGACATATGACTTAATCTCTATAATCTTCACCTGTCTCTTTGGAAACGTTCAATGACCAATCCTTTGTATATCAACTATTAATCTCTTTCCAGTATATGGTTGTCCTTTCCCCATTGAGAGTTTTGAGGGAAATAGATTTGCATTCATGCACTTGACACATTGAAATGAATTTTTGTATAAATCAGGTACTTTCATAGGAAGTAGAAATGTGGAAAGATTAAATAGTGCCTGAAGCAAAATACTGGTTAGAAACAGTATATATAAACATTTAATTACATTACTGTATTTAAATGTTGAATGCTGTTGTGTTCAGTGCACTACACTAACAGAGCATTAATAACACTACTTACAAGACAGCTTTACAGAAGAGGGAGCATGCAAATTTGAATTTGAGTAAGGAGCCAAAAAGGCATTATTTTTCTTTTAACTCTCTGTTCAATCACAAAAAAATTAATGACAAAATAAAATTTAGATGAATCCAGCTTACCTTGCTATAAACATAAATATATAATTAAAATGCATAAAATTAAAAAGAAGTAAAAATTTAAATATCAAAAGATTAACTTACTTCTCAATAGAACAGCTTTTTCTCTTAAGAATAAAAGCATTATCTTTCACTTATTATGTCTCTTTTTATTTAAAAGAAGTATTATTTAAATAGTCATTGTTATATGTGGTTGACTATAAAGAACTTAAGTCAGAAACTTTAATGTGGAAATAGATGGCAGTAAATACAATAAGAGTGCCAAGAAAAAAAAAAAAGTGATTTTTGTTAAAGTGTTTGCTTTTGCGATATAGATTCTTCTAGGTCTTGAATATTCACAATTCAAGACATAAGCAGAGATCTAAAATCAGAGCTCATATAGCCATTATAAAACAACCATACTTGACTCAGTGTCAGTCTTTATTATGAAAACACTATTTTCTCAGAGATAGGGAAATAAGTTTGTAGGGCAACAACTTGTTTGATTTTCCATCATAAACCCCTAAGTAATGAATGATAGAAGTCATTCTCACCATCTCTCAGTCAGTTTTCCTCCATTACTGAAAGGTAATATAGTGTTGTTTCTGAGACTCTGACTCGGAAACCGCTGAATACCAAATTACATATTTCCATAGCTTTAAATTGGTAAATAACCTGGTATCTAGCATGAACCCAAGAGTGGATTGTTCCAGTTAATCAGATATACTTATGCTCTACTAAAGGGCTTCCCTCCTAACTCAGCTGGTAAAGAATCCACCTGCAATGGGGGAAATCCCGGTTAACTTCCTAAGTCGAGAAGATTCCCTGGAGAAGGGATAGTCTACTCACTTCAGTATTCATGGGCTTCCCTGGTAGCGTGGATGGTAAAGAATCTGCCCGCAATGCAGGAAACCTGGGTTTGATCCCTGGGTTGGAAAGATCCCCTGGAAGGGGGCATGGCTACTCACTCCAGTATTCTTGCCTGGAGAATGCCCGTGGACAAAGGAGCCTGACAAGCTACAGTCCATGGGGTTGCAGAGTCAAACATGACTGACAGACTAAGGATACACACATGCAATACTACTTCTTTCATTCTGTAAATCAATCTTTCAGATTTCCATACCTTCCACAGACGTCCCTAGCCTGTATTTCCAGATATCAATGGTTAATATCAGAAAACCAGACTTTGCATCCTCTGTATTCTTCATTCACTGACTCTATGACTTGGGCAATTAATCTAATGGCTATGATTTTAGTTTTCTTATTTGTAAATGAGAGTAAAAATTGTGTCTTTCTATTTCATCAGATCAATGTATAGAATATTATTGACACTGCAAAATCTTCTTTTATGCCTAATCATATACTATTATGATTTTCATTTGCATTTCTCCAGTATGCTGATTGGCTGTGTGGTGCTAGAGAAAGGAATGACACACTACTTCAGTATTCTTGCCTTGAGACCCCCATGAACAGTAAAAAAGGCAAAAATAGGACACTGAAAGATGAACTCTCCAGGTCAGTAGGTGTCAAATATGCTACTGGAGATCAGTGGAGAAACAACTCCAGAAAGAATGAAGAGACAAACCCAAAGCAACAATAACACTGTTGTGGATGTGACTGGTGATAGAAGTAAATTCTGATTCTGTAAAGAGCAATGTTTGTATAGTAACCTGGAATTTTAGGTCCATGAATCAAGGCAAATTGGAAGTGGTCAAACAGGAAATGGTAAGAGTGAACATCAACATTTTAGGAATCAGTAAGATAAAATGAACTGGAATGAGTGAATTTAACTCAGATGACCATTATATCTACTACTGTGGGCAGGAATCCCTTAGAAGAAATGGAGTAGCCATCATAGTCAACAAAAAAAATCCTAAATGCAGTACTTGGATACAATCTGAAAAATGACAGAATGAACTGTTTGTTTCCAAGGCAAACCATTCAATATCACAGTAATCCAAGTCTATGCCCTAACAAGTAATACTGAAGAAGCTGAAGTTGAAAGGTTCTATGAAGACCTGCAAGACCTTCTACAACTAACATCCAAAAAAGATATCCTTTTCGTTATAGAAGACAGGAATGCAAAAGTAAGAAGTCAAGAAATACCTGGAGTAACAGGGAAAATTGGCCTTGGAGTTCAGAATAAAGCAGAGCAAAGCCTAATATTGTTTTGCCAAGAGAATGCACTGGTCATAGCAAACATCCTCTTCCAACACCACGAGAGAAAACTCTATATATGGACATCACCAGATGATCAATACCAAAATCATATTGATTATCTTCTTTGCAACCAAAGATGGAGAAGCTCTATACAGAGAGCAAAAACAAAACCAGGAGCTGACTATGGCTCAGATCATCAGCATCTTATTGACAAATAAAGACTTATATTGAAGAAAGTAGGGAAAACCACTAGGCCACTCAGGTATGGCCTAAATCAAATCCTCTACAATTATAGTGGAGGTGATAAATAGATTTAAGGGATTAGATCTGATAGAGTGTCTGTATAACTATGGACAGAGGTTAACGAAAGAAATCACTTCCTCAGTGATTAATGCAAAGAAATAGAGGAAAACAATAGAATAGGAAAGACTAGAGATTCCCCTTAGAAAATTAGAGATACCAAGGGTACATTTCATGCAAAGATGGGTACAATAAAGGACAGAAATGGTAGGGAACTAACAGAAACAGAAGATATTAAGGTGAAGTGGTAATAATACAGAGAAGAACTATACAGAAAGATTTTCATGACCCAGATAATCACAATGGTGTGATCACTCACCTAGAGCCATACATCAAGGAATGTGAAGTCAGTCAAGTGGGCTTAAGAATTATGACTATGAACAAAGCTAGTCAAGATGATCAAATCCTGGCTGAGCTATTTCAAATCCTGAAAGATGATGCTGTAAAAGTGCTGCACTCAACATGCCAGCAAATCTGGAAAACTCAGCAGTGGCCACAGGCCTGGTAAAGGTTAGTTTCATTACAATCCCAAAGAAAGGCAATGCCAAAGAATATTCAAACTACCACACAATTGCAGTCATTCCCCACATTAGCAGAGCAATGCTCGAAATTCTCCAAGTGAGGCTTCAACAGTACATGAACCGTGAACTTCCAGATGTTCAAGCTGGACTAAGAAAAGGCAGAAGAACCAGACATCAAATTTCCAACATCCACTGGATCACTGAAAAAGCAAGGAGTTCCTGAAAAATATCTACTTCTGCTTTATTGACTATGCCAATGACTTTGATGATGTGGATCTCAACAAACTGTTTAAACTTCTTAAAGATATGGGAATGCCAGACCACCTGACCTACTTCCTGAGAAATCTGTATGCAGGTCAGGAAGCAACAGTTAGAAAAGGAAAAACAGACTGGTTCCAAATCAGGAAAGGAGTATGCAAAAGCTTTATATTGTCATCCAACTTATTTAACTTCTATGCAAAGTACATCATAAGAAATGCTAGGATGGATGAAGCACAGGCTGAAATCAATATTGCCAGGAGAAATATCAATAACCTCAGATATGCAGATGACACCACCCTTATGGCAGAAATTGAAGAGGAACTAAAGAGCCTCTTGATAAAAGTGAAAGAGGAGAGTGAAAAAGTTGGCTTAAAATTCAACATTCAGAAAACTAAGATCATGGCATCCGGTCCCACCACTTCATGGCAAATAGATGGAGAAACAATAGAAACAGTGAGAGACTTTATTATGGGGTGCTCCAAAATCACTTCAGATGGTGAGTGCAGCCATGAAATTTAAAGAGGCTTACTCATTGGCAGAAAAGTTATGACCAACCTATATAGCATATTAAAAAGCAGAGACATTATTTTGCCAGAAAGATGTGTCTAGTTAAACGTATGGTTTTTCCAATAGTCATGTATGAATGTGAAGTTTGGACTATAAAGAAAGCTGAGCACAAAAGAATTGATGCTTTTGAACTGTGTACTGGAGAAGATACTTGAGAAGTCATTGGACTACAAGGAGATCCAACGAGTCTGTCCTAAAGGAAATCAGTCCTGAATATTCATTGGAAGGACTGATGCTGATGCTGAAACTCCCACACCTTGACCACTTGATTCGAAGAACTGATTTATTGGAATATACCTTGATGCTGGGAAAGATCGACAGTGGGAGGAGAAGGGGATGACAGAGAATGAGATGTTTGGATGGTATCACCAACTCAATGGATACAAGTTTGAGTAAACTCCAGGAGTTGGTGATGGACAGGGAGGCCTGGCATGCTGCAGTCCATGGGCTGGCAAAAAATTGGACACAACTGAGTGACTTTACTCAACTAAGTATGCTCATTGAATTTTTAAATATGTTATTTGTATAAAGTTAATACTTTTGTCAAATGTGAAGTGGTTTTCTATTTCATATTAATTTTTGGAAGTTCTTTACCACATTTAGAAAATGAGGATCATGGCATCTGGTCACATCACTTCATGGGAAATAGATGGGGAAACAGTGGAAACAGTGTCAGACTTTTTTTGGGGGGGCTCCAAAATCGCTGCAGATGGTGACTGCAGCCATGAAATTAAAAGACACTTACTCCTTGGAAGGAAAGTTATGACCAACCTATATAGCATATTGAAAAGCAGAGACATTCCTTTGCCAACAAAGGTCTGTCTAGTCAAGGCTATGCTTTTTCCAGTAGTCATGTATGGATGTGAGAGTTGGACTGTGAAAGAAAGCTGAGCACCAAAGAATTGATGCTTTTGAACTGTGGTGTTGGAGAAGCTTCTTGAGAGTCCTTTGGACTGTAAGGAGATCCAACCAGTCCATTCTGAAGGAGATCAGCCCTGGAATTTCTGTGGAGGGAATGATGCTGAAGCTGAAACTTCAGTACTTTTGCCACCTCATGCAAATAGTTGACTCATTGGAAAAGTCTCTGATAAAGGGAGGGGTTGGGGGCAGGAGGAAAAGGGGACGACAGAAGATGAGATGGCTGGATGGCATCACTGACTTGATGAAAGTGAGTTTGAGTGAACTCCGGGAGTTGATGATGGACCAGGAGGCCTGGTGTGCTGCGATTCATGGGGTTACAAAGAGTCGGACACAACTGAGCAACTGAATTCTGAACTCTTGCATATTCTATATATAAGTATTATCTCTGATACTGTCTTACGATATATTTTCCCATTATTTAATTCTTTATTTCATTATTGGTATGCTTTCATGACTATGCTTTTAATTTTATATATTTTATTTATTTTCCTTTATTGTTATTGTTTTCTATATTCTATCAAATACATATTATACCTGCTCACATCTGCAAGGTAATATAAATGCTCTCTTATAGTACTAATCAAGAAACTGTTTTACCTCTCGCATTTGTATCTACAATCCATGTTGTATTTATTTTTTTAGATTGAATATCATGTTTGATTTTTCATGTCTTTCCTACATTACTTGTTTCCAATAGTGAAATCATCTTGTACTGTAGTTTATTTGAGGGAAGTTTATTAGTAATACCCTAATTTTTTAAACAGACACAGGAACACAGGATTATTCAGACACTGCTATTTATTCTTGTATCACATTTTATAAATTATATTTTTCTAGATTAATTTCCACTTCATATAATTTATTTTCTTTGTTAGCATGAAGTTACTCTCCTTTTGAGTTTATGTTTTCTGTCTGTGATTATGCACCTGTTTATATTCTTTGTGCTGATAATGTGTGTCTCAGATCAGCCAATGAATATATCATCTGTATTAGTCTTTTAAGTAAAAAAAAAAAAAATCTTAGCTCTCCATTTTTCCATTATAATTGATTTGATGTTAACTTGCTTTCTTTTATTCATATATTATGTTTTTAGCACTGTCTTTAATGTGTAAATTTTTTTTCCTGTGTAAGCTTTATCATCACAAATTGGGAATATATATTTTCATTTATATTTCATTCAAAACATTTAATAATTTTTCCTATGACATTTTTGACCCATGTATTAGGTAAAGATATATTACTTAATTTCCAAATATTATGGGTTTTGCAGTTATCTTATTTTTATTGATTCCTTATTTAATTCTATTAGTATAGTCAGACTACATATTCACTATGAGTACAGAACTTACAAAATTTGTTAATTGTTCCACAGTCACTTGAAAAGAGTGCAAATTGTATATTTCCTCTCCCTCACTTATGAAATCCATGGTTAATTTTTAGTTGAAGATAATTATTTAGGTTACCAGTTCTCACATTTCCATCCAACACCCTAGCCTCTAATTTCCTTACCTTCTGCCAGCAGAATTCACCTCAGTCACCTACTTCCATGATCTTACTCTAAGCCAGAGTTTCTCATCATCTTTCTGTGGTGTGTATCATTAAATTTGAAAAACTAGGAATAAAGCCACCATATGTACCATAAATCCCACTACTAGGCATACACTCTGAGGAACCCAAATCTAAAAAAGACACAAGTACCCCAATGCTCATTGCAGCATTTTCTACAATAGCTAGGACATGGAAGCAACCTTGAGGTCTATTGAAAAATGAATGAATAAAGAAGTTGTGGTACATATATACAATAGAATATTACTCAGCCATAAAATGGAATGCATTTGAGTCAATCCTAATAAGGTGGATGAACCTAGAGCCTATTATACAGAGTGAAATAAGTCAGAAAGAGAAAAACAACGTACACTAAATTATATATATATATATATATATATATATAATTAGAAAGATGGTACTGATGAATCTACTTACAGGACAGCAGTGAAGATAAAGACATAGAGAACAGACTTATGGACATGGGGCATGGGGGGAGGAAGGAGAGGGTAGGCTGTATAGAGAGAATAACGTGGAAACATACATTGCCATATGTAAAATAGGTAGCCAATGGGAATTTGCTGTATAACTCACAGAACTCAAACAGGGGCTCTGTAACAACCTAGAGGATTGGGATAGGAAGGCGGTGGGAGAGATTTTCAGGATAGAGGGAACATATGTGTACCTATGGCTGATTCATGTTGATGTTTGGCAAAAACATATACAATGCTGTTACGTAATTATCTTTCAACTAAAAATGAATTTAATTAAAAAATTAATCAGTCATAGGGGCAGCTATGTGTAACTGTGAGGGCCACAACCAAGAATCTTGCCTACCCAGATGAAACTTTCTATGATTGTCTGGCTCTACTGTCTTTATGCTAGTCTTGTTAATTGCATGGTTCCACTTTTATATATTCTAAAATATATTTGTTTATACTTATAATATGAAATATTATAGCTATTTATTTAACAATATATTTATTATATTGTTAAAGTTTTCAAATGTTGTAGGAGACAGGAAGAATAAAAGAAAAGCAGGCCCTGGCAAGGGCTTCAAAAGAAATCTATGATTATTGATAAACTGGATGTTATAAGGCATGAGACTCTTGAATCAAGTCCAGAGGGAACAGTTCATAATTTTGAAAATAAGATATGATCCTTCCAAGCCCAAACTGTTTCTCAATTGGTGTTTCAGAGTCACATGTTTTACATATCTGGAGGAAAATCTATAGATAGGAATATTAGTCTTAGTTACTGATTTGTTATTGATTACTATTTCCTAATTACTCAATGGTTAATGATCATTTTGTTCTTTGGCCCCGAAGGCCACATGAGTTATAGTTTAACTCCCTGCATATTCTTTCATTCACAGCTGAACGTATAAAAAAGCTGGCTTGGATTCAGTTTCGGCACCTTCACCTTGGAGCAGTGTTGGTCCCTTGATCTTCACTTTTCTCTGAATTCTTGTGTCTTGTCTCTCGTTCTCTCACCATATCGTGCTTTTGGAAACCCTGCTTGTCGAGCCGGTCTCGACAAAATGTAAACTTATAATTAAATTGATTCAGCTACTTTTTCTCAGGTTTTACTCTCTATAAAATAAAGCCATGTTACAGACAAGTGAGAATTTAATATTGCTATTTTAATTTTAAATTGACCTCTTTAAAAAAATTGTGATGCCTTTTAATCTTTTGTAATATTGATTGACCCAAAATTTGACTTCCTATTTCAATGTACTATATCAGTCTTCTTATAACTGGTATTTTTTATAGTATATATATATATATTTTTTTTCTGGCCTTTAGTTATCAACTGTTTGTGAACTTGTATTTAAGATCTGAGGATAACTGAGGTGATCATTTAAGGTTAATTGAAGTTAATAGGTTGTTAGAAGTTAGATTACAATGTTTACCATACCTATAAGTCTAGTGTCCGTTATTTTCCATCTCCTTTTATTTATGTCCTTCTCTCAGGACTATTCTATAAATATCTTATTTTATAGCTCTTTCAGCTCCTTTTTTTCTTTTATTTTACTGGAGGCCTTGAGATGTCTTAGTAAGATTTGGGAGGGGAAAGATTTTCTAGTCTTATGGTTAAATTGATTTTGATAGGTTTTTGTTCTTGGGCTATATATTGACACATTCATGAGTGTTTCTTGTCTTCTCCCTTTTGTAAGGGACAGATGACATGTAGTGTAGCAGTCATTGAATGCATGCCCTTCCCTCCAGGTGAGATAAGATTTTCCTAAAGTCTTATCACCTAAAAAGTAAATCTTTATTATAGAAAATCTTTTGGAGGCATTTCAAAATGGTTACTTTCATCTCATCCTGGGGGGATCTTAAGTGGTTCCTCACTGTGAAAACTGGCTAGATTCCTAGAATTAAAATGTGTGGAAGAGTGCCTCGAGCATGATTGCAGATCCCTTGCAGCTTCTCACTCTCATGCTAGTCAATCCTCATTCACACTCTCCAGCCTTTCCAATGTCCTTACCAGTTAAGAGCTCCAGGGATTTTTGCCCCAGAAAGAAAATATCTTGTCCACTTTCTTGTATGCACTTTTCTCTCTCAATTTTGGAGTAACAGTTTACTTTTATCTCTATGACTTGTGGCATATATATGAACTGCCACTGGCATTCTTTTTCAAGTCTTCCTGAACAATCAGCTATGAGTATCCTTAACCATTCACTTGATTTCCATTTACTTCAAACATTTTTCTACATTTATCCTCCAAAAATATGAATTTTTGAGAAGACTTAAAAGTAGTTAATGCCTTGTCACAGAAGTGAGCAGAACTTTAGGAGAAATAGTTTATATTATAGGTTATGAAATTAATAGGTGACTTCTTCAAAATCAAGAGAAAGGAAAAGAAATATGCCATGAAAATATCAGCCTTTCAGAGAATTGAACAGAACTATTAAAGCAAAAAAAAAAAAAAAAGAGAGAGGTAGAACCAACATACATCCAGCGCAAAAATTGGATTGTATAAGTGCCAAGATTAATCACAGCTTGTGAAGTATTATCTAGATTCAAAATTATTTTTTCAATATCTTACTACCATGTTTCAAACATAAGTGAGTGAGTGAAGTCACTTAGTCATGTCTGACACTTTGCGATCCTGTGAACTGGGGCCCACCAGGTTCCTCTGTCCTTGGGATTCTCCAGGCAAGAATATTGAAGTGGGTTGCCATTTCCTTCTCAAAGGGAACTTCCTGACCCAGGGACTGAACCCAGGTCTCTCGCATTGGTTTTAAACATAACCCCATTTTAAACTACTCAGAGATTCCCTTCTTGTATAAATCTTAACAAGATTAGATCTCAAAAATAAACTATACTATAATTTGAAAAATGCATCTAAAAAGGTCAATGCTAGTTAATATGATAAAATATTAATACTGATTAGTATTTGTGCTTGGAAGGAGCATTCCCATCTATTAAATAATTAGTCATTACATCCTTCTTCAACAACATGGAGGTTGGGGTGTAAACCTTGCTGAAAAAATAAAATGCCTATAACATATTTGGTTGTCATTATATGCAGTTCCTCTACAAATATACAGTTCCATGTCCATAGATTCAATCAGCCATGGATTGTGTATTACTAAAAAGCCTCTTGAAGAAAGTAAAAGAAGAGAGTGAAAGAGTTGGCTTAAAGCTCAACATTCAGAAAACAAAGATCATGACATCTGATCCCATCACTTCATGGGAAATAGATGAAAAACAGTGGAAACAGTGTCAGACTGTATTTTTGGGGCTCCAAAATCACTGCAGATGGTGACTGCAGCCATGAAATTAAAAGAGGCTTACTCCTTGGAAGAAAAATTATGACCAACCTAGATAACATATTCAAAAGCAGAGACATTACTTTGCTGACTAAGGTCCATCTAGTCAAGGCTATGGTTTTTCCAGTGGTCATGTATGGATGTGAGAGTTGGACTGTGAGGAAGGCTGAGCGCTGAAGAATTGATGCCCTTGAACTGTGGTGTTGGAGAAGACTCTTGAGAGTCCCTCGGACTGCAAAGAGATCCAACCAGTCCATTGTGAAGCAGATCAGCTCTGGGATTTCTTTGGAAGGAATGATGCTAAAGCTGAAACTCCAGTACTTCAGTCACCTCATGCAAAAAGTTGACTTATTAGAAAATATTCTGATGCTGAGAGGGATTGGGGGCAGGAGAAGAAGGGGACGACAGAGGATGAGATGGCTGGATGGCATGACTGACTCGATGGATGCAAGTCTGAGTGAACTCAGGGAGTTGGTGATGGACATGGAGGCTTGGCGTGCTGCGATTCATGGGGTTGCAAAGAGTCAGACATGACTGAGCGACTGAACTGAACTGAACTACTGTAGTATTTACTATTGAAAAATTCTACCTATAAGTGTGCCTGCACAGTTTAAACCTGTGTTGTTCAAGAGGCAACTGTGTCTTCACCTAATTTGCATTATTTCAAAGTAATAGAGGACAGAAAAAATATGTTTCTGAAGCATGTGCCTGATTATCTCAGTATCTGGATTATTTTTTGAGGGAAATACAGAAAATCAAAATTAATGACTTGAACAGGGGAAACCTACAGGGTATATCCAGGGCTGCATGGACTTCTGGATCAGGCATTCTTGGAGTTGGTGAGAGCTGAATGACCCATGATGCTGTGCTGTGCTTAGTTGCTCAGTCGTGTCTGACAATGCAACTTCGTGGACTGCAGCCGGCCAGGCTCCTCTGTCCTTGGGGATGCTCCAGGCAAGAATACTACCATGCCCTCTTCCAGAGGATCTTCCCAATCCAGGAATTCAAGCCAGGTCTTCTGCATTGTAGATGGATTCTTTACGGACTGAGCCACCAGGGAAGCCTGGATGATCCATGATACAGAGGAAGTTTGGTTTTTCCTAGAGGATTCAGTCAAAGAGAAGAATGCCCAAGGTCATTCAGCTACAAACTCCCGTGACTCTCCAAAATGGCAGGACAGCTTCTTCTATGGGTACTTGGAGTGTCTGCTTGAACTGACAGAATTTGATTGATCTGTGATGAGCCAAAATGGTAGCTGATCGTTCCTCTTCTTGTGTTTGGAGGAAGGGACAAAACGTGCACTTGAGGGGATTAGAGAGCATAAAAGTTCTCTAGACCTTTTGAAGAATAAGGTTTTGCCAATCAACTTACCACCAGTAGTAATTCTATTTCACTGCCCATGTTGTTTTCCCACTTCTTGCCAAACTGTAAAGGACTAAGATATATAGATATTAATGGATTTAAAACAGTCATAAATATGCACACAACACATATATACACATATACATAGGCACATATACAACTCAACAACATAAAGGAGATCCAAGTTGTATATCACAAAGAAATATCTGTTAAAGAAACACTGTTGATTGCCAAAAATTAAAAAGTAAATATTAAAAAGAAAGCAAAAATGATTTATGGAAATAAATGAAATCTGAATTTTTCAAACAAAGTGGGGGGAGGAGGACTAAAACATTGACCTTCGTGAGAAGATGATTAGTGATTTCAAATATCCAATTAAAAAAATCAAAAAATAGAATAAACAATGAGATATTATAAGGAAGATGAGTTAGAAGAAAGATACAAAGATATATTATGAACAATAAATGTTCTAAAAGGAATAAAAATAAGAAGACAACAATTTAGACAAATACAATACGATAACTTCCTTTATCTAAAGAAAGGGCTCAAGATTTGCTGTTGAAAAATTCATATTATGAAGTGTTCTTCAGGTATAATAGCCATGTACAAACTCAGTCACATTAGTTTGTAAGTTACATAATTTTGTAAGTAATTTGAATTATAGTTGTTTAGTAAAATGTAACTATAACAAAGTTTTATTTTGTAGTAAGTTTCTGCTGTATACCACAACTTATCATCATTGATTCCTTAATTCTTTAACTCGATTCTTTAACATGAAGGAAATCACATGTAGTTGGGAATATATGTATATATTATATATGAAATGTTTAAAGCATGCTGTATATGTAAAGACTGAAGTAATCAGTGACAAACCTAGTAGATGAAGCATCATTTATAAGTGGAAATATGTTCTCTTCTGTGGTAGCATTTTATCATCACCTGCTCAGAAAAAGTGGCATAGCTGAAGGTAGTCTTTATAATTACCTCTTTCTTCAATATATGTAGTTAAGCATCTGAGAAAAATAGTATTTTAACTTTGTAAGAAGGTAACATGGAAGTTTAAAATTTCTTGCTATTATAAACAACTGGGCTGTAGACATATATTCATTTTGTCTATTGAAGGATTTTTGATTTAAGTTATAACATCAGTTCCAGGTGTACAACATGGTAAATCTATATTTTATAGCTAATACTCCATATAAATTTATTATAAAATATGGATTAAAAATCTTGTGCTTTACATCAGATTTTTACATTTTCTAATTAACTGTTTGTACTTCTTAATCCCCTTCATCTATTCTTATCCTCCCACTATCTCTCTCCATTCTGGCAACGCTAGTTTGTTCTCTTTATCTGTAAGTGTTTGTTTTATTTATTTGCTTTATTTTTTGAAATTCCTTATATTAAAGAAAACATACAATATTTGTTTCACTTGTTTTACCATGTGTAATACCCTCCTCATCCATCTTTGTTGTTACAAATGGCAAAATTTTTATTTTTACAGCTGAGCAGTGTTCCATTGCACACAAACACACACACACACATATGTAACCATATATATGTATAAATAATATGATCTATATATTTCATATTCTTTGTCCATTCAACCGAACTATGTACCAGAATGAAAGGTTGTTGCTGAAACGTGCAAAGATGGCGGGATTCTTGGCCTGCAGAGAAGAATTCAATCTGGGGCCAGAAATGAGGCTTGATCACTCAGAGGATTTATGTAATAAAGTTTTATGAAAGTATAGAGGAGATAGAGAAAGCTTCTGACAAAGACATTGAAAGGGGGTAGAAAGAGAATCATCTTGCTAGTGTTAGCAATGGAATTATATACTCTCCAATGAATCCAAAGAATGTCTGGAAGTTGTAAAGACCCTACCAGACCTACTCCCATAATTTACATTTTAAGATAACAGAATTAGCCAAAAGGTTTCATCCAGAGACTGTCCTCAGGCAGGATACATTATTGTTATATAATCCTAAGGAATATAGAGGAAAAAAGTTTGTCCTTTCTTTCTCTTTGAGAATTACAGACCCCTCTCTCCTTGGAGATCCCTAGACTTCTAATCAACCTACCTAGGAAATGACTCTCCCATTCCTCCCTTTTCTTTTAGGAGAATTATGTTGCCAAGGGAAGGGGACATTGTTTTCATTCCATATCTACTTCCTGCTGTTTAAGGACATAGTCCCTAAATTGTTGAGGCAACATATTCTCCTAACCCTCATATTGAGGATCTCTGATCTAGGGGCCCCAAGTAATAGTTGGAGGAGGCTGTGGCACTCATAGGAGCTTGGACATTCATTTGTAACTTAAAAGTTTTTAGATGGTTAGAAAACACCATTATACAGTTACAGACATAAGGCAAAATAGTCATTAAACCAAGTTAAAATCAAAATGAAAAGTCACATTATGTCCATAGTTACATCAGTTCATCTTAAGGTTGTTAGATGGAATCAGTTTAAGAAGAGGCATCACATGCAATTGTTGTTGAAGGTATTCGCTGCTGCTGCTGCTAAGTCGCTTCAGTCGTGTCCGACTCTGTGCGAACCCAGAGATGGCAGCCCACCAGGCTCCCCTGTCCCTGGGATTCTCCAGGCAAGAACACTGGAGTAGGTTGCCATTTCCTTCTCCAATGCATGAAAGTGAAAAGTGAAAGTCAAGTCGTTCAGTCGTATCCGACTCTTAGCGACCCCATGGACTGCAGCCTACCAGGTCCCTCTGTCCATAGGATTTTCCAGGCAAGAGTACTGGAGTGGGGTGGAGAAAGTCATTTCCTTGAAGTGGAGATGTCCACCTTGGAAGCCTTCCACTGATGAAGAGGAGAGTGCTCTGCAGACCCAGCAGTTAGACCAATTATGAAATGCAGCATAGTAGTTAGCCCAGGACAGGAGGGCATTTGATGTAGAATCAAACGGCAGACTCAGGATTTTTGGAATCAGCAGAAGTAGGCTCACACAGATTATCAGGCCTATCTTTGTTTCATCCAGACAGTCCCATTATGGAAGTGAATCAGGAAGAAAGTGGGCCAGGGGCTTCAGTAAGCATGGAGCAAATTGCCCCAGTGACTAAAAGGAAATCAATGGATTGGTTTCCCACAGTTAATACCCGGGGTTCCTTGGGTGTAATTAGAATGAGAGCTTGTGTGGGGACCCCTGGGCACCTTCAGTCCTGATTGTTTTGAGAGTCCAAACCCTGAAACCTACACCTCTGGGGGCAGTGTCTCTTCCAGTGTGGTCCTTTGCAGACCAGACATGGAGCCAGGGTGGCTTAGATGCCTGAAGGCAATTCCGCTTGAGATGCCCCTCCCTTCCCCAGTAATAGCAGTTCAGTTCAGTTCAGTTCAGTTGTTCAGTCGTGACTGACTCTTTTCGACCCCATGAATTGCAGCACGCCAGTTCTCCCTGTTCATCACCAACTCCTGGAGTTCACTCAGACTCACGTCCATCGAGTCAGTGATACCATACAGCCATCTCATCCTTTGTCGTCCCCTTCTCCTCCTGCCCCCAATCCCTCCCAGCATCAGAGTCTTTTTCAATGAGTCAACTCTTCGCATCAGGTGGTCAAAGTACTGGAGTTTCAGCTTTAGCATCATTCCTTCCAAAGAAATCCCAGGGCTGATCTCCTTCAAAATGGACTGTTTGGACTTCCTTGCAGTCCAAGGGACTCTCAAGAGTCTTCTCCAACACCACAGTTCAAAAGCATCAATTCTTCAGCGCTCAGCCTTCTTCACAGTCCAACTCTCACATCCATATATGACCACTGGAAAAACCATAGCCTTCATTTTAATCGGCAAAGTAATGTCTGCTTTTGAATACACTATCTAAGTTGATCATAACTTTCCTTCCAAGGAGTAAGCGTCTTTTTAATTTCATGGCTGCAGTCACCATATGTAGTGATTTTAGAGCCCAAGAAAATAAAGTTTGACACTGTTCCCACTGTTTCCCCATCTATTTCCCTTGAAGTGATGGGACCGGATGCCATGATCTTCATCTTCTGAATGTTGAGCTTTAAGCCAACTTTTTCACTCTCCTCTTTCACTTTCATGAAGAGGCTTTTTAGTTCCTCTTCACTTTCTGCAATAAGGGTGGTGTCAGCTGCATATCTGAGGTTATTGATATTTCTCCCGGCAATCTTGATTTCAGCTTGTGTTTCTTCCAGTCCAGCGTTGCTCGTGATGTACTCTGCATATAAGTTAAATAAGCAAGGTGACAATATACAGCCTTGATAGACTCCTTTTCCTATTTAGAACCAGTCTGTTGTTATATGTCCAGTTCTAACTGTTGCTTCCTGACCTGCATACAGATTTCTCAAGAGGAAGGTCAGGTGGTCTGGTATTCCCATCACTCTCAGAAGTTTCCACAGTTTATTGTGATTCACATAGTCAAAGACTTTGGCATAGTCAATAAGGCAGAAAAAGATGTTTTTCCCTTTTCACCAGGGTCCTTCTGGGCATTTGTTTCTCAGGCTTTTTAAGAAAGCTTTTCATAGCCATTGTGGAGGCTTCCACCTTTTCCTTTGTCTTTTTCTGCCTTTCTTTCTTTTCCTCATATTCCTTACCATAATAGACTGTTTGAGCAAGTAGTAACAGATAATTTAAAGACTGATTTGGTCCATATGCTCATTTTAATAGCTTATGGCAGATATCTGGAGCCAACTAAGTGAGAAATCTATCTTTTAAGGTGACTTTTCCCTCTTCACTTTTGGGATCAATCTCAATGAATCTGCAAATGGCTTCTCTCAGTCTTTAACAGGAGCTTCCTTCTCCTGTTCTATGTTTGCCAATTTACATAGTTTAAAGGCTTATCTCCTTTCAAGAAAAGTTATGACCAACCTAGATAGCATATTCAAAAGCAGTGACATTACTTTGCCGACTAAGGTCCGTCTAGTCAAGGCTATGATATTTCCAGTGGTCATGTATGGGTGTGAGAGTTGGACTGTGAAGAAGGCTAAGCGCTGAAGAATTGATGCTTTTGAACTGTAGTATTGGAGAAGACTCTTGAGAGTCCCTTGGACTGCAAGGAGATCCAACCAGTTCATTGTGAAGAAGATCAGCCCTGGGATTTCTTTGGAAGGAATGATGCTAAAGCTGAAACTCCAGTACTTTGGCCACCTGATGCGAAGAGTTGACTCATTGAAAAAGACTCTGATGCTGGGAGGGATTGGGGGCAGGAGGAGAAGGGGACGACAAAGGATGAGATGGCTGTATGGTATCACTGACTCGATGGGCGTGAGTCTGAGTGAACTCCAGGAGTTGGTGATGAACAGGGAGAACTGGCGTGCTGCAATTCATGGGGTCGCAAAGAGTCAGACATGACTGAGTGGCTGAACTGAAGTGAACTGAATTGAAAGGCTTACCACATGCCTACCTGAGTCCTTCAAGAATACATCCGACAAAATTACTCTGATACCAGAATAATTGTAGCTGTGTTGTATTCCCAGTCTGGTTCTTTAGTTGGCACCTCTTGATTTCCAGTGGGGAGGGCAATTACCTCATCCTCCCTCTTCCCTACTGATTCATTACCAAACCATTCATCTCCATAAGCAACCGCTTTTCCCAAAACTCGAGTTCCTGTGTCGGGAGTCAGCATTTGTCCCAAGGTATACATCACATCCTTCCAAGTAAGGTCATAAAGCAGAGTAACACCTTTAAAATCTCTGATATATTTTTCTGGGTCCTCTAAATAGTCTCCCAGATCCTCCTTGATTCTTTGTATTTCTTGATAAGAAAAAGGTTTATTAACTCTCATAGACTGATTACTTCTCCTGGTGGGTGCTTCATGAAGAGGCAACAGCTTGTGTGTCTGTTCCTCAGTTTTTCTGGCTGCTCTGCACATATGATCCCAGGGATAGATTGGAGAAACCTGCTTTTCTTTATCTCTTTGTCTCCTGTCCTCCATCTCATCTAGCAAAGTAGGAGGTCAAGAGGAAGGAGTCACAGCCAAATCTATACCCTTAGGACATAAGTCTGGCATATTTCACAGAGAGAAAAAGGACAACACATATGCTACTTCTACCCATTTCCCTTGTTTTCCACAGAATCAGTCTAATTGTAAAACAGTATAATTCTTAAGAGATCCTCCAACTGACCACTGTTCTCCCTCCTCCAATGGATACCATGGCCATGGAGTATCACCTAGGAAGACCAGGTATGTCTTCTTTAAGTCCTGTAGATCAAATCTATCCCAGTTTTTAAGGATACAGTTCAAAGGAGTGAGACTGGAATTGTTAGCTCCCATCTGTAAGGGAGAAAAAAAGTGACCAGCACCATCTTTCTCCCAGAGGCATCACTCCTTGCTCTAGATGGGGGTGTAGACAGATTTTACACCAAAGCTTTTCTTTCCTGGTTGGACTTAATCTGTCCCTTACTGACGCAGGTGACCTACTCCTCCCTCCTGGTTCTATGACTGAGACGGGATGGAGATGTACCAGGGGTAGATCTGATGGCATCCCTGACTGACATCCAGCTCCTCACGATTAAAACCTTGTTTGCCTCTGATGCCGCCCGGGGTAGGATCAGAGTAACCTTCTGGAATGCCTCCCAGACTAACCCACTGGGAGAAATATTTGTCACCTAAGTGCCTGTGCACGACCCTGAGTATATTCCTGAGCACAATAAGACTGCTACAAATATAAAACTGAGATGTTTCTTCCAAGCATCACTACATCAGTATAAGAGCCTCCTAAGTGTCACCACACCAGTATAAGAGTCTCTTCTGGTCCACTAAGAGCCAGCATTATCAAAGGAAAACACACACACACACACACAAAACATTGTACTTCCAATCTGAGTAACCTTTAACCTCAAAGATGCTCTTGTAGTTAAAGCTCCAAATAACTTCAGAGCTTTCAATTTTTAGTGAGGTTAGGCACTTCCTGACTACCAATCCAAATTTGGGACCTAAGTCATAGTACACTATAACAGCATAGATCACAAGTCACTTGAAAGTCTATGGTCCAATAGTTTAGGTTCAGTTCAGTTCGATTAAGTTCAGTCGCTCAGTCATGTAGGATTCTTTGCAACCCCATGAATCACAGAACTCCAGGATTCCCTGTCCATCACCAACTCCCAGAGTTCACTGAAACTCATGTCCACAAGTCGATGATGCCATCCAGGCACCTCATCCTCTGTCGTCCTCTTCTCCTTCTGCCCCCAATCCCTCCCAGCATCAGAGTCTTTTCCAGTGAGTCAACTCGTCACATGAGGTGACCAAAATATTGGAGTTTCAGCTTTAGCATCAGTCCTTCCAAAGAACACCCAGGACAAATCTCTTTTAGAATGGACTGGTTAGATCTCCTTGCAGTCCAAGAGACTCTCAAGAGTCTTCTCCAACACCACAGTTCAAAAGCATCACTTCTTTGGCACTCAGCTTTCCTCACAGTCCAACTCTCACATTCATACATGACCACTGGAAAAACCATAGCCTTGACAAGATGGACCCTTGTTGACAAAGTAATGTCTCTGCTTCTGAATATGTTATCTAGGTTGGTCATAACTTTCCTTCCAAGGAGTGTCTTTTAATTTCATGGTTGCAATCACCATCTGCAGTGATTTTCGAGCCCCCAAAAATAAAGTCTGACATTGTTTCCAGTGTTTTTCCATCTATTTCCCATGAAGTGATGGGACCAGATGTCAAGCTCTTAGTTTGCTGAATGTTGAGCTTTAACCCAACTTTTTTTTCTCCTCTTTCAGTTTCATGAAGAGGCTTTTTAGTTCCTCTTCATTTTCTGCCATAAGGGTGGTATCATCTGCATATCTAAGATTATTTATATTTCTCCTGGCAATCTTGATTCCAGCTTGTACTTCTTCCAGCCCAACATTTCTCGTGATGTACTCTGCATAGAAGTTAAATAAGCAGGGTGACAATATACAGCCTTGATGCACTCCTTTTCCTATTTGTAATCAGTGTGTTGTTCCATGTCCAGTTCTAACTCTTGCTTCCTGACATGCATATAGGTCTCTCAAGAGGCAAGTCAGGTGGTCTGGTATTCCCATCTCTCTCAGAATTTTCCACAGTTTATTGTGATCCACACAGTCAAGGGCTTTGGCATAGTCAATAAAGCAGAAATAGGTGTTTTTCTGGACCTCTTGNTGGAACCAGTCTGTTGTTCCATGTCCATTTCTAACTGTTGCTTCCTGACCCGCATATAGGTCTCTCAAGAGGCAAGTCAGGTGGTCTGGTATTCCCATCTCTCTCAGAATTTTCCACAGTTTATTGTGATCCACACAGTCAAGGGCTTTGGCATAGTCAATAAAGCAGAAATAGGTGTTTTTCTGGACCTCTTGCTTTTTCAATGATCCAGCAGATGTTGGCAATTTGATCACTGGTTCCTCTACCTTTTCTAAAACCAGCTTGAATATTTTGAAGTTCACAGTTCATATATTGCTGAAGCCCAGCCTGGAGAATTTTGAGCATTACTTTACTAGCATGTGAGATGAGTGCAACTGTGCGGTAGTTTGAACATTCTTTGGCATTGCCTTTCTTTGGGATTGGAATGAAAACTGACCTTTTCCAGTCCTGTGGCCACTGCTGAATTTTCCAAATTTGCTGGCATATCGAGTGCAGCACTTTCACAGCATCATCTTTCAGGATTTGAAACAGCTCAACTGGAATCCCATCAGCTCCACTAGCTTTGTTCACATTAATACTTTCTAAGGCCCACTTAACTTCACATTCCAGGATGTCTGGCTCTAGATGAGTGATCACACCATCATGATTATCTTGGTCATGAAGTTTTTTGTACAGTTCTTCTATGTATTTTTGCTACCTCTTCTTAATACATTCTGCTTCTGTCAGGTCCATACCATTTCTGTCCTTTATTGAACCCATCTTTGCGTGAAATGGTCCCTATGTATCTTTAATTTTCTTGAAGAGATCTCTAGTCTTTCCCGTTCTGTTGATTTCCTCTATTTCTTTGCATTGATCTATTCTCTAGTATACTTTAAATTCATAAAAAGTGTATCAGGAAAATAAAATGAAATATGCTATTATCAAAGTAGAATTTAGAAAGTAGTAATATTTCAAACATTATATTTCATCAGATACAAAAATAAAAAAATCTAGAAATTATCAACAAAAACAAAGAGCAGACAAATAGAAAAACAAACAGGCCCTTTTATCTAGAAAAATTTTAACCTTTTATCAAGCAAATCTTGGGTAGAGGAAAAAATATACTCTGAAATTACAGATTTAAAAAGTCAATCAATCATGAATAAATCAATACACATCATGGTATATGTGTACATGGTAGATTCAATTTATTATTAGACAAAATTCATATCACTATAAACTTTATCAGTAATACAGATATTATGAAAACTAGTGAGTTACTCTTACAGATCAGAAGATTAGATAAAAGAACACAAAGTAAATCTGCATGTGGAAATCAGAAGATGATAATAATGTCAAAATATTATGAGATAGAGTCTAGAAAAAAAAGATATAATTAACAAATCAACATTCAAAAACTGATAGCTAATGTGTTCAAATAAAAATGTAAAAACTACAAACGACATAAAAAATCCATTGGGAAAAATAACAACTGAAACACAGGTGGCGTGAAAATTATGAGAAAAATATGTAGATCCTTGTGAAAATATGAAATCCATAATTTCCTAACAAAATACAAACTATCAACATTGATCTCATGAGTTAGCTCACATGTTTCAAAAGGAAATAAAAGACATTGTGGCTAGTTGTTTAAAAAATAACTCCCACCTAAAAAATCAGTGACATAGAAGTCTCCACAAGAAAATTCCACCAGAGAATAAAAGATTACATAGTCCAAATGTTGTACAAGTTATCCTAAGCATTAAAAAGATAAAGACATTTCCCAAGCCTTTTAAAACAAATATAACATTGTACATAAAACTGTAAATCAACCTTCTCTTGAATATATGATGTAAAAATAATAAAATATCAGTGAAAAGAATTCAACAAGTGTATCCATACAGTACTGGTGCATCTTCCAGTTTAGCCCAGAGAATGACACACAGAGAATTGCTGACAGTTGAAATAACCAGCATCAATAGTATTCAACTGACACCATCTCTGTTAAGTCTGTTACAGGAAATTTTTACTGAGGAAATAGGATAGTAAATAAGAAATTTACTGTTTTCTTCAAGAAATACTCACAGATCATTTTGTCTAGTCAAATGGTTTGTTCATCTGGAAAAACTTCTCTCATACTGAAACAATAGACTGCACACATGGCCACAGCCCACTTACCAGACAAGTTTCTTTTAAAAATTTTTCACAAAAATATTGTTATTTTTATCCAGTTTCTATTAGCTCCCCATCTCAGAAGGCATATCTTAAAACTCATGAGCCTAGACACAAAAAGTCTATAAATATCTTTTTTCAGCCTACTTCTGAGACAATATTTTTAAGTTAAGTTCTCCCTTGATACAGTAAATTTAATGAATCCAGATTTCCTTTATCAATAGGTTTCTTTTCTGGCCTTCATGGAGCATTCAGTTGTCAATGCAATACCATTTCATGTTTTTAATATAATCACCACAGTAAAAGAACATATTTAATTTAAAGCTTTGAAAATCAACTAGTTACAAATCATCCTCAGACAAATTTAAAGTAGGAACTCATAAGCTAAAATAAAAGATTTAGAAGTAATTTTTGCTTCATTTGCACATTTTTCGGGCTTCCCAGTGGACACAGTAGAAAAGAATCTGTCTGCCAATGCAGGAAATTCAAGAGACATGGTTCAATCCTTAGATCAGGAAGATCCCATGTAGAAGGAAATGATAACCCACTCCAGTAGTCTTGCCTGGGAAAGCCATGGATAGAGGGGGCTGGTAGGCTACAGTACAAGGTATTACAAAACAGTCAAACAAGAAAGCACACACACATGTAAATGTATCATGTTCACACACATTCTTATTTTAATGGAACCAAAGTTTTAACAGACAAAATTTGAATATCAAAAGAAAGGTTTGTAAAAAAAAGTTTGCCTTTCCTACTATTAGATTGGTGTAAACTTAATTGTGGTTTCAGGCTGTGACTTTTAAATCACAACTAAGTTAAAATACATCTTTATTAATCAAAATAGGAAACTTATATACAGCAACATATTTTTGCCAAGTTTGTTTATCCCTGTATATTAAAAAAAAAAAAAAAAAAAAAAACACCTGTTTCAGGATTCAATGAACTCTTGGAAAGCATTTTCTACCTCCTGCTCGTTGTGGAAGCACTTTCCCTGCAGAAAGTTGTTGAGGTGCTGGAAGAAGTGATGATCTAGTAGTTTAGTGAGAGATCAGGTGAATATGGCAGATGAGGCAAAACTTCACAGCCCGATTTGTTCAACTTCGGAAACATTGGTTGAGCAACATGTGGTTCGGCATTGTCATGGAAAGATTTGGGCCTTTTGTGTCAATCAATGCTGGCTGCAGGCAATGCAGTTTTTGTTGTTGTTGTTGATGTTTGTTTGTTTGTTTTTTCTTCTTTTAATATAAATTTATTTATTTTAATTGGAGGCTAGTTACTTTACTACTTTTCTAGTGGCTGTATTGGTTTTGCCATACATCAACATGAATCCACCACAGGTATACACTTGTTCCCCATCCTGAACCGCCCTCTCATTTCTCTACCCGTACCATCCCTCTGGGTCATCCCAGTGCACCAGCCNTATTTTAATTGGAGGCTAGTTACTTTACTACTTTTCTAGTGGCTGTATTGGTTTTGCCATACATCAACATGAATCCACCACAGGTATACACTTGTTCCCCATCCTGAACCGCCCTCTCATTTCTCTACCCGTACCATCCCTCTGGGTCATCCCAGTGCACCAGCCTCAAGCATCCTGCATACTGCATTGAAACTGATCTGGCGCTTTGTTTCTCATGTGATATTATACATGTTTCAATGCCATTCTCACAAATCATCCCACCCTCTTCCTCTCCCAGAGAGTCCAAAAGACTGTTCTATTCATCTGTGTCTCTTTTACTGTCTCACATACAGAGTTATCGTTACCATCTTTCTAAATTCCACATACATGCAATAGTATACTTTATGGTGTTTTTCTTTCTGGCTTATTTCATTCTGTATAGTTGGCTCCAGTTTCATCCACCTAATTAGAATTGACTCAAATGTATTATTTTTAATGGCTTAATAATACTCCATTGTATATGGAGTGTATATGTACCACTANTCCACATACATGCAATAGTATACTTTATGGTGTTTTTCTTTCTGGCTTATTTCATTCTGTATAGTTGGCTCCAGTTTCATCCACCTAATTAGAATTGACTCAAATGTATTATTTTTAATGGCTTAATAATACTCCATTGTATATGGAGTGTATATGTACCACTACTTTCTTATCCATTCATCTGCTGATGGGCATCTAGGTTGCTTCCACGTCCTGGCTATTATAAACAGTGCTGTGATGAACACTGGGGTACACGTGTCTCTTTCAATTCTGGTTTCCTCAGTGTGTATGCCCAGCAGTGGGATTGGTGGGTCATAAGGCAGTTTTATTTCAAGTTTTTTAAGGAATCTCCACACTGTTCTCCATAGTGGCTGTACTAGTTTGCATTCCTACCAACACTGTAAGAGGGTTCCCTTTTCTCCACACCCTTTCCAGCATTTATTGTTTGTAGATACTTGGATAACAGCCATTCTGACTGGCGTGAAATGGTACCTCATTGTGGTTTTGATTTGCATTACTCTGATAATGAGTGNGGGGCTGATGGGCGGGGATGATCTGGAGGGATGGTGTGGGGAGGGAGGGGGAAGAGGGGGGTCCAGATTGGGAACTCAGGTACACTTGTGGCTGATTCATGTCAATGTATGGCAAAATGAGTACAGTATTGTAAAGCAAAACAAACTAAAAGATAAAAATTAAAAAAAAGATCCCTGGAGAAGGAAATGGCAACCCACTCCAGTCCTCTTGCCTGGAAAATCTCATAAACAGAGGGGCCTTGTAGGCTACAGCCCGAGGGGTTGCAAAAAGCTGTATACGACTGAGCAACTTCACTTTTCACAATAGCATTATTAATAATAGTACCATTAATGATACCAACCTCTTACTGAATTGTTTTTTTTTAATCTATCAAAGACCCTTATTCATATCATTTATAATCCTCACAACAACCATACAGTCAATTTAATATTCAAGTATATACCTGTCTCATTTCAAGGTCATTTTTTTACATGATGCTATATTTCTTATTCCACCACTGATAATGAGACGTATGGAATATTTGTGGGAGAGTTATCATTTTCCTTTAGTATCTACATTGGTAAGTTTCCCACCCTAGTCCAACCACTGCATTTTCTTCCTGCCTTCCCAAAACATTTTCTTTGATCACTTTAGCCTCCTTGTGTTGACCATTGCCCTCATCTGTACCTGGACACATCCTATTTCAGTGCTTAGATGAAACAAGAAGCAAAATCAGTTCCTCATGAAACATATACTCATAGACACTACTCTCAGTATTTAATCATCACAAGTATGATCAAGAATTGCGCTGCTGCTCCTGCTGCTGCTGCTAAGTCGCTTCAGTCGTGTCCAACTCTGTGCGACCCCATAGACGTCAGCCCACCGNCCCTCATCTGTACCTGGACACATCCTATTTCAGTGCTTAGATGAAACAAGAAGCAAAATCAGTTCCTCATGAAACATATACTCATAGACACTACTCTCAGTATTTAATCATCACAAGTATGATCAAGAATTGCGCTGCTGCTCCTGCTGCTGCTGCTAAGTCGCTTCAGTCGTGTCCAACTCTGTGCGACCCCATAGACGTCAGCCCACCGGGCTCCCCCGTCCCTGGGATTCTCCAGCCAAGAACACTGGAGTGGGTTGCCATTTCCTTCTTCAATGCATGAAAATGAAAGTGAAGTCACTCAGTCGTGTCCAACTGTTCACAACCCCATGGACTACAGGCTACCAGGCTCCTCCGTCCATGGGATTTTCCAGGCAAGAGTACTAGAGTGGGGTGCCATCGCCTTCTCTGATAATTAGGAATTATATTTTTAAAGTAAATATTCTTAATTAGATTCTAAGTTGTACCAGGGATAATAATTGAAATTGCCAGGGACAGTATTCACAGGTAGGACCCTGGTGCCTTTTACAATTCCTGATATATAGCAGGAGCTCAATAAATATTAAGAAACTAAAAGGCAATTATACTTGAGGTAACAAACTCTCTCTTTTTTCTCCTAAGTTTCTGTTTTATGGAACAGGTGATTATACTCTACATATAGACAGATTTTAGTGTTGAAAAGTTCTTTAAAGTTCATTTAGCTAGAGGTCAGATGCTTGCACCTGAGCTATAGCAGCTCTTTAAATGGTCACCTATTCTGAGGTTAAACATCTTTAATCTTGGGAAATTCAGTTAACACATTGTTGTTCAAGATCAAATTACTAAATTCAGAAATCATTCAATAAAAATGTGTATTTTGGCAGCAAACTAAATTAAAATCTATCAAACTCATTAGTGAATTTCTGCTTTTCCAACTACAGAAAAGAAGTTTAAATAACAACCAGAAAATATTAAGAACAATGTCTGTTTACCTTCTACCTGGGCATAAATAATGCAGATCCTTAGACAATACATACCCTTAGATATAATCTGTGGATCTTTCTGACAGTTGGATGTAATTCCAACTGTGCTTCAGGGAAAGGTCTGTTTGCTAAAACATTCTCCAAAGGTGATTGTTCCAGTTCATTGGAATTTTGCTATTTAGAGTATAATATCTAGCACAAAAAAACAAAGCTTGATGATTTTGAAATGTCACCAGTTCTGAATGGTTATAAATTAGACTCCTCTGAGAATGTTTATATAAGGTTTAAAGGAAAAAATAAAGCATAAGACATGGAAATATAGTCATAGAGTAGGGTTATTTTCCAGTTGTCATACTGCTATTTAAAAAAAAAAAAAACACTCGAGACATATACAGACAAAAAGAAAACTTGCAGAGATTCACTTCATTAATAGAATTACATTTATGTTATAAAACTTTAATAGTGCCTAGTCTTTTTCTATTTTTTTAATTTTTTTTTTTAATGTTCAACCTTCTGAGGCATACATATTTAAACTGGTAACATGTAAATATCTGTGACATTACAGGAAGGAAAAGCCCAATCTCATTTAATTTGTCAATCTTCCCTGGTCCTCACATATGAGAAGCTAGCTATATTAGAATCTCTTACATAATACTGTTAACAAAAGCAATTTGTTTTACGAAATACTTTTTTTAAAATATAGGCTTCTTCACAATAACTATGTTTGCATTTCAAACTATTTTGTCTTATGCAATTGACTTGATTGATCATCTTCTACATTTCCTTTAAGTAAAATGCCAGAATAATAGTAAAATTCTGGCAAAGAAAAATGAATATACCTGCATGTGTTTCCAGTCATAACTATATACCCATAGCAGGTGAAAATACTCTTTAAAAAAAAAAGAAAACAGTGGCTGTTGTTATAAAACACTCACCTTTGCCCACAGTTTCATGTTGTTACCCATGGTGTATTGTATTATTTGTTTTCCTGACAACAAACACTCAAGAATCTGACACTATATCACTTTCAGTTAGGTATCAAAGAGTGGCAGACAAAAACTCAAGGGGAAGATGTATTTTGACTTAATGTCAGTATAAAAGAGTTTTTACTCTGGAAAACATTGTTGGTACCAAATAAAATCCCAGATATTATAGAATCAAAGTTGTTATAAAACATTTATGATATTCTTTTATATTGGAACATCAATATGATTTTTTTTCCTTTCACTTTAATGGTGGGAAAACAAGGTTATTAGTATGAGCCCTTGCAAATGCTGTCACTCTTAACAAAATATTCTCAACTTTATAGCCAGCCAAATAATTTTTTTTAATTTCTAACAAAACACAAGGGAGTAACTAATAGAGATTTAAAATGCACAATAAATCACTATGATACAAGTAAAAGAAAACAATAATAAAAAGACTGCAATAATAATAGTATAGATAGTTCAGGCTTCTCTGGTGGTTTAGACGGTAGAGTTTGCCTGCCAATGCAGGAGATCCTGGCTCGACATCTGGGTCAAGAAGATCCTCTGGAGGAGGAAATGACAACCCACTTCAGTATTCTTGCTTGGAGAATTCCATGAACAGAGGAATCTGGCAGGCTACAGTCCTTGAAGTTGCAAAGAGTTGGACATTACTGAGTGACTAACACTCATTCAGACTCATAAATAGTTTCATAAGACAATTAAGAGACAAAGCATACTGAATAATTTAATTGAGCACATTATAGATTAGGTAAACTGACAAGCAAGTATGCATATAGTTAAACTTTACTGAATACCTTAGGAGTTAAACCTCATAACTTTCAAGCATTTGATTCCTTCCATCTGGGCTTAGCCATTTTTTCAGAGACCTCAGATGCTTATAAATAACAGATTCTTTGAAACATCTTTTGACAGAATATTAGATAAAATATTGGTCAAATATCTGGTAGATATCTAGCTGTGTCAGCAAAACAAGCCCCTTCTATTATAAAAGCTATCCATAAATCAAATGGGAATGTTTGAGTTTCCTTTCAATAAAGTTTTTTTTCTCAAGGACAAGATCAATGTAGAGGATCATAGGCAAAGTGGAAAGGCAACCACCAGTCTTGGTTGCAGTTTAATAGTTCCAGAGAAAAAGAATTTTTGTATTTCAGCACATTTGGCCTTGCTCATGTTACAAGTCTACTTCATATTTCAAAAATTATATTGATAGTAATTTCTTTGTAGCTCAGCTGGTAAAAAAATCTGCCTGCAATGTGGGAAATCTGGGTTCAATCCTTGGGTTGGGAAGATTCCCTGGAGAAGGGAATGTCTACCTACTCTAGTATTCTGGCCTCAAGAATTCCATGGTCTATTCCGTGGGCTCGCAGAGAATCAGACATGACTGAGCTACTGCGACAGGTACAGACAATAATTTCTTCAACCATCCACTAGATGTAGCCTAAATGAGTATGTGCTGTGTAGACTACTCTAAGCTACAACTCATCAGATTTCTCAAGTTTTTGACCCTCACACCAAATCCAAATCAATGAAAATATAAAATATGTTTACTTTTTTTTTTTTTTTGAGTGTGCCTCAGGCTTATCTTTTTGGAAGATTTTATTATGAATGAGTAGTCCATGTACACTGTTTTTCAAGTTACTGAGCACATCTTACATTTATCTCATTTTGTCTCAGAAAGCTCTGCATTAATCATATTGTCCCAATGTATATTCTCAGCATACAATTATTGCTCTTTCAGGAAAAGAAAAAAAAAAAAAAACTAAGCTGCATTCTTTCAAAATAAGAATTTCATATATACTATGCAAAGTAAAGGTATCACAGAGAAGGCAATGGCACCCCACTCCACTACTCTTGCCTGGAAAATCCCATGGATGGAGGAGCCTGGTGGGCTGCAGTCCATGGGGTCACTAAGAGTCGCACACGACTGAGCGACTTCACTTTCACTTTTCAACTTTCATGCACTGGAGAAGGAAATGGCAACCCACTCCAGTGTTCTTGCCTGGAGAATCCCAGGGACGGGGAAGCCTGGTGGGCTGCCGTCTATGGGATCACACAGAGTAGGACACGACTGAAGCGACTTAGCAGTAGTATCTTAGCAGTAAAGGTATCAAAAAAAAATTATAAGTAGGAATAAAAAGAAAAACAAAGTTATTTTTGTTTGTGCTTGAACATATATCTACTCACCACAATGAAATTATGCAGCTGCTGCTGCTGCTGCTGCTGCTGCTGCTGTTAAGTCACTTCAGTCATGTCTGACTCTGTGTGACACTGTAGACGGCAGTCCACCAGGCTCCACCGTCCCTGGGATTCTCCAGCCAAGAGCACTGGAGTGGGTTGCCATTTCCACAATTAAATTATTTTTAATAATAATGACAATCAATCATTATATTGAGTTACTAACATGTTTACCAATTTCTTCATTTTCATTTACCCTCACTGATAAGTACCCAATCTTCAATCTTTCCTTTTGGATTTATTTTCCTCTTTATTGAAATATACTAGTTTTATTTAATTTTAAAGAATGAGCCCTGATTGATTTTTTTCTGTGTTTGAATATGTTCTCATTTTGCCCTCAGTCTAGAATTATCTATTAACATATTTGATTCTAGTTTGACAGTTGTTTATTATCAACATGTAGAAGATATTAGTTAACAGTTTTATGGACACCTTTAAGTCTGATGAGAAGTCTGTTAGAAACATTACTTTAATTGTAATATAATTACAATTGTAATATATTTTTAATGATTGTTGTTATAAAGATTTATATATATATATATATATATATATATTAGTTCTAATAGATAGCTAATATGACAAGGAGCTTAGCTTGGTACTCTGTGATGTTCTAGAGGGGTGGAATGGGGAGAAACTGGGAGGGTGGTTCAGGAAGGAGGAGATATAGGTATACTTGTAGCTGATTCACATCGTATAGCAGAAACCAGCGCAACATTGTCTTCCATTTAAAATAAAAATTGAAAAATTTAATTAAGCAAAAAAACATTGTGGATATTCTGTATGAAATTGTGCTTATCACTCCAGTTAATTACTTGGTGTGCTCCTTTACTGTCAGGACTCCAACTTGTCTTCTAATGTAGGATGCTTTCAACACTCTCTTTTAATTTTACTGTACCTACATTATATATAAGTAATTTTTAAAAATAGATAATTAAATATATTTATCTAAAGAAACTTGAATTAAGTGGTAAGATACTTTTAAGTAGACTCAAAGTCCAACTCCCAAATATATTTGCTGATGGAACAAATGAGTTATAATAGAGCTAAGCTCTAGAGACGTAAGCAGAAGACAACTTATCAGAGAATATATTGAAAGCTAAAATCAAATAATAAGAATAATCAAAAGAACACCACAGAATAAAAGAAAAACATTGCAGGCAAAAATCAATCATAAAGAATGCCATAGTAATTCACTATTCACTACTATTTTATTAGAACAGTTCATATTTACAAAGAACAAAAACTGACACAATATGTCCATAGATCAGTAAGGAACTCATGGATTATTGTCCTAACTTCTTTACAAATAGACTATTGGTTTCCAGAAAAGTAGTAGGGACACTGGATAGGAAATTTAAGGCCTGACATTAGCCTAAATTCACTGAACAAGTAATTAATACAGATAACAGTCAGCTATGTGGTCAAGTCTTGAGGAGTCAAAAGGCTTGCTCAGGTTTTTCTGTTACATCTTAAGGAAAAACCTGAATGAACATTTTGGCCAACCCCACGCTATCAGATTGGGAGGCTGTGAGAAAAGTAAACAAAAAAAGTGAGAGTAGTCTTTATAAGATAAGGTTTTGAGAATTGGATAATAAGAGCAGAATGAAAATATGTAGGATTTTGGGTAAAATGAATAGATAGTCCCAAATATCAACCAAAACAGAAACCTTATTGGCTTTGACGTATCTGGACAACACTGACTTTACTCTCAAATAAGATCTTGTGAGAAAATCCCCTTGGCACTATCGACATGCTACCCCATAGGAAGGACAAGCTTGAAGAAGAAAAAGAATGGTAATATTTCAGGGTCCCATTTAACGGATCCTGTTGCTGAGGTTTAAGGTGGAACTAAATATAGCTCAGGTTGAATGGAGAAAATAAAATATTTTGTGTTTAAATTCCTTGAATCATGTTTTTATGTTTTCCAAAAAACAGAAAATGGCAAGAGTATATTTATCAATTGGTCAGTTTGAGTAACAATGAGATTATTTTGTAATTATAATTATTATTCATTATCTTGATATATTTTCAAGTCAGCTTTAGATAAAGTATACTAAATCTTGTGAGAAAAGTGCAATCTAGCTGAATCTCATGAAGTGTGGCTATGAAAACAAAGAATGATAACAGAATTAATTGTAAAATATTAAAAAATTTCTACATTTGATGAAATACACTAAAACTTTTTATTTTCCTTTGAGCTTAGAATAAGAAAAGGAGGTTGACTCTCACCATTTCTATTCAACATTGTACTGCAGATTAAAATTGGCTCTTTAAAGAGAGGAAAGTAAATAAAAGACATACATATTATAAAGGAAAAACTAACTTTTTCCTAGGTGGCATATACGTATATGTAGCAAGTGAAAAATAATCTACCAAAAGCAATCATAAACAATAAGTTGATTTAACAAACTCACTGGATATAATTTCATATATAAAACTTTATTTCTATGTACTAGCAACCAATATTAACTCACAAAATTAAAATATCACTTACAGTAATGTTGTAAATAAAAGTTGTGAGAAAAAAAGATATAATGAAAATGGTCAAAGTTCAATGCTTAAAGAATAACTTAAAAATTGGTGAAATAATGAACAGAGACAAATAACTGGAAATATATGACTATGTCCTTTGATTGAAAGATTCAAAATTACAACGTTTTCCAAAATTTTCTAAAAACTTATTGTAATTCCAATCTAAGTCTCAGCAGACTTTGAGAAAGGCAATCTTATTCACTACCAGCTATAAAGATATAGTATATAATATAGTAACTAGGAAAATATGGATTCCAGTACAAGAAAAGGAAAACCACTCAGACTAAGTCCTTTCTCCTCCATCCGAGAAAAAGACCAACACACTTGATTTTTAACAAAAACATCACTTAAAAATTATGGAGGTACTTTTTTCTGTATAAATGGTGCTGAATCACACTTATTAACATGAAAAAATGGACTGTTCCTCTTCAGTTCAGTTCAGTTCACTCACTCAGTCATATCCGACTCTTTGAGATCCCATGAATCGCAGCACATCAGGTCTCCCTGTCCATCACCAATTCCTGGAGTTCACTCAGACTCACGTCCATCAACTCGGTGATGCCATCCAGCCATCTTGTCCTCTCTTTTACCTCCTGCTCCTAATCCCTCCCAGCATCAAAGTCTTTTCCAATGAGTCAACTCTTCACATGAGGTGGCCAAAGTACTGGAGTTTCAGCTTTAGCATCATTTCCTCCAAAGAACACCCAGGACTGATTTCCCTTAGGATGGACTGGTTGGATCTCCTTGCAGTCCAACGGACTCTCAAGAGTCTTGTCCAACACCACAGTTCAAATGCATCAATTCTTCGGCACTCAGTTTTCTTCACAGTCCAACTCTCACTTCCATACATGACCACAGAAAAACCATAGCCTTGACTAGACGGACCCTTGTTGGCAAAGTAATGTCTCTGCTTTTCAATATGCTATCTAGGTTGGCCATAACTATCCTTCCAAGGAGTAAGCGTCTTTTAATTTCATGCCTGCAGTCACCACTTAGCTCATATTATACTAAAAAACACTAAATACCAAAATGTGGAATCTAAGACAAACAAGTTTACAGAAAAACACACAAGGGAAAATCTTCATAACCCTGGAGTAGGCAAGAATTCCCTAAAAATAACACAAAATATGCAAATATAAAATAGCAAGAGAAAAATGAATAAAATTTGCTTTTTTATATTAAAAGAAAAAGTTTAGCTATCAATAAATGACACTAATTGAGTAGTCAAGCTACAAACAAGAAGAAGAAAATACGTGTCGTGGATGGATATGTGGACAGAAGCACAGATATATAGAGACATAGATAAGGCACATATTGTACATAAATGATAAAGAACACATAGGTGGCTTACATATAAAGTTAATAAAATCAATAATAAGTAAGTTACTCAGACTTTTAGAGGAATAAAAAATAGAAACTTATTAAACAGGAAAGAGATTAGAGACTATCCAAATAGCAAGTATAATATAACCCACATATAATATTTATAACGTTACTACTTTTCAGGAAGTTCAGTTCAGTCACTCAGTCATGTCCAACTCCTGCGATCCCATGGACTGTAGTTCGCCAGGTTTCCCTGTCCATCACCAACTCCCAGAGCTTGCTCAAACTCATGTCCACTGAGTCAGTGATGCCATCCAACCATCTTATCCTCTGTCGTCCCCTTCTGCCTTCAATCTTTTCCAGCATCAGAGTCTTTTGCAATGACTCAGTTCTCATCAGGTGTCGTAAGTATTTAAAGTTTCAGCTTCAGCATCAGTTATTCCAATGACCAGTCAGGACTGACTTCAGCTTGTGTTTCATCTAGCCTGGAATTTCACATATGTATTCTACATAGAAGTAAATACACAGGGAGACAATATACAGCCTTGATGTACTCTTTTTCCTGATTTGGAACCAGTCTGTTGTTCCATGTCCGATTCTAACCTCTCTTCTTGACTTGCATACAGATTTCTCAAGAGGCAGGTCAAGTGGTCTGGTATTCCCATCTCTTGAATAATTTTCCACAGCTTGCTGTTATCCACACAGTCAAATATTTGTTGTAGTCAATAAAGCAGAAGTGGATGTTTTTTCTGGAACTCTCTTGCTTTTATGATGATACAAAGGATGTTGGCAATTTGATCTCTGGTTCTTCTGCCTTTTCTAAGTCCAGGTGGAACATCTGGAAATTCATGGTTCACACACTGTTGAAGCCTGACTTGGAAAATTTTGAGCACTCTTTTGCTTGTGTGTGAGATGAGTGCAATTGTGTGGTATTTTGAATATTCTTTGGCATTGCCTTTCTTTGTGATTGGAATGAAAACTTTTCTAATACTATTGGAACACTCCACTGCTGAGTGTTCCAAATTTTCTGGCATATTGAGGGCAGCACTTTCAAAGCATCATCTTCCAGGATTTGAAATAGCTCAACTGGAATTCCATCACCTCCACTAGCTTTGTTCGTAGTAAAAGAAAATGCAAATTACAACCACTATGCCTCTAGCAAAATAGCTGAAAGGAAAACAACTGATAATACTACATAATGCTAAGTTGGAGGACCTCACTAATATTGCTAACATGCTCAGTCATTCAGTCACATCCAACCAACTCTTTGAGACCTCATAGACTGTAGCCCTCCAAGGTCTTCCATCCATGGGATTTTATAGCCAAGAATACTGGAGAGGACTGTCATTTCCTCTTCAAGGTCTTCTCAACCAGGGATCGAATACTCATCTCCTGCATTGGCAGGCAAATTCTTTACCACTGAACACCTGAGAAGAAATATACTGCTAAATGAATACAATTTTTGGATAACTATTTGTCAATATACACAAAAGCCAAATATGTTCTAACCCTATGACTCAATATTTCCAATTCTAGGCTTACAAATTATATTTCTCTTTAATAGCTTTTTTTTCCGAGTAAATAATTTCATTTTTGGAAGATCTAGAGAAAAGTGGAGATTAGATAAATGTTGAACAGAATGGAATAGATAAGACAATGTGTTATTTTTTACTATATAAATAAATTTGAAAATACTTATGGTAATAATTTAAATGAATTATTGTAGAACTAGTTTATTCATCCACAAAAAGAAAGAGATCAAAACAAAATATTACTTCATCACAAGAAAATGAAGATTCCTAGATATCTGGAAAAATATTTTTACTATTCATGGTTATTCTTGTTAAACTTGTTATATTTACCACAATAAAATATTCACATTTACTGAGAATTTTATTAAACACTGCAAATACTTCAATTACTGAGAAAATTTTTATAAATAATGCGTTAAATACTTCTAAACATTTCAGTGTGATCACTTACATTGACTACTTAAAACAGTGTGGTTTCTCCTTTCCCCAATTTTGAAGCCATTTATTAAAAATCGGAGCATATAATCTTTATATAATAGAAATATAAAACTATAATTGAAAGAAAAAAATTCTGATTTTTAATATAGCAGTAATTTAGATTCCAATAATTTGGCTGTATAATGACTATATTTTGAGGAATAAAAGATCCTCCTTTTTTTTTTATAATGAAACTCTCTTATGAAAAGTTACAAATGCTTAAGGAGTGGCTGAGATGGCAGGGTTGGAAGAGCCTCAGCTAACCTCCTCCTATGGGAACATCAAAATTTCAAATATTTGAAGTGTAGAAATTGAAGAGAAAGACTAGAAGACTAGAAGAGAAAAACCTTTTACAGTTAAAGCTATAAAAGTAACACAAGACCAGTAGGATGAGTGGAGATTCCAAATAGTCAAGACCCATATTCCTGGGCAAGTGACCCACAAATCTGAGCATAATAACTGTATAGGTCTTCTCTAAGGAGCAAGGAATCTGACCCCTATATCAGACTCCCGAGTCTGGTGGGCTATACTGAAATATGAGCCCTGCAGAATATTTGACTTTAATGGCCACTGGACTTCCTACCAGGAAAGCCAGAGGGCTAAAGTATATGGAGATTCCACTTCTAAAAGGTGCACACAAAATGTCACATGCTCCAAGACCCAGGACAGAAGTAGTAATCTGAAAAAGCCTGTGTAAAATACCTCTGCTTTATCTTGGAGAGCCACCTTGAGAGTCAGAAGGCAACTGTAGCTCACCTTAGAAACATAGCTGTTGGTGATGACACCAATTTACACACCCATGAACAGTGTCTAAGTCTTCTCTCTCTACATCCTCATGAACATTTGTGATTTGTGTTCTTTTTTTATGAGAACCATTGTGTGCTTTTCAAGTGTGAGGTTTGACTCAGAAAACCTCAATGTGATTTTTACTTCCATTCCTCTAATAATCAATTTTTCACAAAATTCATTATCTATTTATGAAAAAAAAAAAAAACTCTAAACAAAGTGAGAATAGAAGGAACATATCTCAACATAAGGAAGGTCTTATATGACAAGCTTACAGCTGTCATCATACTCAATGATGGAAAACTGAAAACATTTCCTTTAAAATCAATCATAAGAAAAGGATACCTACTATTTCCTCATTTATTTACCATGATATAGGAAATTCTTGCCACAGCAAACAGACAAGAGAAAGAAATAAGAAACATCCAGATTAAAAAGAAATGAGTACCTCTGTCACTGTTTGCAGATGACTAAATACTATAAACAGAAAACCCTAAAATGCATCCCCCCCCCAACAACAACAAAAAAAATCAGAGCTCATCAATGAATTTGGTAAGGTTGCAAGAATCAAAAGCAACATACAGCCATCTACTGCATTTCTGCACTGTAACAACAACAACGACAAAAATAATTCAATTTTCAACTACAATGAAAAGAATCAAACACCTAGGAATAAAAGTCCCGAGCTCAGAAAAATAAAAGACATTGATAAAAGAAACTTAAGACAACAAAAAGAGTTGGAAAGATATATCATGTTCATTGATTTAAAGAATTAATAATGTTGAAATGATCATATTACCCAAGGCAATCTACAGAGTAAATGCAATTCCTATCAAAATACCAGTGGCATTTTTCACAGAAATAGCACAGACATTTAAAAAAATTTTATGGAATCATAAAACTCCCTGAACAGCCAAAATAATCTTGAACAAAGCTGGAAGCATCATTCTCTCGATTTCAAAACATAGTATAAAACTATAGTAATCAGAACAGTATGGTACTGGCACAAAACAGATGCATAGAAAAATGGAATAAATTGAGAGCTTAATAGTGAACCCATATTATATAGGCAATTAATCTACAAAAAAGAGACAAAATATGCAGTGGGGAAAATATAGGCTTTTCAATAAACAGTGTTAAGAAAATGAGACAGCTACATGCAAAAGAATCAAACTGGACTACTCCCTCATACCATGTTCTAAAAGAAATTTTAAAATGAATTAAAAACTGAAATTTAATATCCAAAATTATAATACTCGTAGAAATAAACATACACTGTAAGCTCACTGATACTTGTGTAAGTAATACTATTTTGAATATGGCTCCAATGGAAAAAAAGAAAAGTTAAACACAAATAAATGGTACTACCTCAAATTAAAATCTTTTGCCCAGTGAAGGAAACTATCATTGAAATAAAAAGGCCACCTACTGAATAGTAGAAGATATTTGCAAATAATATATTGCAAAATTGGTTATTTAAAATATACAAAGAAACGATTCAACTCAACATCAAAAATATTCAATTAAAAAGTGATCAAAGGGTCTGAATAAAGTTTTCAAAGAATACATAGAAATGAATAACAGCCCTGTATAAAGATGTTCAACATCACTAGTCATCTAAGAAATGCAAATCAAAACCACAATGAAATATCATTTAATCCATATCACAATGGCTATCATAAAAAAGACATCAAATAAAAAATGTTGGGCAAAGATGTGGAGCAAAAGAAACTCTTGTGCACTGACATTTGGAATGTACACTACAGCAGCCATTATACTTCAAAAAACTAAAAATAGAACTCTGATATAAGCCAGCATTTCAACTTCGGGGTATTTATCTGAAGAAAATAAAAGCAATGTTTGATAATATATGCACCTTTATATTCATTACAGTATTACTAAAATAGCCAGGATATGGAAGCAACCTAAGTACCCATCAAGGAACAAATGAATAAAGAACATTTCTTGTGCGAATCATTCTGTCTTTGGTCATTGAGTGCTCTTTCAGTTGGCTTGTTTGTCTCTCTCATATATCTCCAACAAAGCACATGTTATTTTTACAAGTATTTTTTTCAGGTATTTTGTTACTTTGGGTTCCTCTTGTATATTTTATGCCCCATTGTCACAGTCAGCTATTTTTCTTTCCTGAGAAATTCTGATTCCTCTATTGCAGAATGTTATTAGAAACCAAGGCCCAGGTGCTGGGATGTACTCATTTTTACTGAAATAGCATTTATTCTAGGCTTTCTGAGAAAAAAAGCAAGAAAGTAAGTGTGTGAATCCTAACAAGTATATGTTCACACACACAATATGTTTCTATATGCAACCATTTATGTCTATGAATTCACACTGATATCCTCTAACATAATCCATTAACACATGGATTACTCTGGCTTCCTCCCTGCCTATGTGTATACTCCCACTCTAAGACTGGGAAGCCAGGCTCCCACTAGCCATTATTTGCTTAACTGATCAGTTCTAATTTACATATATAAAATTTGTATCAGTATTGTTAACCTGTACCATCTTGGTGAAGGGGAAAATCTATATGCTCAGCTAGGGTATAGAAAGAAACAATACCAGAGATCAATGAAAAAATTTCTTCTTTGAGGAGATAAAGAAAATTGGTAAATCTTTATCTAGACTATTCAAGAAAGAAAGGAGGGGAACATAAATCAATAATAATAGAAATGAAATCAGAGAAGTTGCAAGTGACTCCACAAAAATTCAAAGGATCATAAAAGACTATTATATGCTACGAATATAGTCAACTTGGAAGAAATGGATAAATTCCTTGAAAATTACAAACTTCTAAGACTGAACCAAAGAAATACAAAGCCAAAGAAATGTTCAAACTATGGTACAGTTGCACTCATCTCACACGCTAGTAAAGTAATGCTCAAAATTCTCCAAGCCAGGCTTCAGCAATACATGAACCATGAACTTCCAGATGTTCAAGTTGGTTTTAGAAAAAGCAGAGGAACCAGAAATCAAATTGCCAACATTCGCTGGATGATCAAAAAAGCAAGAGAGTTCCAGAAAAAAAACATCTGTTTTTGCTTTATTAACTATGCCAAAGCCTTTGACTGTGTGGATCACAATAAAGTGTGGAAAATTCTGAGAGAGATGGGAATACCAGACCACCTGACCTGCCTCTTGAGAAATCTGTATGCAGGTCAGGAAGCAACAGTTAGAACTGGACATGGAACAACAGACTGGTTCCAAATAGGAAAAGGAGTACGTCAAGGCTGTATATTGTCACCCTGCTTATTTAACTTNAAATAAAAAAAAAAAAAAAAAAAAAAAAAAAAAAAAAAAAAAACTGAAAGCATTTACTCTAACAAGAGAAACAAGATACGTGTGTCCACTCTCACTACTCTTATTCAGCATATTTTTGGAACTCTTAGTCTAGGTAATCAGACAAGAAAAAGAAATAAAAGGAGTGCAAATTGCAAAACAAGTAAAACTGTAACTATTTGCAGGTGATGTGATACATTATGGAGAAGACAATGGCACTACACTCCAGTACTCTTGCCTGGAAAATCCCATGGATGGAGGAGCCTGGTGGCTGCAGTCCATGGGGTCGCTGAGAGTTGGACACGACTCAGTGACTTCTCTTTCACTTTTCACTTTCATGCATTGGAGAAGGAAATGGCAACCCACTCCAGTGTTCTTGCCTGGAGAATCCTGGTGACGGTGGAGCCTGGTGAGCTGCCATCTATGGGATCACACAGTCTGACACGACTGAAGTGACTTAGCAGTAGCAGTAGCAGCAGTGATACATTACATAGAAAATTCTAAAGACATCACTGGAAAACTGTTGCTCAGTTGCTCAGTCATGTCTGACTCTTTGTGACCCCATGGTGCACATGCCAGACTTCCCTGTCCTTCACCATCTCCCATAGCTTCCTCAAACTCATTTCCATTGAGTCAGTGATGCCATTAAACTGCCTCATCCTCTGTCATCCCCTTCTCCTTCTGCTTTCAATCTTTCTTATTCAATGAATATAATAAAATTGCAAGATACAAAGTTACTCTAGAAATTTATTATATTTCTACATACTAACAACAAATGATTAGAAAGAGAAATTTAAGAAACTATCCCATTTATGATTGAAACAAGAAGGGCAAAATATCTAGGAATAAACTGACTTAAAGAAACAAAATAAATCTACTGTGAAAATTATCAAAGAGTGATGAAAGAAATCAAAGACAAAATAAACAGATGGAGAGATATACTATATTTTTTCAAATTACTGATAGTATTATTCAGAGAATTAGAACAAAAATTTTAAAATTTGTGTGGAAACACGTAAGGTCCCAAATACAGAGAACAAACTTGAGAAAGAGAAATGGAGGTAGAGGAATCAGACTCTCTGACTTCAGACTATATGAAATACAATAACCAGACTATAATAACCAAGGCAGTGTGCCACTGACCATAAAAGAGACATATAGATCAATAGAATAGGATGGAAACCCCAGAGATAAATGCACACTCCTACTGTCACCTATCCTCTGACAATTTAGCAAGAATATACAGTGGAGAAAGAAGTCTCTTCAATAAGTGATGTGGGGAAATCAAAGCAGTTACCTGTAAAACAGTGAGATTAGATCACTATCCAATAGCATGTTGCTGTTGTTCTTCAGTCACTCTGTCATGTCCAACTCTTTGCGACCCCGTGGACTGCAGCACATCAGGGGTTCTGACCTTCACCATCTGTCAGAGCCTGCTCAAACTCATGTCCATTACATCGGTGATGCCATCCAACCATCTTGTCCTCTGTCATCCTCTTCTTCTGCCCTCAATCTATCCCTGAATTAGGGTCTTTTCTATGAGTCAGCTCTTTGCATGAGGTGGCCAAAATATTGGAGCTTCAACCTCAGCAACAGTCCTTCCAATTCAGGATTGATTCCCATTAGGACTGACTTGTTTGGTCTCCTTGCAGTCCGAGGGATTCTGAAAAGTCTTCTGCAAGACCACAGTTCAAAAGTATCAATTCTTTGGCACTCAGCCTTTTTTATGGTCCAACTTGTACATCCACACATGGCTGCTGGAAAAAAACATGCCTTTGATTAGACAGATCTTTGTTAGCAAAATAATCTCTCTGCTTTTTAATATGCTGTCTGGTTGCTGATAGCTTTCTTCCAAGGAGCAAGCAGCTTTTAATTTCATGGCTGCAGGCATGGTCTGCAGTGATTTTGAAGTCCAAAATAACAAAATAAAGTGTCTCACCATTTCCATTGTTTCCCCATCTATTTGACATGAAGTGATGAGACCATATGCCATGATTTTAATATTTTGAATGTTGAGTTTTAAGGAAGCTTTTTCCTACCTCCTTTTTTACCTTTCTTAAGAGGCTTTTAGTTCCTCTTCATTTCTGTCATAAATATGGTGTCAACTGCATATCTGAGGTTATTGATATTTCTCCTTGAATTCTTGATTTCAGCTAGTGCTTCATCCAGCCTGATATTTTGCATGATGTACTCTGCATATAAGTCAAATATGGAGGATGACAATGTATAACCTTGGCATACTCCTTTCCCAATTTGGACCCAGTCCACTGTTCCATGTCAGGTTCTGTTTCTTCTTTACCTACATCCAGGTTTCACAGAAGGCAGGTAAGGTATTCCCATCTCTTGAAGAATTTTTCACAGTTTGTTGTGATCTACACTTTCTAAGGCTTTACACAATCAATGAAGCAGAAATAGATGCTTTTCTGGAATTATCTTGCTTTTTCTATTATCCAATGGATGTTGGCAATTTGATCTCTGGTTCCTCTGCCTTTTCTAAATCCAGCTTGTATATCTGGAAGTTCTTGGTTCATGTACTGTTGAAGCCTAGCATGGAGAATTTTGAGCATTATTTTGCTAGCATTTGAATTAAGAGCAATTATGTGGTAGTCTGAGCATTCTTTCCAATATATCTAATAGCATACAAACAAATAAAGTGAATTAAAGATGTACATGTAAGACCAGACACTATAGAACACTTAGAGGAAAGCATAGACAGAACACTCTTTGACATAAATACAGCAAGATCTTTTTTGACTTACTATTAGAGTAAGGAAAATTAAAAAATAAAAGTAAAATATTTAAATATTTCACATACATTTAAAATACAGACATAAAATAAATACATGCATTTGCATATATTTAAAATATTTTGCATAGCAAAATAAACCACAAACAAGACAAAAAGACAACCCAAAGAGTGGGGGAAAATATCTGTAAATGAAAAAACTGACAAGGGATAAATCTCCAAAATACACAAACAGCTCATTGCAGTGCAATTAAAAACAAAAAAAACAACAGCCTTATCAAAAAATTGTCTGAAGACCTATATAATTATTTTTCAAAAAAAATACATACAGATGGCTAACAAACACATGAAAGATTCTCAACATCACTTATTATTAGAGAAATGCAAATGAAAACTACAATGAGGTATCATCTCACATTTGTCAGAATGACTGTCATCAAAATATCTACAAACAATAAATTCTGGAGAAGATATGGAAAAAAAGGAACCTTCTGACTCTGTTAGTAAGAACGTAAATTGATACAGCCACCATGAAGAAAAGTATAGAATTTCCTTAAAAATTAAAAATAGAACTATTATATGACTCAGCAACCCATTCCTGGGTATATAACCAGAAAAAGAAAAGAAAAAAAAAAAAAAAAACAGATTCAAAATTATACATACACCCCAATGGTCATTGCAGCATTATTCTCAATAGCCAGGACATGAAATCAGCTTAAATATCCATCAATAAAAGAATGAATAAAGTAGTTACAGTACTTAGATACATGGGATATTATTTAGACTTTATTATTACTCATACACAGAAAAAAAATGTGTCATTTGCAGAGACAGAATGAACCTAGAGACTGTCATTCAAAGTGAAGTAGCTCACAAAGTAAAAATATCTACACATATATGTGGAATCTAGAAAAATGGTATTGATAATCTTATTTGTGAGGGAGAAACAGAGACACTGATGTAGAGAACAAATCTAGGCTACCAAGGGGACATAGGGAGGTGGGATTAATCAGGAATTTGTGATGGACACATTCATACTTCTATGTATAAAACAAATAACTAATGAGAACCTATTGTGTAGCACTCAATGCTCTATGGTCACCTAAATGGGAAAGAAATCAAAAAAGAGGGGTTATATATAAACAAGAGTACATCATGAGAAACACTGGGCTGGAAGAAGCACAAGCTGGAATCAAGATTGCTGGGAGAAATANCATGTGAGATGAGTGCGATTTTGGAGTAGTTTGAGCATTCTTTGTCATTGTCTTTCTTTGGGATTGGAATGAAAACTGACCCTTTCCAGTCCTGTGGCAACTGCTGAGTTTTCCAAATTTGCTGGCATATTGAGTGAAGCACTTTCACAGCATCATCTTTCAAGATGTGAGCCAGCTCAACTGGAATTCCATCACCTCCACTAGATTTATTCATAGTGATGGTTTCTAAGGCCCACTTGACTTCACATTCCAGGATGTTTGGCTCTAGTGAGTGATGAATGATCACACCATCATGATTATCTTGGCTTGGAGAATTTTGACAGAAAAGTGAGTCAGTTAAGCATATACATATAGCAAATCTTTTATAGGTTACTTTCTTACATGGCAAATATAAATACATAGAGTTCTCAGAACTCTACCCAATACTTTGTATTTTCCTCTGTAAGAAAGTAACCTATAAAAGAGTGGAGATATATGTATGCTTAACTTACTTTTCTGTACACCTCAAATTAACATAACATTGTAAATCATATGTACTCCAATATTAGAAAATAAAATAAAAAGGAAAAAGGAAACATTCAAATATATTAAAGTTTACCATTTCCAATTTTGTAATATTTATATTATTCTAATTTTCTGACAGAATTCAGTTTCTCTATATAGCTCTCCCACTTTGTCTTAACCATATCTGTTATACCTGTATAAGCTTTTCTAATTTACCAAAAAAGTTTTTATTAGTGAGAAAACATGACAATACAGATTATTAAATAAAGAAATTGCTTTTCGTGTTCAGTTGTTTGCTAAAATCAAACTAGTTTTAATGTCAGTACAATTCTCATCTCACAAATCTTAACTACACGAATTTATTTCATATCTGGAGTGCCATACCTGATAATACAATATAGGTGATAGAGCAAAGCTTATAAGAGAGAACACAAAATGACTAAAATTCATAAAGCTTTTATTTGAATATTGGCAATTTCCCTAAGATTTTTGAGAGTTATTTTTTTGAAAAAAAGTTATTTTACTTACTGATATAGATTTACATTTGTTTGAATCCCAAGCATAAAATTTATTATCTGTATAACTCTGTATAATGTCTTTTATAAGAATAAATCTGAGATATTATGAAGACAACAATCATAATTTTGCTCTATGTGACACTTCAAATGTTTGTGCTCAATAAATATTTGTTAAAAATAACATGTTTGCAGTCACAAAATATTTGCAGTGTTCAGTAGGACAATTAGCCTGCTGTTATCCATTTACAAATATAGAGTGATTTAACTGGGTGCTAAGATTAACACACTCATCATGTAAAAATTATTTCTTATCCTTGGATAACCATAAAAGCTAATCAATCATTTCCACAATCAAAAGCTGATTGGTACATAATAGTTCCGATTTATGTGTGCTTAACTATGTATATATAAATAAGAATAAAATTGAAATAACAAATGTCTATTCTACTCTGTCAGTATTATTAGTATAAGAACTGCCCATTTTCAAAACTCATCTCCATATTTCCCAGTTAACATCATGATCAAGACATAATTTTTGGTATCACAACTGCTTGTGATAATGAGATGTCATCTCTTTCTCATTTTGTAGTTTATATTTTTAAAAATAATTGCTCAATTTTGCTATAATGTCAACAGTACTTTCTCAGTAAACAACTCCAAATGGCTTGTTGATAACAAAAATGTTTCACAATTTATTTGTGAACGTCTTAGAATTGTTTTAACCCTTTCTCATTCAAGCTTCTCACATCCAGCAAGAGGAAGCTGACATGAGCTATGTCTAGCTAGTTTTGCATAAAAAGTTCCTCTTTATCAGAAAAACTGTCCATCTATAATTTTCTCCCTATAATTTTCTTTCTTTAGTCTAACTCCTAAATGGAAACAGTAATTGAATGTCTAATTGTGCAAGTCATATGTTAAGCATTGGTCATGTAAATATGAAGAAAATTTGTTCCTCCTCCAAGAATTCATAAACTAATGGAATAAAAAGTAAAGTTTCAGACTTTCCTGGTGGTCCAGTGGTTAAGATTCCACCTGCCACTGCAAGGGACACAAGTTTAATCCCTAGTCGAGGAAGATTTAACATGCCCCGGGTAACTAAGATCCTGTGCCACAATTACTGAACCCATGCACCTAGAGACTGTGCTCTACAACAAGAGAAGTCCACCCACCTCAAGGAAGAGTAACTCCTCCTCATGGCAACTAGAAAAAGCCTGCACACAGCAACAAAGACCCAATGCAGCCAATAATAAATAAATGGGAAACATATCTGCAAGACTCGTGGTAGAGCAAATAAAATACATAAGTAACAAAAGTATATCACAACTAATAGCAGCCAAATGTCTAATATTGAGACTTCTCTTAAGGTATGCAAATTAAGCATGCTAAGAACAATATCTAAGAAACCAAAGCAATCTAATGATTGTAAGCTTATATATGTAGACCTATTTCACTTGCCTGGAAAATCCCATGGACGGAGGAGCCTGGTAGGCTGAAGTCAACAGGGTTGCAAAGAGTTGGACATGACTGAGCGACTTCCCTTTCACTTTTCACTTTCATACATTGGAGAAGAAAATGGCAACCCACTCCATTGTTCTTGCCTGGAGAACCCCAGGGATGAGGGAGTCTGGTGGGTTGCCGTCTATGGCATCTCACAGGGTCGGACACGACTGAAGCGACTTAGCTGTAGCAATAGCATGGCACCCACAAAACTTTGATGATTATTGTTTTGTACTAATTCCTCAAAATGCATTTTTGAATATATAGAAATGAACTTTCACGTGTGTGTTTATATTCATGAATGAATGTGTGCATTAGTGAACTCTTGCTGAAGGAACACCTTTGTTTCCTCATATTTATAAACTTTAGTTTTGGGAAGGAAGTCAATATAACAAAAATGACGTAAATCTGACTTTTAAAAGTTTTCTCATTTCATTAATAAAATAAACGGTCATAACCAAATGAATCTTTTTTACTGATGATCTGTTTAAAAGATTGAGCAGAATCCGCTAAATGCTTGCAATTCAAGTTCTCTCATTTTTTCTTCAATAAATCAAAATTTTTGATACCTCAATTTTAAAAGTTAAAATAACATTAAAATTCAGGCCCAACTAAAATTTTATAGGATTTTGATTGCTAAAATATCCTATGTTTAAAGACTTTAGAATTCCTATAGATAGCACATCAGACAAATAATTTACTTAATATTAGCATAAGATATATTTAATATTAAATGAAACTATAGCATAATCAGTTACTAAAAACAAGTGTTTTTAACGTCATTTTTCACTCTGTCCCTCTACTTCATTCCTGCACCATATACCTTAAATAGTAAGGTGAATAGTACAGGAATAACATACAAACCACCAGAACACTGAAAATGTATGGCCTCCAAATTCATTCGGTTTTCCAACACCTTTTAACATGTTCCAAATGTCCCTAATTAGTCTTCTGCTCTGTTCATCAAAATTTCTATTCTAAAATATCTCTGCTCTGTTCGAACTCTCTGTCCTACCATTATGCCCACTTAATTTTATCAATGAGCTCACTTGCAAATTTATAAAAGAAGTAATATGTGAAACACATATCCAGAAAGGTCTCTCCCCTTTTTAAAGCCAACTATGTACCTAAAATGGCTGAATTTTCAAACACTACCTGGATGATTTCATGAAATTCATGTTTCAAGAGTTCAGCAACCAAAGAGGCATTATGTAGCCTTCCTGCTATTCTCTGACACACTTTCATGAATGTAAGAGTTTTCCTACTTTCTGGGTCTCATGTCTTAAAGATTGAAAAAAGAATCAAAATTCACATTGAGTAGTTAGGGTTTTGGTCTCAAATTTAGTTTTCCATTTTCTGTCTTTATTTCTTAAATTAAGTTACCTACAGCACTTTTTTTTTATCCCCCATAGAGGAAATAATAAAGAGCCAAAATGGATTCTGAGTGGCATCACTTTAGGTTCTCTCTTGAAGTCAGCTACCAGTTTACAGTAGTAAAATGGATTTGCCCAGGTTTCAGGTGGTAACCTATTAGGTTTTGTTTTTGTTTTTGTTACAAATGCATACCAGTCCCTGGGGACCACCAATAATCTATTTTTGTAATGCTTTGACATTAAAGAACCTAAGCCACCCTATTTTGCTAAAAAAGACTCCATTTTAGAGTTCTGAGGAAAGAGTCTTTGGAAATCCCCTGACCTTACTCCACCACCTGCGAGTCAATGAGATCCCAGATCAGGATCTCCTGACTTTACGTTCAGGACTTATGACCTGGCAGAGAAATTCAAATTAAGCCCAAGAAATGAAAACCAATCAGAACCCAACAACTAACCCTTCCACAGAAGGTAGCAATTAGACGTCTCCCAACACAGAAACTCCCCCCAAAATTCAAAATTTTTTGCATTAGAATACCCTATATAAGCAATGAAACCCAGAGTTCGAGGCTCCTCTCCTTAGCCACTGTGTTGGCAACAGTGGGAATCCCAGCTCGAGCTTGGTAATAAAAACTCTCTTGCTTTTGCATCGGATTTTAGCTCCCTGGTGGTTATTGGGAGATTTCCTGACTTAGGTGTAACAGACACTTCTCACTTATTAAGAACAGTCCAGTGACAAGCAGTAAAATCTGTACTACTGATACCACGTGGTATATTAAAAAAAAAAAAGTAGTATATTTAATATTTCAAACAAAAAGTAGTACATTTTACTGTAAGATATACAAAATTACAGCCTCCTTCATATATACAAAATCACAAACAAAAGTCCTTTCTTAGTTCTCTTTCAATTATTATTTCTGTGAAAACTCTTTTACAAAACTAGTTCCTTCAAAAGGTCCATGAACATTAATTTAGGGGGTAAAGGAATCTTTTTTCCTAAGAATGATGTGAGAGCCAGTTTTAGATTTCTGGATCACCTAACTGTAAAGTTTGTCATTGAAAATATCATCTAACAATTGAGTATTAGGACCCAGAAAATAACTAATTCATTTCAAGGAAAGAAAGAAAGAAACAGAGGCCAACAAACAAGCAAACAAAAAACACAAACACTGTTACCAAGGGAAGACACAAAACACCCATTAGAAAATGTGTAAAATATCACCAGTTGCATTGTATGTTTTAATCCTTTCATGAAGAAATTTGAGCCAGATATTGTTTTCAAACAGGAGAGAGTAAGGAGCCAGAAGAAAAAAAAATTAGTTTTTGTTAAGTCGCTCAGTCATGTCTGATTCTGTGACTCCATGGACTGCAGCACACCAGGCTTCCCTGTCCATCACCATCTTCCATAACTTGCTTAAGCTCATGTCCTTTGAGTCAGTGATGCCATCCACCCATCTCATCCTCTGTCCTCCCTTTCTCCTCCTGCCTTCAATCTTGCCCACCGTCAGGGTCTTTTCCAATGAATCGGCTATTCTCAAAAAATGGCCAAAGTATTGGAGCTTCAGCCTCAGCAGCAGTCCTTCCCCTGAGTATTCAGGTTGATTTACTTTTGGATTGACTGGTTTGGTCTCCTTGCAGCTGAAGGGACTCTCAAGAGTCTTGTCTGACAATAACGTTTGAAACCATCAGTTCTTTGGTGCTCAACTTTCTTTCTGCTTCAACTCTTACATCCATACATGACTACTAGAAAAATCATAGCTTTGACTATAAGGAACTGAGAGGGCAATAGGCAAGAAGGCCAGGGGTCTCCAAACAGAAGTCATAGGCTACTAGTGTCAGACATTTTTCCCTCTCTCTTAAGCAGCAAGAGGAAACAAACAAGTGTTAGATTTTTTTCCCCCTCTATACAAATCAGGAGTTTTGTATACTTTCCTTTAAAATTCTGTGTTGCCATAACGACACCTGGTTCCCCCTGAACTTAACTTTTCTCAAACATTCAGCTAACCAATGAGTTTTTCTTATGGAAATGTTTGTCTTAGGCTATATTAATGAACTTTGTGTTTACCTTAAACTTTGTCTTCAACTACGTTCCACCTAAGATTCAGAACTGACTTGACAAACCAGTATATTTTACTCATACATTTTTCTCCTAATGTATGTTAATGAAACTCTATAATTACCTGGAAACTTGCCTTTCTTCAAGATTCATGTCAATCATTTTATGGCCCAAGAATGAGTCACCTAGTGCCAATATTATCTCACAATGCATGCTGTGGGTGAAGGGCCTGGTGCAACTCTGAGGGTTGAGACATAGTTCAGTTCAGTTCAATCGCTCAGTCTTGTCCAACTCTTTGCGACCCCATGAATTGCAGCACCCCAGGACTCCCTGTCCATCACCAACTCGCGGAATTCACTCAGACTCATGACCATCGAGTCAGTGATGCCATCCAGCCATCTCATCCTCGGTCGTCCCCTTCTCCTCCTGCTCCCAATCCTTCCCAGCATCAGAGTCTTTCCCAATGAGTTAATTCTTCGCATGAGGTGGCCAAAGTACTGGAGTTTTAGTTTTAGCATCATTCTTTCCAAAGAAATCCCAGGGCCTATCTCCTTCAGAATGGACTGGTTGGATCTCCTTGCAGTCCAAGGGACTCTGAAGAGTCTTCTCCAGCACCACAGTTTAAAAGCATCAATTCTTCGGTGCTCAGCTTTCTTCACAGTCCAACACTCACATCCATACATGACCACAGGAAAAACCATAGCCTTGACTAAACGGACCTTAGTTGGCAAAGTAATGTCTCTGCTTTTGAATATGCTTTCTAGGTGACAGGTTGGAGGGTCTCTTAATTATAACACTGCTTTTCAATTAGACTGGTTCTGTAGAAAACAAGGGAAATGAATAGAAGTAGCATATGTATTGCCCTTGATCTCTCTGTGAGACATGCCAGACTTGTGTCCTAAGGGTGCAGCTTTGAGTATGAAACCTTCAGCTCCCTCTTGCCCTCCTACTTTACTCCCTTACCCGGGGATCCAAACTGACCCAATCTGCAAGTCAGAGAACACTCCCACCTTGGTCTCAGTAGAAACTCAAACTGAGATTCAAATGGCTCAAGTAGTGGTCCAGACAACCCGTCTCAATACGGCCTCTGACTACTCTGGTTTCAATAGAAACTCAGACAATTGAAGTAAGAGAAGCTCAGACAGCAAAAACTAAGAGTGAAATACAGAATGAGGTGGAAGACAGGGGACAAAGAGATAAAAAAAAGCAGGTTTCTCCAATCTATCCCTGGAGTTATATGTGCTGAGCAGCCAGAGAGCCTGAGGAACAGTCGCAAAAGCTCTTGCCTCTTCATGAAGCACCCACTGGGAGAAATAATCAATCTATGAGAGTTAATAAGCCCTTTTCTTATCAAGAAATACAAAGAATAAAGGAAGATATGGAAGATTATTTAGAGGACCCAGAAAAATATATATATTAGAGCTTTTAAGGGTGTTACTTTGCTTTATGACCTTACTTGGAAAGATGTGATATATATCCTGGGACAAATGCTAACATCAAACTCAAAAACTCGAGTTTTGGGGATAGTGGTTGCCTATGGAGATGAATAACTTGATAACGAATTAGTAGGGAAGAGGGAGGATGAGATAGCCATCCTCTCCACTGGGAATCAGGTGGTCCCAACTATAGAACTGTATTGAGACTATAATATGGCTAAAGGAAGATGGGATCAGAGTCATTTTGTCAGATATGTTCTTGAAGGACTCAGGCAAGTGCATGCTAAGACTTTAAACTATGTCAAACTGGCAAGCATAGAACAGGAAGAGAAGGAAGTTCTTGGTAAATTCCTAGATAGACTGAGAGAGAGTGAAAGTGAAGTCGCTCAGTCGTGTCCAACTCTTTGCGATCCCATGAACTGGGAACTACCAGGTTTCTCTGTCTATGGGATTTTCCAGGCAAGAGTACAGGAGTGGTTGCCCTTTCCTTCTCCAGGGTATCTTCCCAACCCAGGGATTGAACCCGGTCTCCAGAATTGTAGCCAGATGCTTTACCATCCAAGCCACCAGGGAAAAGCGCTTCACAAAATTCACTGAAATTGATCCTGAAAGTGAAGAGGGAAGAGTGATCTTAAAAGATAGATTTCTCACTCAGTTGGCTTCAGATATGTCTTAAGCTATACCAAATCAGTCTTTAGATAGTCTGTTGCAACTGGCTCAGACAGTCTATTATGGTAGGGAATATGAGGAAAAGAAAGAAAGCAAAGAAAGACAAAGGAACAGACAAAAGCCCTTGTAATGGCTGTCAGAACCGTACTTAAACAGCCTGAGAAAAATGCCCAGAGGGACCCAGGTGAAAAGGGATGTGCTTGCTATTACTGTGGAAAGGAGGAGTACCTCAAACAAGATTTCTCTCAGCATCTAAGCCACCCCTGGCTCCATGTCCGGTCTGCAAGGGACTACACTGGAAGAGAGACTGCCCACAGAGGTGTAAGTTTCAAGGGTAGGACTCTCAGGACAATCAGGACTAGAGGTGCCTGGGAGACCCCACACAAGCTCCCATCCTAGTTACACCTGAAGATCCCTGGATATCAGTAACTGTGAATGGGTGCAATCGCTGATTTCCTTTTAGACACTGGGGCAACTTACTCTGTGCTTACTGATCCCCCTGACCTACTTTCTTTCCAATCCACTTCCATAATGAGACTGTCTGGATGAGTTAAACGATATTATTTCAGTTGTTCTTTAAGCTGCAACAGGGACTCTGTGCTAGTTTCACATGAGTTTCTAATCATACCAGAGTCTCCCTCATCCCTTTTGGGGAGGGATATACTGAACAAGGTCCATACCTCTGTTTTCATGAATATGGAGCCCTCCATTTCTCTCCCTTTAACTGAGCAAAGTGTAAATCCTGGAGTGTAGCCTGATGGACAATCCATGGGTCGTGCACAAAGTATTCCTCCTGCAGTTGTCAAGCCCAAAGACCTGCACTTATTTCCACATATAAAGCAGTATCCACTGAAACTCGAGGTTACGGAAGGGTTAAAACCCATCACTGAGAATTTAAGAGAGCAGGGGTTATTAATTCCCTGTAACAGTCCATGCAACACTCCTATTTTGGATATAAAGAAATCAAATGATGAATGAAAACTAGTTCAATAAGTGAGGCTGCAATTCTTTACAACCTATGGTGCCTAATCCTTATACTCTATTGTCTGAAATTCCTGAATAAGCCAAATATTTTTCAGTATGTTTTCTATAATTAAACCAACACTAAATCATCCCCTACCTATGACTTTAAGACAATTGAGAAGATTTTTTTGAATCACAAGCTACTGCGGCATTTGGATTCCAGGTTATGGGAAAAAGTCCAGCCTTTATATAAACTTATAACTGAAACTCAGCAGACCCAAACTGACAAACTGGTTTGGTCTCCAGATACTAAAACCTTTTAAAGCTCTTCAGACTGCTCTCTTGCAAACTCCTGCTTNTTTTTTGAATCACAAGCTACTGCGGCATTTGGATTCCAGGTTATGGGAAAAAGTCCAGCCTTTATATAAACTTATAACTGAAACTCAGCAGACCCAAACTGACAAACTGGTTTGGTCTCCAGATACTAAAACCTTTTAAAGCTCTTCAGACTGCTCTCTTGCAAACTCCTGCTTTGAGCTTGCCCACAGGGTCAGAATTTAATTTGTCACTGAAAGAAAAGGTATGGCCTTGGGAGTTTTGACACAACCCTGAAGGCCTCACCAGCAGCATATAGGAGTGTATTCTTTAACTCTAAGGTTAATACTTTGATGGAAGACAGTCGTCTTCTTAAATATCAGTCATTGTTGTTTGGAGGACTAATAAGCCTAAAATTTGTAGAAATTTAATTCCTGCCACTTTCCTTTCTGAGAAGGAAAATTAAACACCTGATCATGATTATTCCCAATTTATAACTCTAAACTATACAGCTTGGGAAGATCTGATGTATACCCCATTAGACAATCCTGACATGGAAATATATACAGCTGGTAGTTCTTTCGTTTGGGATGGGAAGTGTAAAGCAGTTTATGCCATGGTGATCGCTGAATAGGTTTTGGAAGCAAAATCTCTCCCCCAGGGAATGAGTGCTCAGCTAGTGGAGCTTGTGGCTTTGACTCAAGCTCTAGAGTTGGGCAAAGGGTAGCGAGCAAATATCTACACTGATTCTAAGTATGCTTATTTGACTTTACAAGCTCATGCTGCATTACGGAAAAAAAGATAGTTTAAAACAGCAACAGGAGAAACTATTAAGCATTTCAGAGAAATCAAGAGACTTTTAACTGCTATATATTGTCTTAAAGAAGTTGCTGTTACTCATTGCAAAGGGCATAGCAGGGACAGGAGTAAGGTAGCTGAAGGTAATCAGCTGGCTGACTGTCAAGACAGAAAAGCGGCACTTTATGAAACCCCTTCACTGCATGTGCGTTTTCCTAACATACTGAGGAAGAATTATAAAGAAATAAGAAAGGAGGAGAAAAGATTACTGATAAACGATGGTTACAGTCCAAAAATGGATGATTAATAATTCCTGAAAATACTCAATGAAAAAGTTTGTCTAATCCGGTCCCAATACTTCATGGGAAATAGATGGGGAAACAGTGGAAACAATGTCAGACTTTATCTTGGGGGGCTCCAAAATCACTGCAGAAGGTGATTGCAGCCATGAAATCAAAAGACGCTTACTCCTTGGAAGAAAAGTTATGACCAACCTAGATAGCATATTCAAAAGCAGAGACATTACTTTGCTGACTAAGGTCTGTCTAGACAAGGCTATGGTTTTGCCTCTGGTCATGTATGGATGTGAGAGTTGGACTGTGAAGAAGGCTGAGCGCTGAAGAATTGATGCTTCTGAACTGTGGTGTTGGAGAAGACTCTTGAGAGTCCCTTGGACTGCAAGGAGATCCAACCAGTCCATTCTGAAAGAGATCAGCTCTGGGATTTCTTTGAAAGGAATGATGCTAAAGCTGAAACTCCAGCGCTTTGGCCACCTCATGCGAAGAGTTGATTCATTGGAAAAGACTCTGATGCTGGGAGGGATTGGGGACAGGAGGAGAAGGGGATGACTGAGGATGAGATGCCTGGATGGCATCACTGACTCAATGAATGTGAGTCTGAGTGAATTCCGGGAGTTGGTGATGGACAGGGAGGCCTGGTGTGCTGCGATTCATGGGGTCGCAAAGAGTCAGACATTACTGAGCAACTGAACTGAACTGAAAGTCTTGGAATTAACTAATTATTTAACTCAGCTCTCAGCTTTTCAACAGGCATTAACGGAACTCTGGGAGGGGACTCCTGACTCCTGTCTCTTATNCAATGAAAAAGTTTGTCTAATCCGGTCCCAATACTTCATGGGAAATAGATGGGGAAACAGTGGAAACAATGTCAGACTTTATCTTGGGGGGCTCCAAAATCACTGCAGAAGGTGATTGCAGCCATGAAATCAAAAGACGCTTACTCCTTGGAAGAAAAGTTATGACCAACCTAGATAGCATATTCAAAAGCAGAGACATTACTTTGCTGACTAAGGTCTGTCTAGACAAGGCTATGGTTTTGCCTCTGGTCATGTATGGATGTGAGAGTTGGACTGTGAAGAAGGCTGAGCGCTGAAGAATTGATGCTTCTGAACTGTGGTGTTGGAGAAGACTCTTGAGAGTCCCTTGGACTGCAAGGAGATCCAACCAGTCCATTCTGAAAGAGATCAGCTCTGGGATTTCTTTGAAAGGAATGATGCTAAAGCTGAAACTCCAGCGCTTTGGCCACCTCATGCGAAGAGTTGATTCATTGGAAAAGACTCTGATGCTGGGAGGGATTGGGGACAGGAGGAGAAGGGGATGACTGAGGATGAGATGCCTGGATGGCATCACTGACTCAATGAATGTGAGTCTGAGTGAATTCCGGGAGTTGGTGATGGACAGGGAGGCCTGGTGTGCTGCGATTCATGGGGTCGCAAAGAGTCAGACATTACTGAGCAACTGAACTGAACTGAAAGTCTTGGAATTAACTAATTATTTAACTCAGCTCTCAGCTTTTCAACAGGCATTAACGGAACTCTGGGAGGGGACTCCTGACTCTGAATCAAGCAAGCCTCTGAGTCAAACAAGCCCCTATTTGAGCCAGGAACTGAGGTCCTAGTAAAAACACTGGAATCTGGCGGCCAATCCCTGGAGCCCTTCTGGGAAAGCTCTTACCAGGTTATTCTTTCTTCTCACAGGAATCGATTTGTGGATGTATCACACTCAAGAAGTGGCACCCTGACCAGAATTAGTGATGTCATTTCATGTCATTACTTTCTATGCTCTGACCTTGTACTTTTCAGATGGGCCTAATAATCTACGTGAATCTTCTTCTGCCTTCTCCAAAAGTCCTGAGACAGCCATTGATCCTCAAGACAATGCCTTTCTGTCCTGGGCTCACTGCTGTGCACATTCCACAATCTGTCTAACTCCTGGATCTGTGGAACGCTCCCCTCTTCATCAGAGGAAGACTTCCTGTGGCGTGCATCTCCATTTCCAGGAAAGCACTTTCTCCAAGTTTGTGACTACCTTTGATAACAACAATCATATGTGATGTCTTTTATTAATCTCATGACATCTAACAATCTTAAAAGGGTCTGGTGCAACAATTTGTACCTTAAATAGGGACATAATGTGACTTTTAACTTTGTTTATTGTTCTGTTTTTGCTGTTTGCTCCCTGTATCTGTAACTGTGTAGCTGGATTTGTTTCTAGTCACATGAAGGTTTTTAAGTTGCAAATGGTTGCTCAAACTCTTGCGACTGCAGCAACTTCCTCCAACTACTACTTGGAGCCCCTGTATCAGAGACTCTCAATATGAGGGTTAGGAGAATATGTTGCCTCACTAATTTAGGGACAATACCCCTTATCAGCTTGGGAGCAGCTATAGAATGAGAATGATGACGCTTTCCCTAAGCAACATAGTTCTTCTAAAAGAAAAGGGAGGAATGAGAGGGTAACAGGCGGGAAAGCCAGGGGTCTCCAAACAGAGAAAATAGGCTGCAAGTGTCAGACATTTTTTATCTCTCTCTTAAGCAGCAGGAGGAAACAAACAAGTGTTAGGATTTTTTTCTTCTTCTATATACAAATTTAAAAAGAAGTTTATTTTAAAATCTTGTGTTGCTATAATGACATCTGGTTCCACCTAAACTTAACTTTTCTCAAACATTGAACTAACCAATGCGTTTTTCTTATGAAAATGTTTGTCTTAAGCTACGTTAATGAACTATGTATTTACCCTAGACTCTGTCTTCAAGTAAGTTCCCAATAAGACTCAGAATTAACTTGACACCAAAGTTTTACTCATAGATTGTTCTCCTAATCTATGTTAATGAAACTTTATATTTATTTGGAAACCTGCCTTTTTTCAAGATTCATGTCAATCATTTTATGGCCCAGGATGACTCACCTGATGCCAATGTTATCTCAAAATGCATGTTGTGGGTGAGGGGCCTGGTGCCACTCTGAGTTTTGAGACGTCTCATTTCTATAAATAACAGCTTGCTAGTAGCTATATAACATCTGGCTAAAGACACGACTGAGCAACTGAACTGAACTGAACTGAACTGAAAGACTACCAGAGGAGCACTCTTTCCACCCCCTTCTGATGTCTATGTCAGAAGCTTCCTCTATCACGTTTATACTTTAATAAAACTTCATTACACAAAAGCTTGAAAGATCAAACCTCGTCACAGGCCCCAGATTGAATTCTTTTTGTCCGGAGGCCAAGAATCCCAACATCTTTCACGGTTCAGTGACAACCTCAGAACGTTGTCAGCAAAGTAACGTCTCTGCTTTTTAATATGCTGTCTAAGTTTGTTGTAGTTTTTCTTCCAAGAGGCAAGCACACTTTTATTTCATGGCAGGAGTCAATGTCTGCAGTGATTTTGGAAACCAAGAAAATAGTCTGTCTGTTTCCACTGTTTTCCCAACAATTTTCCATGAAGTGATGGGGATCTTAGTTTTTTGAATGTTGAGTTTTATGTCAGTTCTTTGCACTCTTCTTCTGTTTCACTTTCATCAAGAGGCTCTTTAGTTTCTCTTCACTTTCAGCTATAAGGGTGGTGTCATCTGCATATCTGAGGTTATTAAGATTTCTCCCAGCAATCTTGATTACAACTTGTAATTCATTCAGTCTGGCATTTATCATGATGTACTCTGAATATAAGTTAAATAAGCAGGGTGATAATGTACAGCCTTGATATATTCCTTTCCCAATTTTGAGTCAGCCTGCTGTTCCATGTTCAGTTCTAACTGGTGTTTCTTGACCTGCATATAGGTTCCTCAAGAGGTAGGTAGGATCGTGTAGTAACCCATCTTTTAAATAATTTTCCACAGTTTGTTGTGATCCACACAATCAAAGGTTTTAGCATAGTCAGTGAAGCATAATTAGATTTTTTTTTCTGGAATTATCTTGCTTTTTTTGATGATCCAAAGAATGTTGGCAATTTAGTCTCTGGTTCCTCTGCATTTTCTAAATCCAGCTTGTACATATGGAAGTTCTCTGTTATGTATTATTCTATGTTATGTATTGTTGAAGCTTGGATAATTTGAACATTATCTTGTTAGAATGTGAAATGAGTGCAATTGTGCAGTAGTTTGAACATTTTTTGGCACTGCCCTTCTTTTGTATAGAAATGAAAACTGACCTTTTCCAGTCCTGTGGGCACTGCTGAGTTTTCTACATTTGCTGACATATTGAGTGCAGCATTTTAACAGCATTATCTTTTAGGATTTTAAATAGCTCAGCTGGAATTCTATCACCTCAACTTTTTTTGTTCTCAGTAATGCTTCAAAAGGCCCCCCTTGACTTCACACTCCAGAATATCTGACTCTGGGTGGGGATCATACCGTCATGGCTGTCCGGGTCATTAGGATCTTTTCTGTACAGTTCTTCTGCAGGTTCTTGCCACCTCTTCTTAATATCTTCTGCTTTCATAGATTCATACCATTTCTGTCTTTTTTTATGACCATGTTCATATGAAATATTCCTTGGTTTCTCTAGGTTTCTTGAGATCACTAGATTTTCCCATTCTATTGTTTTCCTCAATTTCTTTCAGTTCAGTTCAGTTCAGTCGCTCAGTCTTGTCCGACTCATTGCGACCCCATGAATCGCAGCACGCCAGGCCTCCCTGTCCATCACCAACTCCCGGAG
>SJYA01002145.1:57516-100079 GCA_006410615.1 Neotragus moschatus | reverse complement strand
ACCCTGTTGGAGTTGTTGATTTTATTGGCACTAAGAAATCCAATTAAGCTTTTGAGCTTTTTCTTTTTTTCTTATTCCTCAGTCACATTTTTTATTGTTGTCATAAACCGCTCCCTCTACTTTGGGCTTTTGCAGTTCTGTGGGATTTTCTTCTTCTTTTTCTTTTCTCTTTTTTTAATTTTAATTTTTAAACCTATTATTATATTTTCTACATTTATTCCTTTGTTTGCTTTTTCTACTGTTCTTTTTCCCTTGCAGTTAATCTGTAATGTACATAAATCTTCATCTACCTCTATTTAACTTTGCATATCTATTCTTTTTTCTTTTCTTTCTCTCCTTTCCTCTCAACATATTTGTTGGTTTTATTTTCTTTTTTCTTTTTTTTTTTTGTTGGTTTTATTTTCATTGCTTTATTCTCCAACTGGCACCTTGCTTTAATTTTGTTTTCCAGTTTGTGCTTTAATTCGTTTGGTTCTGGTAGATATAATTTTTGTTTTCCTTTGTTCACCAGGTCAATCTATTGTACTTAATTTTTGTTGAACTCTTTTAAGTTTGCCTATGCAGAGTACATCATGAGAAACACTGGGCTGGAAGAAGCATAAGATGGAATCAACATTGCTGAGAGAAATATCAATAACCTCAGATATGCAGATGACACCACTTTTATGGCAGAAAGTGGAGAAGAACTAAAGAGCCTTTTGATGAAAGTGAAAAAAGAGAGTGAAAAAGCTGGTTTAAAACTCAACATTCAGAAAACTAAGATCATGGCATCCGATCTCATCACTTCATGGCAAATAGATGGGGAAACAGTGGCTGACTTTATTTTTTTGGGTTCCAAAATCACTGCAGATGGTGATTGCAGCCATGAAATTAAAACACGCTTACTCCTTGGAAGGAAATTTATGACCAGCCTAGAAAGCATATTAAAAAGCAGAGACATTACTTTGTCAACAAAGGTCTGTCTAGTCAAGGCTATGGTTTTTCCATTGGTCATGTATGGATGTGAGAGTCGGACTATAAAGAAAGCTGGGTGCAGAAGAACTGATGCTTTTCAACTATGGTTTTGGAGAAGACTCTTGAGAGTCCCTTGGACTGCAAGGAGATCCAACCAGTCCATCCTAAGGGAGATCAGTCCTGGGTGTTCATTGAAAGGACTGATGTTGAAGCTGAAACTCCAATACTCTGGCCATCTGATGCGAAGAGCTGACTCATTTGAAAAGACCCTGACACTGGGAAAGATTGAGGGCAGGAGGAGAAGGTTACGATAGAGGATGAGATGGTTGGATGGCATCACTGACTCAATGGACATGGGTTTGGGTGGACTCCAGGAGTTGGTGATGGACAGGGAGGTCTGGCGTGCTGCGGTTCATGAGGTCACAAAGAGTTGGACATGACTGAGTGACTGAACTGAACTGAACTGAATGGGTGTATATGTATATGTGTATATTCAGTCACACTCTCTATTGTTGTGATAAGCCTCTACCTCTACATTGGGCTTTTGCAGTTCTGTGGAGTTTTCCTGTTTACCCCTTTTTTCTTTCTTCTTCCATTTCCCCCCCTCCTTTCTCTTTCTTATAATTTTAATTTTTTAAACCTATTATATTTTTTCTACATTTATTCCTTCTTTTGCCTTTCCTACTGTTCTTGTCCCCTTGCAGTTAATCTTTAATGTATATAAATCTTTATCTATCTCTATTTAATTTTGCATATCTATTTTTTTCTTTTCTCTCACTCCTTTCCTCTCAACATATGTGTTAATTTTGTTTTCATTGCTTTATTCCCCACTTGGCAACTTGCTTTATTATTATTATTTTTTTCCAGTTTGTGCTTAAGTTAGTTTTGTTCTTTTTTTTTTTTTTTTCCTTCTCAGGTGTACATGAGTTCCCAATCTTGAGTTTTGTTCTTAACTGGTAAATATAATTTTTGGTTTCCATTGTTCGCTGGGTCAATCTACTGCATTTTTGTTGGACTGTTTTCACTTTGAGCATGGGTGTATATGTATACATGTATATTCCATTATTTTACTTATTGTGTGCCTGAGTTTGTAACTTCCATTTGGGGTTCATTTTTGGTTTCTCGTTTTTGAATATTTGTTTTATTCTCTCTCAATGCCAAAACAAACTACTTGTGGAATTTTTGTTTCTGACCAAAGATCAAACCTTGAGCCTCTGGAGTGGGAGCACTGACTCCAAGACCCTAGACTACCAGAGAACTAACCCTCGGGAGTATCAAATAGTGAGAACTCACACAAAGGAAACCACCTGAATACAAGACCTGGCATCACTCAACCACCAGTAGCACCCTGTGCAGGATGCCTCATCTAAACAACAAACAAATATATGAACCTAATCATCAGCAGACAGGACTACCACCTCTCTTAGCCTTGCCCATCAGAGGAAAAACAAGCAAACAAAAGCTCAGCACAAATCTCACCCTATACAAAACTCACACAAACCAATGGACCAACCTTAGGAGGGCAAAAACCAAAAGGAAGAATGAATTCAACCTTCTTCAAGGAAATAATTCAACTTTCCTTGAAGCCTGGGAAAAGGAGAACTCAAACACAGTAACTTAAAAAAAAAAGAAAAAGCAAAGGCAGAGAAATACTGCACAAATGAAAAAACAAACTACAAACAAAGAAGTACAAATAAATGAAGAAGAAATAGGAAAATTGCCTGAAAAAGAATTCAGAATAATGAGAGTAAAGATGATCAAAACCTTTGAAAACAAAATGGAGAAAATGCAAGAATCAATTAACAAAGACCTAGAAGAATTAAGGAATAAGCATACAGAGACAAACAACACAATTACTAAAATTAAAACTCTAGAAGGAATCAACAGCAAAATATCTCAAGCAGAAGAACGAATCAGTGAGGTGGAAGATAAAATGGTGGAAACAATTTCTGAAGAGCAGAATAAAGTAAAAAAAATGAAAAGACCTGAGGACAGTCTCAGAGACCTCTGGGGCCACATCAAAGGCACCAACATCCAAATTATAAGGGTCCCAGAAGAAGAAGAGAAAAATAAAGGATGTGAGAAAATTTTGAAGAGATTATAGTTGAAAATTGCCCCAACATGGAAAAAGAAATAGCCAATCAAGTCCAAGAGTCACAAAGAGTCCCATACAGGATAAACCCACGGAGAAATACTCCAAGACATAATAATCAAACTAACAAAGACTAAACAAAAGAAACAATATTAAAAGAGGCAAGGGAGAAGCAACAGGTAACATACAAGGGAAACCCCATATGCTTAACAGCTGTCCTTTCAGCAGAAACTCTGCAGGCCAGCAGGGAATGGCAGAATATATTTAAAGTACTGTTAGGGGAAAATCTACAACCAAGATTACTGTACCCAGCAAGGATCTCATTCAAAATTAATGGAGAAATAAAAAGATTTTTAGACAAGTGAAAGTTAGGAGAATTAAGTACCACCAAACCAGCTCTATAACAAATGTTAAACGGACCTGTATAGTCAAGAAATGCAAGAGAAGAAAAAAGATCCACAGAACCAACCCCAAACAATTAGAAAATGGAAATAGGAACATATATATCAATAATTACTTTAAATGTAAATGGGTTAAATGCTCCAACCAAAAGACACAGACTGGCTGAATGGATATAAAAACAAGATCCATATATATGCTGTCTATAAGAAACCAATTTCAGACCTCAAGACACATATAGACTGAAAGTAAGAGGATGGAAAAATATATTCCATGCAAATGGGAAGCAAAAGAAAGCTGGAGTAGCAATCTTCATATCAGAGAAAATAGACCTTAAAATAAGGAAGATTATAAGAGATAAGGAAGGACACTCCATAATGATCAAGGGATCAGTCCAAGAGGAAGACGTAATAATTGTAAATATCTATGCACCCAACATAGGAGCACCTCAATATACGACAAACACTAACACTGGGAAAGATTGAAAGCAGGAAGAGAGGGGGACAACAGAAGATGAGATGGTTGGATGACATCATCGATTCAATAGACAGGAGTTTGAGAAAATTCCAGAGACAGTGAAGTACAGGGAAGCCTGGTGTGCTGCAGTCCATGGGGTTGCAAAGAGTTGGACACAACTGAGTGACTGAATAGCAACAACATTCCTGCAACATCAAAACACATGTTTTTACAACCACTTATAGCTTAATAATAGTTGTTCGTAAATCCCCAAATCTTTTGTCAAATTCAGGAAGATATATAGGTTTCCCTAGGTTAGCTATTCCTTTTCTGTATTTGTGTCCATTTCACTTTTATTTCTATCTAATCTCTTCAATCTATTAATAGCCAGAGAGGGAAAAGCTTACATTTCATAATGAAGCTATCACATCACCTTAACCAAGGTAAAGGAAAGAATTGAACAATTCTGTAATGAATATATGAAAGATAATTACTGGGGCTTCAGCCTCAGTATCAGTCCTTTCAATGAATATTCAGGGCTGATTTCCTTTGGGATTGAGTCTTTGATCTCCTTGCTGTCCAAAGGAAGCTCAAGAGACTTCTCCAATACCATAATTTGAAAGCATCAATTGTTTGGCACTCAGCTTTCTTGATGGAAGAAGGAATGGTGGAATGTAACCACTGAAATACATGAACAATGACTTTTAAATAGAGTCAGATTATTTTGTCGTGACTTTACTGATGAGTAAAATTTATTAAACTGTTGCTTTCCGAACACTCATTCTAAGAATAAAATGGAATTAGATTTGATATTTTAAGCTTTAGCTACTGTGACTAGTGGCATTTAATTGTGTGCAATATATTCAAGTAAGCAAAATTGCAAATAGAACTGAATGATCTCTTAATGTTAACTATGGTTTTTATTGACTCATTTCCCTCTATGTTCCTTAAATATTTTATCATTCAGTTTCCCTGTTGCCTTTTATGCATATTTTCAAACAGGAGTTTTCTTGTCCTACAGTGCTTTAAATTAGATCACCCTGTTACTGTACCTATCAATATTGTAAGTAAACATTATTATCCCTGTTAATATAAATTGATCAGCATTTTGTTTATGGTGTAAAATTCTATTACTGTCCATTAAATTCCCTAAAAAAAAAAAAAAAAAAAAAAAGACAAACACTAACAGACATAAAAGGAGAAATTGACAGTAACACAATAACATTAGGAGACTTTAACTCCCCACTCACACCAACTGGCAGATCATTTCAAAACAGAAAATTAATAAGGAAACAGAAGTCTTAAAGGATACATTAAATGAGATGGATCTCATAGATATCTTCAGGATATTCCATCCAAATGTAGAAGAATACACCTTCTTTTCAAGTGCACATGGAACATTCTCTAGGATAGACTGCCTCTTGGGTCACAAACCAAATCTTAGTAAATTTAAGATAATTGAAATTATATCGAGCATCCTCTATGACCACAATGCTATGAGACTAGATATCAATCACAAGAAAAAACCTGTAAGAACACAAACACATGGAGATTAAACAACACGTTTCTAAATAACCAACAGGTTACTGAAGAAATCAAAAGGGACATCAAAAATTTCTAGAAACAAATGACAATGAAAACATGACAACTCAAAACCTATGGGATGCAGCAAAAGCAGTTCTAAGAGGGAAGTTTATAGCAATACAATCCTACATCAAGAAACAAGAAAAACATCGAAGAGACAACCTAAATTTACACCTAAAACAACTAGAAAAAGAAGAATAAAAAACTCCAAGATTAGTAGAAGGAAAGAAACAATAAAGATCTGAGCAGAAATAAATGAAAAAGAAGTGAAAGAAACAATAATAAAGATTAATAAAACTAAAAGCTGGTTCTTTGAAATGATAAACAAAATTGACAAATCCTTAGCCAGACTCATCAAGAAAAAAGAAAGAAGAATCAAATAAACAAAATTAAAAATGAAAAACGAGAGGTTACAACAGACAAGGCAGAAACACAAAGTATTGTGAGACTATTATGAACAACCATATGGCAATAAAATGGATAACCTGGAAGAAATGGACAGATTCTTAGTTCAATCTTTCAACACTGAGCCAGGAAGAAAATAGAAATTATAAACAACTCAATTACAAGCAATGAAACTGAAGCTGTGATTTAAAAAATCTGCCCCCACCACAAAAAAAAAAAAAAAAAAAAAAAAGCCCAGGACCAGATGGCTTCACAGGAGAATTCTATCAAACATTTAGAGAAGAGCTAATGCCTATCCTTCTAAAATTCTTTCAAAAAATCTCAGAGAAAGGAACACTTCCAAATTTATTCTATGAGGCCACCATCACTCTGATACCAAAACCAGACAAAGACAACGGAAAAAAAAAAAAAAAAAAAAAACTAAAGGCCAATATCACTGATGATCATTGATGAAAAAATCCTCAACAAAATTTTAGCACACAGAATTCAGCAACACAATGAAAAGCTCATGATCAAGTTGGGTTTATTCCAGGAATGCAAAGATTCTTCAATATACGTTAATCAGTCAATGTGATACACCATATTAACAAATTGAAAGATAAAAACATATGATCATCTCAAGAGATGCAGAAAAAGGCTTTGGCAAAATTTAGCACCCATTTATGATTAAAACTCTTCAGAAAATGGCCATAGAAGGAACCTACCCCAACATTGTAAAGGCTATATATGATGAGTCTATAGTAAACATTATTCTCAATGGTGAAAAACTGAAAGCATTCCCTCTAAGATCAGGACCAAGACAAGGGTGTCCACTTTCACGACTATTATTCAACATAGTTCTGGAAGTCCGAGCTACAGCAATCAGAAAAGAAAAAGAAATAAAAGGAATTCAGATCAGAAAAGAGGAAGTAAAGCTCTCACTGTTTGCAGATGACATGATACTGTACATCAGTTCAGCTAAGTTCAGTTGCTCAGTCATGTCCGACTCTTTGCAACTCCATGAATCGCAGCACGCTGGGGCTCCCTGTCCATCACTAACTTCCGGAGTTCACTCAGACTCACGTCCATCGAGTCGGTGATGCCATCCAGCCATCTCATCCTCGTCGTCCCCTTCTCCTCCTGGCCCCAATCCCTCCCAGCATCAGAGTCTTTTCCAATGAGTCAACTCTTNAGAACCAACCAGTCCATCCTAAAGGAAATCAGTCCTGGATATTCATTGGAAGGACTGATGTTGAAACTGAAGCTCTAATACTTTGGCCACCTCATGCGAAGAGCTGACTCATTTGAAAAGACCCTGATGCTGGGAACGATTGAAGGTGGGAGGAGAAGGGGATGACAGAAGATGAGACAGGTGGATGACACCACCGACTCGATAGACATGAATTTGAGCAAGCTTCAGGAGTTGGTGATGGGCAGGGAAGCCTGGTATGGTGCAGTCCATGGGGTCACAAAGTCAAACATGTCTGAGTGACTGAACTGAACTGATACCCTTTCATGAGTAGTGCAGGTGCTTATAATACATTCTTCCCAATTCCTCCTTCATGGCTCTTCTAGACTTGTCATTTATTTCACTCATCCATATGATATAATCATTCAACACATTGTTGCTATTATTATTTTGAACAGTTATCTATTAGATTTATTAAGAATAAAAATGATTTTAATATATCTTTATTTTATTTATTTATTCTTTCTCTGATGCTGTGGCTTTTCATACATAGATCTGAGTTTTTGACCCATAACATTTTCCTTCCCTCTATAAAACTTTTAAATTTCTTACAGGTAATAGATTTCCTAAATTTTTGGATTGTTTGAAGAAATCTTTATTGTTACTTTACTTTTGAAGGATAATTTTGCTAGATCTAGAACTCTACGTTGAATTTTTCTTTTAACACATTAAATATTTCACTCATTCGTTTTGTGTGGATTCGGATAAGAAGCCTGATGTAATTCTTATCTTTGTTCCTTATAAGGTATATTTTCCTTCTGATTTCTTTTAAGATTTTCTCTTTGTCTTTGATATCCTGTAGTTTGAATATATATACCTAACCAGTCCATTCTGAAGGAGATCAACCCTGGGATTTCTTTGGAAGGAATGATGCTAAAGCTGAAGCTCCAGTACTTTGGCCACATCATGAGAAGAGTTGACTCATTGGAAAAGAGTCTGATGCTGGGAGGGATTGGGGGCAGGAGGAGAAGGGGATGACTGAGGATGAGATGGCTGGATGGCATCACTGACTCGATGGACATGAGTTTGAGTAAACTCCGGGAGTTGGTGTTGGACAGGGAGGCCTGACGTGCTGCGATTCATGGGGTCGCAGAGAGTCAGACACGACTGAGTGACTGAACTGAATTGAACTGAACTGAACTGAAGTATAGTTTTTAAAATATTAACCTGCTTGGTGTTGTCTGAGTTTGCTGGATCTGTGATTTTGATGTCATTAACTTCCAAATTTTTCAGATATTGCTTCAAATATTTCTTCTGTCTTTCTTCTCCCATTACATGTATGTTACATCTTTTTCAATTGTTCCACATTTCTTGGATGTTCTAATATTATTTTTTTTAATTCTAGTTTTCAGTTTTGGTAGTTTCTTTCACATATCTTCAAGACCACTGGTTCTTTCCTTGTCTGTGTCCAGTCTACTGATAAGACTATCAGAGACATTCTTCTTATCCTATGTAAAATAGATAGCTACCAGAAGCTGATGTATAGGAAGGTCAACCCAATGCTAGAGGGATGACAACCTAGAGGGATGGGAGGGGACATATGTATACTTACGGTTGGTTCACACTTTTGTATGGCAGAAACTAAGACACCATTTTAAAAGTAATTATCCTCCAATTAAAAATAAATTTAAGGAAGATATTCTTCTTTTCTGTTCCAGTGTTCTTGATTTCTAGCATTTTCTTTTGATTCTTTCTTAGAATTTCCACCTGTCTGCTTATGTCTGTTCTCGCATGTTGTCTACTCTTTAATTAGGGCCTTTAATGTATTAATCACAGTAATTTTAACTTCCAAATCTGCTCACTCAAAAATCTGTGTCTTATCTGAGTTCTGTTCTTTTCAAACTGCGGTTTTACTTACCTTTTATCATGACTTGTAATTTTTGATTGAAAGCTGGATATGATCTACCAAGTAATAGCAATGAAAGAATTAATCTTTTAGCATGGTATTTTATATTAATGGGGCAAGGAGCTGGACTGAGTTTCATGTTTGATGTAGCTGTAAGTTCCAGAGGCTTCAATGTCCTCTAGTTTTCTTGTTTGTTTTTTTCCTCCCTTGTCTTTGAGTTTCCTTTAGAAAACACTAGTCACCCAGTCATGTCTGACTCTTTGCAACACCACGGACAGCCCCATGCACTGGAGCCTGCCAGGCTCCTCTGTCCATGGAATTCTGCAGACAAGAATACTGCAGTGGGTAGCTGATTCCCTTCTCCAGAGGATCTTCCTGACCCAGGGATTCGACCCAGGGATTGAACCCAGGTCTCCTGCATTGCAGGCAGTTTCCTTACAGGGACTCCTTCTTATATAGAGCCTGTGTCTTGCAGCTCATTCATTTGTAATTCACTGTTATTTGTAATCCACTATAACTTTGTTGATTTGCCAGCAAATTGTTGGGTCAGGGGCGCATTCTACAATCTTATAATTAAATCTCAGCTTCTTAGTTGGACCTCAGTCTCTGGCTTGTGATCTTCAAAAGAATTTCTTAGCCTTTGTGTTTAATCCCCTTACAGGAGACAAGAAGGCTAGAGGGCACAGAGTTGGCTAGCTGATTCCCCCCAGGTCAGATAAGGCTCTTATCTGGTAAAGTGGTTTCCTTTAAAGGACAGGACTTTGTTATGGACAATGCTCCAGGCATATTTCCAAATAGTTTATTTTCCTTTCCTTCTTCAGGGAACGTGAGATTCCCACCTCTCCCCCGCCCCCCACCGCCGCCCCCAATCTTTAATGTGAGAACTGTGTGGAGCTTCTGGAGGTAAAGCCTACAAACTGTGCCCACCTTGGACTGAGACTCTAGGAGTATTTAACTCAAGCTAGATCATACTTAGTGAGTGAGTGCTCTGTCACTCAGTCATGTCTGACTCTGTGATTCCAAGGACTGTAGCCCATGAGGCTCCCCTCTGTTCATGGGATTTTCTCAATAAGAATAATAGACTGGATTGCCATTTCCTCCTCCCAGGGATCTTCCTCACCCAGGGATCAAAACTGCATCTCCTGCACCGCAGGCAGATTCTTTACCACTGAGCCACTGAGGAAGCGCTGAGTCTCATTTCATCACAATCATAGAATCTATTAGGGAACATATGAGTCTGTTTCCTTTAAAAGACTAGCTATATACACAAAGCTTTGGCAATGCTAATTTAATGAAAGAGGAGAAGATTCAAATGCCTAGAAAAAGGAGGGAGAATGGTGGCTCAGACAGTAAAGCATCTGTCTACAATATGAGAGACCTGGGTTCGATCCCTGGGTTGGGAAGATTCCCTGGAGAAGGAAGTGGCAACCCACTCCAGTTGCCACTTGAAAATCCCATGGAAGGAGGAGCTTGGTGCATGATACTATCCATGGGGTCGCAAAGAGTCAGGCATGACTGAGTGACTTCACTTTCTTATATAAAGACACAATGTACAATGTGTCCTACCAGGCCCAGGTCAGCCCAGTTCAGACTTTCTGATAGCACATCCCATGATGATCTTGGGGAACTCACCTTAGAGTAAGCAGATACTTAGACTCACTGAATCAGCAGGCAGAGACTAGAGAGAAGTACCTTAAATAGAAGCCTGTGCATAGCACTGGAGTAGGAGTTGGGATTTTTTATTAATGAGGTGATGGGTCAGAACCAAGATGCTCCCTCAAGGAGCATTTTTTTTGACCAACCTTCCCTGTCAGGCTCTCCAGAGGCCAGGTGGAATCCATCTCAGAGGAATCAGCAGGCCTTGGCCCCAAGCTAAAGTCCGCCACCCTTACACATGTAAAGCCTCGAGTGATGAGGAGTCTCAGCTTCGATATATTTGGGGGAAGATAGAAAAGGCTCAGGGCCGATAGTGGGGATGGAAAATTCTTCTACTAGTGAGAAGAAACTGAAGTGTGGGTGACTTTCAGGGAATTTGCATTTTGAGAAAAGACCCCAGAGAGAAGCAGGGCTTAATGCTATGGGTTGCAAGCTCCACAGGCACAGGGGCTGTGAATTCATTTTGGGGTCCCCAGTGCCTGGCATGGTACTTGTTCTCTAGAAGGTACACAGCAAGCAAGGAGACTAAAGGTTTTAAAATACTAAAAGTAAAAAAGTAAAAGTAATATGTGCTCATTGTTAACAGTCAGAACATATACATTTGAGGTTAGAAAATCAGAAGCCCTCACTGATTTCTCCAAGTTCCTTTTTTCTGTTTGCTTTGCTTCTTTTATGTGGGGCATCTTTCCTTAAACATCTGGTGATCCTGGCTTCTCTTCCATATGCAATAATGAGTCATCAATACTGGCAGCTCCGGGGGCTTGGTGGTTTCTTATCTAAGGGCCCCCACCTTGGGGGTGATGGGAGAGGGACACGGCTATTCAGTTTAAGACATCATTTGAGTTTTGGTGGTCTGACTTCTAGTAACTTTTTGAAGGCTGATTTGTTTTCCTGAGAGGAGTTTGTGAATGGTCTGCTTGAGGATCTAGTGGAGGGAAGGCCTGGTTGGTCTGAGCTTCCCAGAAACTTTCAGAGACTTTCATTTAATTCTCCAGTTGTCAGTCTCAGTCTTCGGTCTGGTATTCCCCACCCCATCCCCACTCCACTCTGCTGGACAACACGTTTCCCAATCTACAGTCACTCCAGTTTATCTTGTGTTTTATGGGGAGGAAAAGAGGATACCGGGAGCCTAAATGGTTCACTCCTACTTACTGTTGTCAGCTTCATTCTGCTTCACAGTTTTCTGCTCACTCCTGTGCCTTCCAGGGGCCTTGGTATACGCCCCTTACTTCCTGCGCATGCCTCACCTGCAGTGTGAGGTTTCACCTTTTTCAGGCCCGCTGACTGCGTTCTACTTATTCATTCTGTTTCATCTTCCAAACCCTTGTTGACATCTCTTATCGGTTTTCGTCTCCTCTTCCATTTACTTTGTCCTAGTTGATTTATACCATTTTCATTCTTTAGTTGCTATTTTGAGAGAGTTTCAGAAGAGATTAAACACCTCTGTTCGATCTGCTGTGTGCAACGGGTACACTGTGCTTTTCCCTTTAACAATATATTGAGGAAGTCTTTATTTCTTTGTAATAAGGTATAGAATTCCAGGCTCCAATAGGCAACACATAAACCTATTTTAGGTTTATGTTTTTTATGCTTCAACGAATAGAATGAAAATTACTTTACACTAACAATCGTATATAGAAACAGGGGAGAGAAGAATAGAAGGAGAGAGACAAGTAGAGTGAGAAAGAGAGAAGGAAGGATGAGGAAGAAATGTGTCTACATGGAATGTCAGAGCCTGAAGGAGGAAGTGGGGGAGAAGCTTGGGGACATGAATTGGCTGTAGTTCTGGTCTTGGCCCACACTAGCTAGACTCAATCCTCACCTCTCAGTTCTGGTACCAAAGGCATGCCAACTGCTTCAAATGCAAGCCTGTTGTTATTTGTGAGGAAAGCAGCTTCCACTGGGATGTGGGCCCCCAGGATTAGGAAACAAGCTGACATTTGGACAGATGAGCTCACAATCTGCATGGTCAGAGAGGGCTCAGTGTACTCTTCATTGCCAGAGGGTTGTGGGGACTCCCAGATGTGCACTTCTGCACAACTGATGGCCACAGTGGCCAGCAGCAAGGTCTACCCCTGACTGGGACTCACGCCCATCTGAAGATTCCCAGATAGGAAAGGAAAGAGCCTGGGAGCCTCCACTCCAGCTCTGGCTCTGCTTTTATCCAGCACTGAGCAGTTTACAAGTTATCTGGCATCTGTTTCCTCAACTGCAATATGGGAGAACAGCTTCTATTAATAGTAAGAGGTTTTAGGGGGAGGTTTGCACTTCTCTCATCAATGAGATCCTTTCTGAGCATTTGACATTGAGTGGTGAGGGGACTGAGGAAATAATACTCAATAGTCAATTCCTTCAATATTTTCAGAAATTTCTTAAGGACTATTCTATATGCTAACCACTGGGGCTAACAGTGCACAGTAGTGGACAGACATGATTCTCATTCTTGGGGCTCTCAGTCTAATGAGAGAGACATACATGCAATACATAAATTCACAAAAATAAGGACATAATTTCAAACTAGGATAAGGGCTAGGAAGGAAATGAAGAAGACAATGGCACCCCACTCCAGTGTTCTTGCCTGGAGAATCCCAGGGATGGGGGAGCCTGGTGGGCTGCCGTCTATGGGGTCGCACAGAGTCGGACACGGCTGAAGCGACTTAGCAGCAGCAGCAGCAGCAGGAAGGAAAAGAGCAGGCTGCTTCAGGAAAGAGTAACAGGAATGAGGTAATCAGGGGAAAGAAAAGAAATAGCTACACTAACCAAGGCAGTGATGGCAATGGTGGGACTCCTAGGCACAGTGGAGGCCCTGGGTGACTGGGGCAGGTCAGTGTTTATAGTGACTCAGAATCCTGAGGCAGTTTTCATTTCAATTCCAAATTCAAATGGCCATACAATTGCCCTCTTTTCCCATCCCAGCAAGATTTTGCTCAAAATCCTTCAAGCTAGGCTTCCGCAGTACGTGAACTGAGAACTTTCAGATGGGGAAAATGCGGAAAGACTATCAGGTTTCATTTTCTTGGGCTCCAAAATCAATGATGACTGCAGCCATAAAATTAAAAGACACTTGCTCCTTGGAAGGAAAGCTATGAGAAACCTAGACAGCATTTTAAAAAGCAGAGACATCACTTTATCGACCAAGGTTTGAATAGTCAAAGCTATGGCTTTTCCAGTATGGTTTTTCCATACATGCCATGTATGAATGTGAGAGCTGAGCCATAAAGAAGGCTGAGTGCCAAAGAATTGATGCTTTCAAACTGCGGTGCTGGAGAAGACTCTTGAGAGTCCCTTGGACAGCAAGGAGATCAAACCAGTCCATCCTAAAGGAAATGAGTCCTGAATATTCATTGGAAGAACTGATGCTGAAGCTGAAGCTCCAGTACTTTAGCAACCTGATGAGAAAAGCTGACTCATTGGAAAATACCCTGATGCTGGGAAAAATTGAGGGCAAGAGGAGAAAGGGGTGACAGAGGATGAGATGTTTGGATGGCATCACTGGACATGAGTTTGAGGAAACTTGGGGGAGGGTAATGGACAGAGAAGCCTGATGTGCTACAGTCCATGGGGTCACAAAGAGCTGGATTTCGCGACTGAACAACAACAGAATCCTGGGTCCCACCAATGCAGGGTTCTTTTGGTGACATAAAGCACAGTCAGAAAACCTCAAAGATGACAGGTCAGCTGTGTGTATGGGAGTCGGAGGCAAGAAAAGGAGGCCACCTGGCTCTCTGGAGAAGCTTCTCAAAGTCTCCTAGTTTTCACTTCCTACTTCTTCCCACATTGCAGGATCTGTGGCACCTCTATCGATCCCAGGTGACTCTGGACAGGCTCCTTTGCAGCATCTCCATGTGAAAGAGAAGTTGAGAAGGGCACAGAAGTCTTACCTTCTCAGAGAGCTCACAGAAGTTACCAGAACCCTGATCTCTGACATTCACAGAGATTGGGCAGAAGGATCAGGGCCAGGCAGCCCCAGGAATAACAGTGACTGGCAGGCAGTGCCTTCATGGCCATCTTCTGAGGACTTGTCTTTACAGCAGAAGAAACTGGAGTCCAGAGAAATTAAAGAAACATGTTCAAGGCTACACAGTTAGTAGATGGCAAAGTTGGCATTCACACACAGGCAATTTGACTCCAGAGCCTGCTGCCACTGGACATTCCCACCCAATCATTCAGGTCACTCACATTAAGGCCAAAGACCAAAGAGTGGATCCCCTAGAAGCTCAGAGTCTTACTGGGACCCTAGAGTTCATGCAGTCACTGGCCATTGTCTTCAGACAGAATAAGTAACGTGTCCCAGTAGGTCCTGCAGTGGCCAAATGCTGCCCATCCCGCAGTATCTCTACCATACCTCAGAATGTGACCTTACTTGAATAAGGATTTTTTTGCAAATGTAATTAAGATAGGAATCTCAAGATGGGATCACCTTGGATTGGAGTGATGCTTCTGCAAACCAAAGAACACCAGAAGCCATCAGAAGATGGAAGAGGCAAGGAAAGATTCTTCCCTAGAAATTTTGGAGGAAGATGGCCCTGCTAATACCTTGATTTCAAACTTCTAGCCTTCTGAATTGTAAGAGAATAAATTTCTGTTGCTTCAAGCCACCAGTTTGAGGTATTTGGTTACAGCAGCCATGGCAAACTAAGAGAGGTCCCTACAATTCTCTATAAGAAACATGGGCACTTAAAAACGTTAGTAGATTCATAGTTGCTATTTGTCACTATATATTTTTCTCAGTGGATATAAAAATATTACTATCATGAAGACGGTAATAAAAACATTACTACTGTGATATATAGATTATATTTGCAACACTGTTATCTTACAGAGAGCTTACCTGAGTTTTGGAGAGGGCTATGTTGAAACAAGCAGGCAGGCTGGGCTGGAAGCCAGCTCCCCGACTCAGGAGGTGTTTCTCCTCTTTCGAAGCCTAAGTCTGCGACTGCTTATGGTTCTTACCAGCCCACACCGAGAAAATCAGAGTCATGCCTGCCCAGCGAAAGGTTTAGAAGCCCTTTCCTTTTCCCTCCATTTGCCTCCTGGTTTGGCAATGATAAGAGCCCAATTTACCCCATGCTTGTTCCAGAAAACCAAGGATTGCTAAAAGCCATTGTGTCAGGTTTGCCAGTTCGGCTACTCGACATCTAGATCTCCATATCACATCCCTGCCCCCTGTGTCCTGCCTCTGCCCCCGCCCGATGTCAACACCCCTGGCTGTAGGGCAACAGGGAGCCTTGATAAAGGAGGGCAAGCTGCTAGGCCTGGAGTCCATCCCTGAGCCAGCACCATGGTGTAGTCTGTGGCCTGGGCAGGTGAGTGGGTGCTGTTGGGGAGCATGGGCTGGGCCTTGGAAGCTGTGGGGAAGTGGGGATGTGTGTGTGAAATGGCTGCTTGGTGCTGTCTCTTTCAGGAGAATTTCGGAGTCATTCCATTCCTCCCTGAGCCACCTGGTTTGCAGTCCCTGTGGGCTCCCCCTGAGGTCTTTCAGCCCAAGAGCCACTGTGTTGCAAGAAAAAGCTTTTCTTAACAGGCTAAAAATGACTTTTCCTCTTGTTCTGGAAGCCCAGGGTGAATACATCAGCACTGGCTGGTTTTGTCTTTCCTGTCTAAGGCCACCTACTTTCCCAGGGGCCCCTACTGCCAAAGGAGTCTTCTCAACCTCGTGCTGGCTGCCCTGCAAAGGGCAATCCAGGGGCCGTGACCCTGGGTGTTCTTACAAAATTTCAGGCAAGTTTTATTAGGTTAATGGGGAAACCCAAGTCACCAAAAAGATGAAACAAGTATTTTTAAAGGAGTCACACTGAGCCCTAGGTCTCCAAGGATGTCGATAACTCAGCCAGCCTCTTGTGGATTATGGCAAGAAATCAACAGGAAATAATAAATTGTGTCTGTGAACAGAGGAACAGAAGCCTCACTGAGAGATGGACTGTCTGGCCTAGCCCTTCCAAATCGGTGCTTTGCAGCCCCAGGACAGGGTTTCTGCTTGTTTCGAAATACAAACTTTCTCTTTTCACTTTCAGTTAGTGGTTTTCCTAGGATCTTTCTAAAGCTACACAGCTCCACTGATACTCTAGAGAGGGAACAGCCTCAGCTCATGGAAACTTCCATCAGCTCTGGAACTAGCCCAGGCCAGGTAGGAGTCTTGCTGCCTGGCCTGGATGAAGGGGTGGGCACAGTACCCTCATGGGCAGAGGAAGCTGGGTTTGTAGTAAACTGTTGTGAGCCCACCGCTTCCTGACCACTTCTCACTCTTGTGCTTCAGTAGCCACACAGGGCCTGGGAGAGTGAGAATGATATCTTAACCTCTGCCTTCTTGTTTCTGCTGTTTAAATCTGATGGTTCTGCTGATGATCCAATGGGGTGAGTGGTGCCTCTCTCGAAGCTAACCCTGGATTCCCTCAGCCTCATTCCTTGGACTCTGCTACACTCTTCCACTCACTTCCCCATCCTTACTCCCATACCAAGAGCTCTTTCCAGATTTCAGTGGGTTCTCTCCTCCAAAGCTCAGCCCCCTGCAAGGGTCCTTGTCCCCCTAATGGCCTTGCTGTTCCTTCTTTTGGGAAAGTTCTAGCCTCCTTATCCATTAGCTGAACTCCTGTATGTCTGTGGGGCCAGCTTAAATGTCAGCCTCTCTCCAGTCTTTTCTGGAGTCACTTGCTTCAACCTCTCTGCTCTGATAGCACCTGAACACATTTTATAGTATATATCACAGTGTTTCTAATTATTGGCTTAGTTATCCCCTATCCCTGCCACTTCAGGCTCTGAGCTACTGGAAGTAAGAAACCTAAGTCTCCTCCAGCTCTATGTTCTAGCCCCTTGGCTCAGTAAGGAAAACACACTCATTCTGTGTCTGTTGAACTGATTGCATGTGAGGTTTGAGAGAACCAGGAGGGCTCCTTCTTGTGCAAGACAGGAGAGAACTCTCAGGGTGATGTTTAGCAACCTGGACTCTTGGGTTCCCTTTCCATCCCACCCCACTCCCTGTACTCAGACCCTCATCCCGAGGCTGAGTTGTGCCACTGGGCACACATTTTCCTTCTTCATCTCACAGGAGGGAACAGCTTGGGTCCAGAGAAATAACAAACATGGGGAAGAGAGAGAAGATGAAGACTTCCCCAGAAGTTTAAGTTATTTATTTTTCAAGCCATAGTTCTTTAGAGAAGTTGAATCCAACATTTTTGGTCCCCCATACCCCACATAGTTGAGCTACAGCCTTTGCTGAATCTCCCCCAAACTCCATGTACTTTAAAAAATTTTTATTTACTTTTAATCAGAGAATAATTACTTTATATACTGTTCATGAGGTTCTCAAGATGCAGATGGTGACTGTAGCCATGAAATTAAAAGATTTCCTCCTTGGAAGAAAAGCTATTACCAACCTATTAAAAAACAGAGACATTACTTTGCCAACAAAGGTCCATCTAGTCAAAGCTATGGTTTCTCCAGTGGTCATGTATGGATGTGAGAGTTGGATTATATAGAAAAGTGAGCACTGAAGAATTGATGCTTTTGAACTGGGGTGTTGGTGAAGACTCTTGAGAGTCCCTTGGACTGCAAGGAGATCCAACCAGTCCANGCCACATGGGAAGTCCTGTCTCTTATACACATCTCCAGTGGTCATGTATGGATGTGAGAGTTGGATTATATAGAAAAATGAGCACTGAAGAATTGATGCTTTTGAACTGGGGTGTTGGTGAAGACTCTTGAGAGTCCCTTGGACTGCAAGGAGATCCAACCAGTCCATCCTAAAGGAAATCAATCCTGAATATTCATTGGAAGAGCTGATGCTGAAGCTGAAACTCCAATGCTTTGGCCACCTGATGGGAAGGACTGACTTATTTGAAAAGACCCTGATGCTGGGAAAGATTGAGGGCAGGAGGAGAAGGGGACGACAGAGGATGAGATGGTTGGATGGTATCACCAACTCGATAGACATGAGTCTGAGAAAGCTTTGGAAGTTGGTGATGGACAGGGAAGTCTGGCCTGCTGCAGTCCATGGCGTCACAAAGAGTTGGACACTACCGAATGGCTGAACTGAACGGAACTGAATTACTTTACAATATTGTGTTGGTTTCTGCATACACCAACATGAATCAGTCATAGGTATACATATGTCACTTCTCCCTTGAACCTCCCTCCCACCTCTCACCCCACTGCAACATCACTCATTATCAGAGAAATGAAAATCAAAACTACAATGAAATATCACCTCACACCAATCAGAATGGCCATCATCAAAAAATCTACAAACAAGTTTACAGAGGAGTAGGTGGACGTGGAGTACATCTCTCTCCACGGATACATCAGGAGTACACCTTCAGACACAGAAGTGCATGCAGAACACCAGCTGAGAGTGGACAGGAGGACCTGACCAGCAGAAAAGAATCTATAGACCCACGCAAAACTCGGTAGGATGAAGGAACCAGGGGGAAAAGCATGAGTGTTAGTAGGACTGGACCTGCCCTTGGCGGGTGGGGGAACTGAGGCACGGGTCCCATCCCTGCATCAGGGCAACTGTCTGAGTCAGAGGAGAAACATTTAAGGCTGAGAGTGAAACAGCTGATCTGGCAGCCTAAATGGAATGAGAATCAGACAGTCTTTGCTGCAACCATGCATACCCTGTTCAGGAATGCTGGTCTCCTGGAAGGTGCAGCGGCTGGGAGCTGGAGATTGGGGATTGTGGAGCAATCTCAGGGCGAGGGCTGCTGTTGACTGCGGAGAGACAGACCGAGGGGATGCGAGGGAGGAGATAGTGGGGGGAAATGCCTGTGGAGGAAAGCCAGGCAGCCTCGGAAGCAAGGCAATACTGCTAAGTCACATGTAAGGGGTGGAGCCATCACCATAGCCTCTCTCCCCCCACACGCCAGCATTGGCAGCTGAACAATAGAGAGGCTGGCCCATCAAATGTCTGACACACTGAACTACAGAGCAGGACCCCACCCAGGGTGCTCCTTTAAGGGTCTGATGTGCCGATCTACAAGAGTAGGACCACAGCCAGGGGGGCCCCCTTATGTGCCTCACAAGCTGAACAACAGAGAAGGACCCCTGGCAAGGGAGCCCTCTAAGTGCCTGAACAGGTGGAGCTATGGAGAAAGACTGGCCAAAGAGGCCTTCTGATCACCAGCTACAAGAGGCTTGAAAAAAGACTGATAGGCCCATAACTCCTGGGTCAGAGGCAGTATGTGTCACTGAACACTTGGCATCACTAGGGTCCCCACAAGCCAAGCAGCTGCACCACCTGCACGCTCAACCCTCACTGGGGCAGAGCTGCCACAGGCAAAAAAAGTCCTGTGTCTATGCACGCAGGATCGCTTTGGTAGTGTCTGACTCTTTGTGACCCTGTAGACTGTGGCCTGCCAGGGTTCTCTGTCAGGGAGGGGTTTCTCCAGGCAAGAATACTGGAGCACATTGGCCAATACTGGTTGCCATACCCTTCTAGAGTACTATATTTCCTGCTTCTCCAGCTGCCAACCCCTCTGAGCACCTGGTGCTGCCAGAACCCCTGCAACCCAAGCAGCTGCACCACCTCCACACCTGGCCCTCACAGTTTCAAACCGAAGTCCCTCAGGGCAGCCTTGGGAGCAAACCCCAGTGGACTATCCACATGCAGAAAGTGAAAGGAGAAAGTGAGTCTCTTAGTCGTGTCCAACTCTTTGCGACCCCATGGACTGTAGCCTACCAGGCTCCTCTGTCCATGGGATTTTCCAGACAAGAGTACTGGAGTGGATTGCCATTTCCTTCTCCAGAGGATATTTCTAACCAAGGGATCAAACCCAGGTCTCCCACATTGTAGGCAGATGCTTTACTGTCTGAGCCACATGGGAAGTCTGACCCACATGCAGAGGTGGAAATAAAAGCACAATTGAAACCCAAGGGCAGTGTAAGAAGACCAAAACCTTCTCACCAGCTGCAGATTAAATCCATACGATCAACTAGGAAGACTCTGTGTCTATGGAATATATAAAAAGCCATTGAGAGCTCCCATAAAAGAAAACACATCAGTTCTGATAGCTGTGGGCATTGGAGGCAAGGACACACAGGAGAAGGACCAGATTAGAACCTGAGCTGACCCCACAGCAGGTCCAGGGATGGGCACAGTGTTGGAGGGCATCCTAGGGAGGTGAGGTGGACAGTGACTCCCAGTGAGGGAAAGGACTCTTACAGCAGTGACTCAAGTAAAACCTTTATGGAATAATAAGTAAGAATATTATGTTTGACTTGCTTTGTAGATCCTTTTGAATTTTTTTTCTTTTCCCCTTCTGTTGTAGTTGTTGATTTTATTGGCACTATGAAATCTGATCAAGCTTTTGAGCTTTCTTTTTTCTTCTTCAGTCAACAATTTTTATTGATTTTATAAATCTCTGCCTCTACATTAGGCTTTTGCAGTTCTGCGTAGTTTTCCTCTTTTTTAATTTCAATTTTTAAAATCTATTATTATATTTTCTAAATTTATTCCTTTGTTTGCTTTTCCTATTGATCTTTTCCCCTTGCAGTTAGCCTTCGTTATATATAAATCTTCTTTATCTACCTCTATTTAACATTGCATATCTATTCTTTTTTTCTTTTCTTTCTTTCCTTTCCTTTCAACATATTTGTTAGTTTTATTTTCACTGGTTTATTCTCCAGTTGGCACCTTGCTTTAGTTTTGTTTTCCAGTTTGTGCTTTAGTTAGTTTTGTTCTTAACTGGTAAATATATTGTTTGATTTTCTTTGTTCTCTAGGTCAAGCTGTTGTACTTTATTTTTTTTGGACTGTTTTGACTTTGCTCATGGGTGTACATGTATATGTGTATATTCCATTATTTTATTTATTATTTGCCTGATTTTGTAACTGCCATTTATGTGGGGTTCATCTTTGGTTTCTCATTTTTGAATATTTGTTGGGACTTCCCTGGTGGCTCAGACGGTAAAGTGTCTGCCTAAAATGCGAGAGACCTGGGTTCGATCCCTGAGTGGGGAAGATCTCCTGGAGAAGGAAATGGCAACCCACTCCAGTACTCTAGCCTGGAAAATTCCATGGACGGAGGAGCCTGGTGGGCTACAGTCCATGGGATCACAAAGAGTCAGACACAACTGAGTGGCTTCAATGTCAGTGTCAATGTCATAACAAACCACTTGTGGAATCTTCATTCCTGACCAGAGATCAAACCGTGAGCCTTTGGAGTGGGAGCACTGACTCCAAGACCCTAGACTACCAGAGAACTAACCCTGGGGAGTATCAAACAGTGAGAACTCACAGAAAAGAAGCCACTTGAATACAAGACCTGGCATGACCCAACCACCAGTAGCACCCTGTGGAGGACACCTCACCTAAACAACAAACAAGACAAAAATGCAAACCCAATCATCAGCAGACAGAATTACCACCTCACTCAGCCTTGCCCATGAGAGGAAAAAAATCTCAGCACATAGCTCACACAAACCACTGGACCAACCATAGGAGGGCAGAAACCAAAAGGAAGAAAGAATTCAACCTTGAATCCTAGAGAAAGGAGACCTCAAACACAGTAAGCTGAAAAAAATAATGAAAAGGCAGAGAAATACTGCACAAATGAAGGAACAACCCAGAAACAGAGAAATACAAATAAATGAAGAGGAAATAGGCAAACTACCTGAAAAAGAAGTCAGAATAATGAGAGTAAAGATGATCAAAAAAACTTTGAAAACAAAATGGAGAAAATGCAAGAATCAGCTAACAAAGACCTAGAAGAATTAAAGAAGGAACATACAGAGACAGACAACACAATTACTGAAATTAAGAATACTGTAGAAGGAATCAATAGCAGATATCTGAAGCAGATGAACGAATCAGTGAGTGGAAAGATAAAATGGTGGAAATAACTTCCACCATTATAAATTACTTATTGCCACCAAAATGAAATAACTTTAATCTGAAAAGCAGAATAAAGTAAAAGGAATGAAAAGAATCGAGAATAGTCTTACATACCTCTGAGACAATATCAAATGCACCAGTTCAGTTCAGTAGCTCAGTCCTGTCCGACTCTTTGCGAACCCATGAATCGCAGCACGCCAGGCCTCCCTATCCATTACCAACTCCCAGAGTTCACTCAGACTCACATACATCGAGTCAGTGATGCCATCCAGCCATCTCATCCTNTCGTGGGTAGGTTTTGATGATGTGGAGAGCTTCAAAAGTAAGGTGAGACTCAGCCCTTCTGGGAGAGGGTGGTTTTGTGCCCAAGGCCTGTCTAAAGCAATGACAGCATTAAGAATCTCTACAAGAAGAAATATCCTTTTATTTCTTCAAGAAGAGATATCTCTTCAGGAAGAAATATCCCAGCATCTCACAGAGCTCCAAGTGATAACATTTTGTACACTTATCACTTGGGAAAAAAGACACAATGACAAAAACTGCTCTACACTGAGTGTCGCTCGGAAAATATTCGTATTTCATTAAATACATATGATACAGTCATATAAGAGGAAAAATACATGCAGTAAGGCATATCATTTTAAAAAGTAATTTATTTTTTATTGACCGATAATTGCTTTACAGAAGTTTGGTGTTCTCTGTCAAAGCTCAACATGAATCAGCCATAAGTGAAGTCGCTGAGTCGTGTCCGACTCTTTGCGACCCATGGACACCAGGCTCCTCCGTCCATGGGATTTTCTAGGCAAGAGTACTGGAATGGGTTGCTATTTCCTTCTCCAGGGAATCTTCCCAACCCAGGGAACGAGCCCAGGTCTCCCACATTGCAGACAGACGCTTTACCCTCTGAGCCACCAGGGAGGTCTGAATCAGCCATAGGTACACACGTAACCCCTCCCTTCTGAAACTCCTTAAGGCACGTCATTTTATTCAACCCGTTGACAATATTTGGCGAACGTCCAGATTATAGACCCTTTGATTTACTTACATGACACCCTCCCCACTGCTGCCCCAAGTTGGTGGCTCAAAGCCTGAGTAATGTACTTGTCTGCAGGTCTTTCTTCTCAGTGGGTCGTCGGTTCCTGTAGAGGGACCTGCATTCGCTCATCTTCCTGTCTCGTCTCAGTTATGAAGGGCGGACAGTGGCAGGTACTTCCGGAGGTGTAGACAAAATGCCTTGCGGGAACTGAGGAGGCAGCATGATCCTGGCTGGGGAAAACGAGAGGATGGACTGTGGTGGAAGAGCTTTTGTGGAAGTCTTAAAGCAGGGAAGCTGGGCCTTCTGGGGAGGAAAGCGCAGGAGAAGGACATGGTGGAGGGGAAAGGGGAAGACGGCCTCTGAGAGCAAGTTGGAGCCCTGAGCGGGGACTGGTGTCAAAAGGGAGGGAGATTGGGGCCATAGCACCCCTACCTTCTAACCCCAGCACCACACTAGAGGTAAGCCTTGGCCCAATGGGGCTGGAGCCAGGAAAGCCTATTCGGAAGGGACACGCAGCCATCCCCTAAAGAAACCCCAGAGAACTGGTGGGGGAAAGAAGGCCCTCGGGATGGAAAAATATGTGAAGATGAAATGGATTCAGGTCTTTGGAGAAGCTTAGTCATTCCCTACGGTAACTGAACTCACAATCAGCAGACAGCACCCCAAAGAAAAGGCTGAGATGTTAAGGCTTCCAGTCTAAGGAAGGCCACAAACCCATGTATTCCTCACACCCTTACCCTCATGCCCACCCCCACTGCGCTTGTATTAGTGCATAAGATTCCAGAATGAATCATTCCTAGCAGGAATCAGGACTCGTGGTCCTGTGGCNAGATGTTAAGGCTTCCAGTCTAAGGAAGGCCACAAACCCATGTATTCCTCACACCCTTACCCTCATGCCCACCCCCACTGCGCTTGTATTAGTGCATAAGATTCCAGAATGAATCATTCCTAGCAGGAATCAGGACTCGTGGTCCTGTGGCGTGTGGAGAAGAGAACCCAGAGTAGATGAGGAAGCTGGCTCTGGGCGCTGCCCAGGCTTCCCCGGGCTCCTCCACCACGGTCTCATCCTCACACAGCTCAGCTTTCTGAAGCAGAGAGCACTGAAGGGGCCATGGTTTGGACACTGGGCACGTATGATTCTGCTGGCTTCTTCTGTAACCAGAGCTGGTATCCCCTCATCAAGACATTGCGGTTGGAGTTGAGTGAGTAAGGGGCTAGGAACCAGAAGCAAAATTCTGGGTAAAGTATGAACACCCCTCCCCCCTCCCTGCACCGCCTCCCTGAACCTTAGGTTCTGGCTTCTTCTGAGGGAATAACTGCCCCAGTACTGTGACTTCCCAAATTCTTCCCCCAGGAGCTGAGGAAGCTGTTGCAACCGTTCTCTTTTCACACTTTCTTCTTCCTCCTTATGACTGTGCCAGTGCTGGCCAAGGGTGTTGGTGACCAGCGCTTCCCTGTAGAGGGCCCTCAGCCTCTCTTCTCAAGGAGGAAGCCTGTGCTCAGCCTTCAGTGTGGCCCCCACTGGCCCTCACCGTTACTTGGGTGGGTCTGCATATGATGGCCGTTGACTACTTGTGGCTCTTGCACCCCTGGTGTTTCCTGTACAGCTGTGCTCCAGCTGTGGGAGCAGCTGTTTTCTGCCTGGGGTGTCTGACTTTCCCTGCCCCTAGGCTATGGTGTGTTGAGCTGCTGCCTGACTGTGGTCTACTGACTATGCTGCCTGTGTGTTGGCTTATGGGTTTAATATCTTTCGGAGCAATCTTGTTTGAATCATTGCTGTTTCCCCAGGTCTTCCATATATGCCTTTGGACCCCCCAGAACCAGATGTTCCCGCACCACCTCAGCCTTCTGAACCTGAGCACGGTTCCAGCCTTGGACAAGACGCCTCATGCCAGGGCAAAGCTGATGGGCTTCACCCCAATCCTCTGGACCGGTCCAGTTACTACAGCTGTACAGAGGGGTGGTTGTTCCAGCAAAGCAGCCGGAGGAGCCTGGTGTTCAGCTCCTCTTGCAAACTCTGCATCTGGAGTTGAAGTTCCAAGGCCCCTTCAGCCCCAGCACCTGGGTAAGGGCCCAGGACCATTCCACAGCCCACCTCCCTAGCGCTCCCTGGTGGCTATAGTTGGGCTTCCTGCGTCTTTCGTTATCCAAGCTTTCCGTTCTCAGCCTTGGGCAGCCTATGTCAGCAGACCCGTTCTGCTCTTCCTGGGCTGCCTTATTTTAAAAATAAATCTTTGGCTTGCACCTCACTGTCCTCAGATGTGATAATTTACAGAAGCTATCTGTTAGTTCAAAACCTACCCCGAGGAAGGCAGAGAACCAATAGTGGGAAGTGACAAAAGGTGTGCCTAGGTCAGAGCCCGGTGAGAAGGTGGTCCATTCAGGGTATGTCAGGTTCTGCTCTAGGTCTCTCCTTGAAGACTTCACTTTCCAGTGGGCAGCATCCAGGGTACAGATGACTGCATCTGGGGCATGGCCCTGGATCTGACCTGGCTCAGAAGCCTTTGGAGAGAACTTTTCCCGGTAACCTCCACTCAAGTGTTATTCCAAAGATGCACACTAGATGGCAGCAGAAAATAGCTTTTCCCTGCCTTAACAGCTCTGCTCACGAAGGCACTGGATCCCCACTCCAGTACTCTTGCCTGGAAAATCCCATGGATGGAGGAGCCTGGTAGGTTGCAGTCCATGGGGTCGCTAAGAGTCGGACACGACTGAGCGACTTCACTTTCACACAGTGGAGAAGGAAGTGGCAACCCACTCCAATGTTCTTGCCTGGAAAATCCCAGGGACGGGGAGTCTGGTGGGCTGCCGTCTAAGGGAATCACAGAGTTGGATACGACACAAGCGACTTAGCAGCAGCAGCAGTAGCAGCACGGTCTCTCTGCTTTAGAATGAGAATCCAGCCCCCCTGCTACTAAGCTCTTTTGCCAGATGTGTGCGCTCAGTCATGTCTGACTCTTTGTACCCTTTGGACTGTAGCCTGCCGGGCTTCTTGTTTATAGGATTTTTCAGGCAAGAATACTGGAGTGCGTTGTCATTTCTTCCCTCAGAGGATCTTCCCAACTCAGGGATCATAATCTTGTCTCCTGAGTCTCCTTCTTTGCAGGCAGATTTTTTACTGCTGAGCCACTGGGAAAGTCCTAGATGCCAGAGGAGTCTGGGTCAATTATTACCCTCATTTTACAGGTATTTAAACTGAAGACTTATTGTAACCCAGTTCTGGGACCAGAACAAAGGCTTAAATCGACCATTATGGAACAGAAGGGCATGCACACAGAACACAGTGTGCTGGACAAATGTGTGTGCTTAGTTGTTCCATGCAGTTCAGTTTAGTTGTCCATTTGTGTCTGAATCTTTGTGATCCCATGGACTGCAGCACGCCAGGCTTCCCTGTCCGACATCAACTCCCAGATCTTGCTCAAACTCATATCCATCGAGTTGGTGATGCCAGCCAACCATCTCATCCTCTGTTGCTCCCTTCTCCTTCAGCCTTTNTGTCCATTTGTGTCTGAATCTTTGTGATCCCATGGACTGCAGCACGCCAGGCTTCCCTGTCCGACATCAACTCCCAGATCTTGCTCAAACTCATATCCATCGAGTTGGTGATGCCAGCCAACCATCTCATCCTCTGTTGCTCCCTTCTCCTTCAGCCTTTAATCTTTCCCAGCATCAGGGTCTTTTCCAGTGAATTAGTTCTTTGCATCAGGTGGCCAAAGTATTGGAGTTTCAGCTTCAGCATCAGCCCTTCCAAGGAATATTCAGGACTGATTTCCTTTAGGATGGACTGGTTGGATCTCCTTGCAGTCCAAGGGACTCTCAGGAGTCTCCTCCAGCTCCACAGTTCAAAAGCAACAATTCTTTGGTGCTCAGCTTTCTTTATAGTCCAACCCTCAAATCTGGAAAAACCATAGCTTGACTAGATGGATATTTTTCGCAAAGTAATGTCTCTGCTTTTTTATATGCTATCTAAGTTGGTCATTAACTTTTCTTCTGAGGAGCAAGTGTCTTAATTTTATGGCTGCAATCACCATCTGCAGTGATTTTGGAGCCCCCCCAAATAGTCTGTCACTGTTTTCATTGTTTTCCCATCTATTTGCCAAGAAGTGATGGGACCGGATGCTATGATCTTAGGTTTCTGAATGTTGAGTTTTAAGCCACCCTTTTCATTCTCCTCTTTCACTTTCATCAAGAGGCTCTTTTGTTCCTCATTTCCTGCCATAAAGGTAGTATCATCAGCGTATCTGAGGTTATTGATATTTCTCCCGGCAATCTTGATTCCAGCTTGTGCTTCATCCAGCCCAGCATTTCTCATGATGCATATAAGTTAAATAAGCAGGGTGACAATATACAGCCTTGGTGTACTCGTTTCCCAATTTGGAACCAGTGTATTGTTCCATGTCCAGTTCTAACTGTTGCTTCTTGACCTGTATACAAGTTTCTCAGGAGGTACGTCAAGTGGTCTGGAATTCCCATCTATTTAATAATTTTCCACAGTTTGATATAATCCACACAGTCAAAGGTTTGGCATAATCAGTAGAGCAGAAGTAGATGTGTTTCTGGAACTCTCTTGCTTTTTTGATAATCCATCGAATGTTGGCAATTTGATCTCTGGTTCCCCTGCCTTTTCTAAATTCAGCTTGAACATCTGCAAGTTCATGGTTCGCATACTGTTGAAGCCTGACTTGGAGAATTTTGAGCATTACTCAGCTAGAGTGTGAGATAAATGCAATTGTGCAGGCACTCAGCGCAAGCGGCTGCGACGGCCAGGCCGGTGCACTCAGCGCGGCCGAGAGGAGCTGCCCCACGTCGGAGGACAGATACAGCAGCCGAGAGTGCCGGGCTGTGATGGCACAGGAACAGCTGAGAGGAGCCACCCCATGTCTGAGGCCAGGGTTGAGGGCCGGGAAGAGCCACCCCACGTCCGAGGCCAGGGTCGGGGGCTGGGAGGAGCCACCCTATGTCCAAGGCCAGGGTCAGGGATCGGGAAGAGCCACTGACTAATTAACACTCAGCACAAGTGGCCGCGACGGCTGGTGCGCTCAGTGCAAGTGGCTGTGACGACCGGCGCACTCAGCGCGGCCGAGAGGAATTACCCCACGTCCGAGGTCAGGGGCAGCAGCCGAGAGTGCCAGGCTACGATGGCACAGGAATAGCTGAGAGGAGCCATCCCGCGTCCGAGGTCAGGGTTGGGGGCCAGGAAGGTCAACCTGCATCCAAGGAGCAGTGGCTGCACTGGTGCAGGAGGGCCTAGAGGAGCTATCCCACGTTGAAGGTCAGAAAGGGCGGCGGTGAGGAGACACCCTTCCTCCAAGGTAAGGAGCAGAGGCTGCACTTCGCTGAAGCAGCCGTGAAGAGATACCCCATGCTCAAGAGAGAAGAAATCCAACTCCACCCACCAGAACTCCAAAACAAGCCTNGCCTTTCTATATTCTGGGAATTTGTGGAGTTCTCTTTATTATGGAGTTTCCTCCCTGTAGGTGGGATTGTATCAGTGGCTTGTCAAGGTTTCTTGGTTAGGGAGGCTTGTTTTGGAGTTCTGGTGGGTGGAGTTGGATTTCTTCTCTCTTGAGCATGGGGTATCTCTTCTCGGCTGCTTCAGCGAAGTGCAGCCTCTGCTCCTTACCTTGGAGGAAGGGTGTCTCCTCACCGCCACCCTTTCTGACCTTCAACGTGGGATAGCTCCTCTAGGCCCTCCTGGGCCAGCGCAGCCACCACTCCTTGGACACAAGTTGATCTTCCTGGTCCCTGACCCTGACCTCGGACGCGGGGTGGCTCCTCCCAGCTGTTCCCGTGCTGTCGCAGCCTGGCACTCTCAGCTACTGCCTCGACCTCGGACGTGGGGTAACTCCTCTCTGCTGCACTGAGTGTGCCAGCCGTCGCAGCCACTTGTGCTGTTAATTAATCAGTGGCTCTTCCCAGCCCCAGACCCTGGCATCGGACGTGGGGTGGCTCTTTCCGGTCCCCGACCCTGACCTCGGATGTGGGGTGGCTCTTCCTGGCCCCCGACCCTGACCTCGGATGTGGGGTGGCTCTTTCCGGCCCCCGACCCTGACCTCGGAGGCAGGGTGGCTCCTCTCAGCTGTTCCTGTGCCGTCACAGCCTGGCACTCTCGGCCTCTGTCTCTGTCCTCCGATGTGGGTTAGCTCCTCTCGGTCACGCTGAGTGCGCTGGCCCCCCCGGCCATCGCAGCCACTTACTATGAGTGCGCCGGCCTGCCCTGCCGTGGCAGCCGCTTGCGCTGAGTGCCCATTCTATCATTTTTGAGACTGCATCCAAGTACTGCATTTTTGACTTTTGTTGACTATGATGACTACTCCGTTTTATCTAAGGGATTCTTGCCCACAGTGGTAGATATAATGGCCATCTGAATAAAATTCACCCATTCTAGTACATTTTAGTTCACTTATTTCTAAAATGTTGATGTTCACTCTTGCCATCTCCTGTTTAACCACTTCCAATTTGCCTTGATATGTGGGCCAATTACCTAACATTTCAGATTCCTATGTAATATTGTTCTTTATAACATCATACTTTACTTCCATTGCCAGGCACATCTACACCTGGGTATTGTTTTTGCTTTGGCTCCGACTTTTCATTCTTTCTGGAGTTTTTTCTACATTCTTCCTCCTTAGAAAATAGGACACAAAGCAGTGGTTCAGTCATGTCCAATGGAATGCCTAAGTATACACTTTTGTACAGGACACTAATCCTTGAAGCTAGTTCTTGAAGCTTTGGGTTGAATCTCGGTCATTCTATTTGAATAAAATCTGCAGAATCCACTTAACCTACTGATCCGTTTTCTCGTGCCCTCACCCAAGGCTGTTTTTGCGGCAGGACTCAGGGAGGCAGTTAAGAATGGAGACAGGTAGGGAGAGAGATGAGCTGACTCTTTGCATGGGTGCAAGCAGCACCAGATCCCTTGAGCAGTGACTTCCCCTCTATCCCCTGCCTGTGTGCAGGCCTTCTGAAATCTGCTCTTCTTCAGTCCAGAGCACAGGTTGCTTTTGCCCAAGTTCTTTCTGCTGAGGTCTCAACTGAGACTTAACTACCTGCTCAGAATGGAGTGTAGAATGGAAGTGGTAGGGGGAGTACCAGGCAGGAGCAGAGCTGACTTCCTGCCCCACCACCTACTAGTCATGTGAGTTTAGGTGAAGAAATGAGAGCTCCGTGTTCTAGTCTGTCTTGCTGTCAGGGTGGGTGAGCATTAAGTACACGTTAGCTGGATCAACATGATCAGCAACGCCTCCCACCAGTCTTCTCACTGGACTCTCTGCTTCTTGTACCTCTCTCAGCCAGTCCAACCTCCTCACTGTGACTAGCTTGATCTTTCTAAATTAGGAATCTAATCCTTTCATCTCCCATGCCCAAGAACTACCAACAACTTCTTCCTGTCTAAAAAATAAAGTCTCTGTCAAGTGCCAAGACCTTTCATCAGGCTCTAGTCTCTCTTCCTGCTCTCACGTCTCTCGTCCCACTCCAGTTTTGTTGCCAGGTACCCCAGTGGTCAGTGCTAACCTCAGACATGCCAGCTTCTCATATAGGATCCCCAGATGTCTACCATCATATGTCTATGTCTTCCTATAATCTCAGCCCCTGTCCCATAGCAAATACTGCTTTAAACAAGGCTGTTTCCATTGATCCACCAGTCTGCCCCACCCATCCACCCCTCATTTTATAAAATAGGCCTTTGAAATCAGGTGCAAATGCTGCCTGAAATATTAGAGTTTGCTTGTCTTTGAGCCACACAGTTTATTTAAAAACAATTTGGGGTCATTTATGCTTTAGTGGCTTAGCCCATGAATTGCTGTCAGACCACTCTTCCCAATAGCAGTGACCACTGTGAGCACCCTAGCGGAGTTCCTTTGGTCTTCTCTCTGCGCACATTCTGAGCATTCGCCACCATGCCTCACATGCCTGCTGAACAGGTGAGTCCTCAGCCCCTACCCAGGCCAGGGCCCAGCTCTCTGGGTGGGCCCACAGTGTCGCCCCAGCATTGCCTGCCTCTGAGTGTGCCACGCCTCACTCAGAGCCATGGAGACCGAGGCACTGTTGCCTTCATGTTGTTCCAATGATGAAATCTGCTGCACGAGCAAGGAGTGTTTAAAATACGAATGCTCAGCATCTTCCAGAAATCAATCACAGGAGGCAAGGAAGTGGCATTACTGGGAACTGTGAAGCTACTCCTGTGCCCCTCTTTAGTGTACACTCTTCTAGCCAGACTTGGGTTAGTCATTCCTTCTTTTTTGTTACAGTTTTACCAACTGTGTGTCTGTTCCTAAATAAGATATTGTTTGGTCTAGCTGTTTTTGAACTTTAAATAAATAGAAACATATGTGTGGTATGTTCTGTGGCCCACTGGTTATGCTTCCCAGAGCTGGAACCCAATCTTCTTCACTGCTGTGCAGTATTCCCTCACATGACTTTACCACAACTTATACACACTGCTGGCAATTGGGATTTTGGGTGGCTTCCGGCTTTTGGCCAGTGTGGACAATACTGGTATGAACACTCTTGAGCATGCCTTGTGATGAGTGGGGATAAGGTGTGTCCAGGACTTGACAACACCTGAGGCATGTTGAGCATGACTTCTGATAAGTGTGTGTAGTGTGTGTCCAGGACTTTTTAGGACCTGAGGCAGGTTGAGCATGACTATTGTTGAGTGTGTATAGAGTGTGTCCAGGACTTGATAGGACCTGTGTCACGCACAAGTTCATTTTTACTGGGTGCTGGTGAATGTTTTTTCAAAGTGATTATACAAGTTTTTCCCCTCATTGAAAAGTTTACATTTCCTTCCATCCTTTCTACCAACCCAAGAGGTGCAAATAGGTATCTCACTGTGGTTTAAATTTGCATTTTCATGAATACTCATTATTTTACCATATTTTCCTGTGTCATAAGCTATTTGTATTCATTCTTTTGTGAGTAGAGTGAGCGTCGCTTGCCCACTTTTCTCTTCGGTTTTTCTTATTAATTGTGTGAGTCCTTTACCTATTCCAAACACAGATCCTTAAATCTTTACAAATTTGACTATATTTTCTCCCAGTTTGGGGTTTGGCTTTTCATTCTTCTTGTGTGTGCTGGTTGCTCAGTTGTCAAACTCTTTTGACCCCATGGACTGTATGAAGCTAGTCTCTTCTGCTCATGGATTTCTCCAGGCGAGAATACTGGAGTGGGTTGCCATTCCCTTCTCCAGGGAATCCTCATGACCCAGGGGCCAAACCTGAGTCTCCTGCATTGCACACAGATTTTTTAGCATCTGAGTCACCATGGAAGCTCCATATCTTGGCCCCCCATCTTGGTAGCTCAGTTCAGTTCAGTTCAGTCACTCAGTCGTTTCTGACTATTTGCGACCCCATGGATCGCAGCACGCCAGGGCTCCCTGTCCATCTGGGACAGTAAATCTTTCTGTTTTCTGTTTCAGGAACATCTTGGCTATTCTTAACTCTTTCCATGTACATGTTAGAATCATTTTGCCAAATTTCATTAAAAATTCTGTTTAAGTTTTAATACAAACTACATTGAATTTATAGGTTAATTTAGGGAGAATTGGTATTTTTATTGTTTCCTATTCTAAAGACATGGTATATCCCTTTATTTAGTTTTATCTTCTAAAAGTAGCTCAATAAAATTTTGTAATTTTCTTCATAAAGATCTTATACATTTCTTATGATACTTATTCCTAGGTTTTTAATTTTTGATAAATTTTATCATTTTTTAAAATTAAAAATTTTCATTAATTGTTGCTAGTGTATAATAATGTCAGTGATGTCTGGATATAGATGTTATGCTCAGAAACTTTTCCAATCTTCTTGTTAATTTCAGTGATTATTCTGCAGAAAGTTCTATGTAGACAATCATATCGTCTCCATGAGTGTTTTGTATAGTCTGAACCTTATGACCTTTGTTTAATTTTCTTGTTATCTGCACCTCCAGTACAGTGGTGAATAAAAACAGTGACAGTGGGCATCTTTATTTTGTTTCTGGCCAGATAGAAGATGTTTGCAACAGTCAATCTTAAGTATGTTAGTTATTGTAGGGTTCTTATAGATCCCTTTTATAAGACAAAGGAATTATCTTTCTATTCCTAGTTTGCCTAGAGTTTTCTTTTTTTTTTAATTTAATTTTATTTTTTTTCCATCTCAGGTGTACATGAGTTCCCTAGAGTTTTCATAAGAAGGGCTGTGATGCAAAATAAATGAGCCACCAGTATGAAAGGTACTGTGTCAATAACAATGTTGTATCTTTCTATGGTGACATATCATAACTAGACTTACTATATGATCATTTTGAAATATACGGAAATATCAAATCAGTATGTCACTTAATGGGAACTAAATTAGTGTTGTAGGTCAATTATACTTCAAAAACTCTCAAACAAACTCACAGAAAAAGAGTTCAGATTTGTGGTGTGGTTTTCAGAGGCAGGGCCTTGATAAAATGGTGGAGTAGAAGGATGTGCTCTCATCTTCTCCTGTAAGAACTCCAGAGTTATAACATGCTGCTGAACAACCATCAACAAGAGAATGTTGGATCCAACCAAAAGATACTCCATATCCAAGGGCAAAGGAGAAGCCCCAGCAAGATGATAGGAGGGGCAAAATCGAGTTTCGAATCAAACCCCATACCCACCAGAGACACTCAGAGGGCTCGAACAAGACCTGGTACTCAGTAGGACCCCACAGAGACTGAGCCAGGCCTGCCTTTGAGTGTTTGAGTCTCCTGCAGAGGTACAAGTCAGCAGTGGCCTGCCACATGGGCAGGGGCTCTGGGTGTCGCAGATCTGGGCCACTGAGCATATGGCACAAGCCCTCTTCAAGGAGGTCATCATTAACCNCTTTCCATGTACATGTTAGAATCATTTTGCCAAATTTCATTAAAAATTCTGTTTAAGTTTTAATACAAACTACATTGAATTTATAGGTTAATTTAGGGAGAATTGGTATTTTTATTGTTTCCTATTCTAAAGACATGGTATATCCCTTTATTTAGTTTTATCTTCTAAAAGTAGCTCAATAAAATTTTGTAATTTTCTTCATAAAGATCTTATACATTTCTTATGATACTTATTCCTAGGTTTTTAATTTTTGATAAATTTTATCATTTTTTAAAATTAAAAATTTTCATTAATTGTTGCTAGTGTATAATAATGTCAGTGATGTCTGGATATAGATGTTATGCTCAGAAACTTTTCCAATCTTCTTGTTAATTTCAGTGATTATTCTGCAGAAAGTTCTATGTAGACAATCATATCGTCTCCATGAGTGTTTTGTATAGTCTGAACCTTATGACCTTTGTTTAATTTTCTTGTTATCTGCACCTCCAGTACAGTGGTGAATAAAAACAGTGACAGTGGGCATCTTTATTTTGTTTCTGGCCAGATAGAAGATGTTTGCAACAGTCAATCTTAAGTATGTTAGTTATTGTAGGGTTCTTATAGATCCCTTTTATAAGACAAAGGAATTATCTTTCTATTCCTAGTTTGCCTAGAGTTTTCTTTTTTTTTTAATTTAATTTTATTTTTTTTCCATCTCAGGTGTACATGAGTTCCCTAGAGTTTTCATAAGAAGGGCTGTGATGCAAAATAAATGAGCCACCAGTATGAAAGGTACTGTGTCAATAACAATGTTGTATCTTTCTATGGTGACATATCATAACTAGACTTACTATATGATCATTTTGAAATATACGGAAATATCAAATCAGTATGTCACTTAATGGGAACTAAATTAGTGTTGTAGGTCAATTATACTTCAAAAACTCTCAAACAAACTCACAGAAAAAGAGTTCAGATTTGTGGTGTGGTTTTCAGAGGCAGGGCCTTGATAAAATGGTGGAGTAGAAGGATGTGCTCTCATCTTCTCCTGTAAGAACTCCAGAGTTATAACATGCTGCTGAACAACCATCAACAAGAGAATGTTGGATCCAACCAAAAGATACTCCATATCCAAGGGCAAAGGAGAAGCCCCAGCAAGATGATAGGAGGGGCAAAATCGAGTTTCGAATCAAACCCCATACCCACCAGAGACACTCAGAGGGCTCGAACAAGACCTGGTACTCAGTAGGACCCCACAGAGACTGAGCCAGGCCTGCCTTTGAGTGTTTGAGTCTCCTGCAGAGGTACAAGTCAGCAGTGGCCTGCCACATGGGCAGGGGCTCTGGGTGTCGCAGATCTGGGCCACTGAGCATATGGCACAAGCCCTCTTCAAGGAGGTCATCATTAACCCCACCATAGAGCTGCCAAGCAGACAACCCACAAACTGTAGAACAATTATCCCAAATAAATTCTCACACTGTTAAGAAAGTTCTAGAATGCACAACTGATTTCCCACCTGGAGATCTGACAAAGGGACTGAAAATTCCCAGGGAATTTGACATTGGACGCTGCTGGGATTTAATTACAGAACTTACACAGGACTGGGGAAACAGGCTTTTGGAAAGCACAGACAAAACCTTGTGCACACCAGGGCCCAGGAGAAAGGAGTAGTGAGCTCACAAGAGACTGACACAGACTTGCCTGTGGGTGCCCAGGAGTCTCCGGCAGAGACATGGGTCGGCAGTGGCCTGCTGCAGGGTCAGGGACACTGAGTGCAACAGTGGGTGCAGGGGCCCTGTTGAAGGAGGTCGCCTTATCTTCATCACCTCCACTATGATTTGGTCTCAGGTCAAACAACAGGGAGGAAACACAGCCCCACCCATCAACAGAAAATTGGATTAAAAATGTACTGAGCATGGCCCTGCCCATCAGAACAAGACCCAGTTTCCCCCACAGTCAGTCTCTCCCATGAGGAAGCTTCCATAAGCCTCTTATTCTGATCAGAAGGCAGACAGAATGAAAACCACAATCACAGAAAACTAATCAAACTGATCACATGGACCACAGGCTTGTCTAACTCAAAGAAACTGTGAGCCATGCTCTGTAGGGTCACCCAAGACAGATGGGTCAAGGTGGAGAGTTCTGACAACACATGGTCCACTGAAGAAGGGAATGGCAAACCACTTCATTATTCTTGCCTAGAGAACCCCACAAAAAGGCAAAAAGATAGGACACAGAAAGATGAACTCCCTGGGTTGGTAGGTGCCCAATATGCTACTGGAGAAGAATGGAGATATAACTCCAGAGAGAATGAAGAGATGGAACCAAAGCAAAAATAACTTTAACTGGTGATGGAAGTAAAGTCCAATGCTGTAAAGAACAATATTGTATAGGAACCTGGAGTGTTAGGTCTATGAATCAAGGTAAATTGGAAGTGGCCAAACAAGAGATGGCAAGAGTGAACACCAACATTTTAGGAATCAGTGAGCTAACGTCGACTGGAATGGGCAAATTTAATTCAGCTGACCATTATATCTACTGTTGTGAGCAAGAATCCCTTAGAAGAAATGGAGTAGCCCTCATAGTCAACAAAAGAGCCCCCAAAATGCAGTACTTGGATGCAGTCTCAAAAATGATACAATGATCTCTGTTCATTTTCAAGGCAATATCACAATAATCCAAGTCTATGCCCCAACCACTAATGCCAAAGAAGCTGAAGTTGAACAGTTCTACAAAGACCTATAAAACCCTCTAGAACTAATACCCAAAAAAGATGTCCTTTTCATTATAGGGGACTGGAATGCAACAGTAGGAGGTCGAGAGATACCTAGAGTAACAGGCAAATTTGGCCTTAGAGTACAAAATTAAGCAGGGCAAAGGCTAACAGAGTTTTGCTGAGAGATCCCACAGGTCATATACCCGCTTCCAATAACAAGCAAATATCCACTTCCAATAACAGAAGAGATGACTCTACATATGGGCATCACCAGGTGGTCAATACTGAAATCAGACTGATTATATTATTTGCAGGTGAAGATGGAGAAGCTCTATACAGGCAAAAAAACAAGACCAGGAGGTGACTATGGCTCAGATCATTAACTCCTTATTGTAAAATTCAGACATAAATTGAAGAAAGTAGGGAAAACCACTAGACCACTGAGTCTAAATCAAATCCCTCATGATTATACAGTGGAAGTGAGAAATAGATTCAAGGGATTAGATCTGATAGGCAGAGTGCCTGAAGAAATATGGACAGAAGTTCATGACTTTATAGAGGAGGCAGTGATCAAGACCATCCCCAGGAAAAAAATGCAAAAAGGCAAAACGGTTATCTGAGGAGACCTTAAAATATCTGAGAAAAGAAGAGAAGCTAAAGGCAAAGGAGAAAAGGAAAGATATACCCATTTGAATGCAGCGTTCCAGAGAATAGCAAGGAGAGATAAGAAAACCTTCCTAGGTGATCAACTCAAGGAAATGGAGGAAACAATAAAATGGGGAAGACTAGAGATTTCTTCAAGAAAATTAGAGATACCAAGGGAATATTTCATGAAAAGATGGGCACAATAAAGGACAGAAATGGTATGGACCTAACAGAAGTTGAATATATTAAGAAAAGGTGGCAAGAATATATAGAAGATCTATACAAAAAAGATCTTCACAACCCAGATAATCATGATGGTGTGATCACTTACCTAGAGCCAGACATCCTGAAATGCAAAGTCAAGTGGGCCTTAGGAAGCTTCACTACAAACAAAGCTAGTGGAGGTGATGGAATTCCAGTTGAGCTATTTCAAATCTTAGAAGATGATGCTGTGAAAGTGCTGCACTCAATATGCCAGCAAATTTGGAAAACTCAGCAGAGGCCACAGGACTGGAAATGGTCAGTTTTCATTCCAATCCCAAAGAAAGACAATGCCAAAGAATGTTCAAACTACCGCGCAATTGCACTCATTTCACACTTTAGCACAGTAATGCTCAAAATTCTCCAAGCCAGAGTTCAACAGTACACGAACTGTGAACTTGCAGATTTTCAAGCTGGATTTAGAAAAGGCAGAGGAACCAGAGATCAAATTGCCAACATCTGTTGGATCATCAAAAAAGCAAGAGAGTTCCAGAAAAACATCTATTTCTGCTTTGCTGACTACAACAAAGTCTTTGGCTGTGTGTATCACAACAAACTGTGGAAAATTCTTAAAGAGATGGGAATTCCACACCATCTTACCTGCTTCCTGACAAATCTGTATGCAGGTCAAGAAGCAACAGTTAGAATCAGACATGGAACAACACACTGGTTCCAAATAGGGAAAAGAGTACATCAAGGCTGTATATTGTCACCCTGTTTATTTAACTTATATCCAGAGTGTATCATGGGAAATGCTCAGCTGGATGAAGTGAGAGCTGGAATCAAAATTGCCAGGAAAATGTCAATAACCTCAGATATGCTGATGACACCATCCTTATGGCAGAAAGTGAAGAACTAAGGAGCCTCTTGATGNTTATTTAACTTATATCCAGAGTGTATCATGGGAAATGCTCAGCTGGATGAAGTGAGAGCTGGAATCAAAATTGCCAGGAAAATGTCAATAACCTCAGATATGCTGATGACACCATCCTTATGGCAGAAAGTGAAGAACTAAGGAGCCTCTTGATGAAAATGAAAAAGGAGAGTGAGAAAGTTGACGTAAAATTCAACATTCAGAAAACTAAGATCATAGCATCTGGTTCCATCACTTCATGGCAAATACATGGGGAAATAATGTAAACAATGACAGACTGTTTTGGGGGAGGGGGGATCCTAAATCACCGCAGATGGTGACTGCAGTCATGAAATTTAAAAATGCTTGCTCCTTAGAGGAAAAGTTAATGACCAACCTAGACAGCATAATAAAAAGCAGAGATATTACTTTGCTGACAAAGGTCCATCTAGTCAAGGCTATGGTTTTTCTAGTGGTCATGTATGGATGTCAGAGCTGGACCATAAAGAAAGCTGAGTGCTGAAGAATGGATGCTTTTGAATTGTGTTGGAGAAGACTCTTGAGAGTCCTTTGCACTTCAAGGAGATCAAACCAGTCACTCCTAAGGGAAATCAGCCCTGAATATTCATTGGAATGCTGAAACTGAAACTCCGATACTTTGGCCACCTGATGTGAAGAACTAATTCACTGGAAAAGACCCTAATGCTGGGAATGATTGAAGGCAGGAGGAGAAGGGGATGACAGAGGATGAGTTGGTTGGATGGCATCACTGACTCGATGGACATGAGTTTGAACAGGCTCTGGGAATTGGTGATGGCGGGTGAAGTCTTGTGTGCTCCAGTCCATGGGGTCGCAAGAAGTCAGACATGACTGAGCGACTGAACTGAACTGAGTGAGGCAGGGATGGGGGAAGAGGGAATTAGATGAAGATAGTCTAAAAATATAAACTTCCAGTAATAAGATAAATAAGTACTGGGGATGTAATGTACAACATGATAAATATAAATAACACAGCTGAATGTTATATATGAAAGTTTAGAGAATAAATCCTGAGTTTATCACAAGGAAAATATTTCTCATTTTTTTAGCTTTGCACCTATATGAGAGGATATTCACTAAATTTTTGTGATAATTGTTTCATGGTGTCGGTCAAATCATTATTTTGTACACTTGTATACAATGCTGTGTATCAATTACACCTCAAAGCTCTAAGAAAAAAATCTAAGGAGTAAAGCTGAGACATTGTAATGTTCTAGAAAATAAGTAGAAGGGCTGTGAATTTTATCATATGGTTTTCACTTATAACACTTTTTGCTTTTATTCTCTTAATATAGTAAATTACAGTCCTCAGTTTTCCCCATTAAGCTCATCTTGCATTCCTAGGGCAAATCTGAGTCTTGATAGATTACAGTTTTTGTATATTGCTGGATATGGTTAATATTGTGTCTCGTGTTTTTGCACTTATTTATTAATGAATAAGATGGGCCTGCATCTTACATTCTAGGATGTCCTTGCCATCTCTTGATGCCTTCTAGGCTTAAACTGAATTTTGCTAAGCTTATACAATGAGTTGGGGAGGTTCTATCTTTCCACTCTCTGAGTTTTATTGAAGGACTCTTCTGTTTCTTGAATGCTTGCCCCATACTTTCACAGAGGATGATTCATAACTGCTAATTAAATGTCTCTTTTTGGTTATAGGACTGTTGAATTTTCTAGTTTTCCTATTGATGGCTGAAACTCGATTATTCTCTGGGCCAAAGTTCCTCCTTTCTTCCTCAGTGAGTCTAAGAGCTGTAACTTGTGGCACTAGAACCCGCTTTTATTTACTCAGAGTTCAGTCCCCTTGTGGTCTTGGTATGGCTTTCATTTGAGATAAAGTTGGGGAGGTTACTGGTTCTCTCTTTTCCCCATCTGTCCCTACCGAGTGACCCTGGAGAGAATTGGGTCAGGTTGCACACACATAATCTCAGAAGTCAGTGGGGTGGACTGAGATTGTTGAAGGTCCCATGGACAGTTACAAGCCTCCTGGAAAGGCAGTTCATCTAGANTATGTGTCAGGCATCCTGTCCAACCATTATCACATGTAATCCTCATAATAGCATGGTGAGATATTACATTTATGCCTGTTTTACAGATGAGGAAACTGAGGCTCAGGTTATAATCTGCTCAAAATGGCTTGGCTACCAGGTGACAGAGCCAGGGACAGCTGATTATAATACACATGTTCTTTCTATTAATAAGATGATTAGAAGTGGGTCTGGTCCCAACCATGCCCTCCTATAGCTATGTGAGTTCAGGCTCCCAGCTGCACATGCCCCAGAGACCACTTCAAAGGGCGAAGACACCCAGCATTTTGGTGCTGAGTGCTCTACTGTGGTGATTTTGGTTCTAGATTTTCCAAAATAGCTTCCAAGACCCAGAGTCGCAGGACTTTCATCAAGTCAGTGCCACCATTTCTGCGGACCCACGGCTTTGATGGACTGGATCTAGCATGGCTCTANCCAGCATTTTGGTGCTGAGCACTCTACTGTGGTGATTTTGGTTCTAGATTTTCCAAAATAGCTTCCAAGACCCAGAGTCGCAGGACTTTCATCAAGTCAGTGCCACCATTTCTGCGGACCCACGGCTTTGATGGACTGGATCTAGCATGGCTCTATCCTGGGTGGAGAGACAAGCGGCATCTCACCACTCTTGTCAAGGTGCTGGTCGGTTCGGGGAAAGGGGCAGGGAGGTGGAGAGCACCAAGGAGTGGGGAGGGTGGAAGCTATTTTTGGGCATGTTCTGCTGAGGCAGGCAAAGGGAGACTAAAGCCTCCTTGCTGCAGAGCCCTGAGATCTGGACCAAAGGTAAGACAAACGGTCTGTGTCCTGAGGTCTGACACAGCAGGGAAGACATCCTCTGAAAACAGTGGGAGCTGGGCTGGGATTCTAAGAGGCAGCGTGCACTAACCAGAGCACCTACTCCTCACTGCCACTTAGTCGAGCATCATTGTCCTCTATTCATTCTCAAACTGACGCTGCGCACTCCCGAGCATGCACTGAATCAGGGACACTCAACTCCATCTGGGGGCAGCCCAAGCATCTCTAGTTACCCTGGGGGCAGAGCAATCAAACAAACTGTTCACTGTATCAGTAACATTTGCTGGATCATAGAGAAAGCAAGGGAATTCCAGAAAAACATCTACTTCTTTTTTATTGACTACAATAAAGCCTTCCACTGTGTGAATCATAACAAACTGTAGAAAACTCTTAAAGAGATGGGAATACCAGACCATCTTACCTGTCTCTTGAGAAACTATGTGAGTCAACACGCAACAGTTAGAATCTGAACAACTGACTGGTACCAAATTGAGAAAGGAGTATGACAAGGCTGTATACTGTCACCCTGTTTATTTCACTTATATGCAGAGCACATCATCCAAAATGCTGGGCTGGGTGAATTAAAAACTGGAATCAAGATTGCCAGGAGAAATACCAACAGCCTCAAATACGCAGATGATATCACTCTAATGGCAGTAGGCAAAGAGGAACCAAAGAGCCTCTTGATGAGGGTGAAAGAGGAGAGTGAAAAAGCTGGCTTAAAATTCAATATTAAAAAACTAAGATCATGGCATCCAGTCCCATCACTTGATGGCAAACAAAAGGTGAAAAGGTGGAAGCAGTGACAGATTTCCTCTTCCTGAGCTCTAAAATCACTGTGGATGGTGACTGCAGCCATGAGATTAGAAGATGGTTGCTTCTTGGATGGAAAGCTATGACAAACCTAGACAGTGTATTAAAAAGCAAAGACATCA
>SJYA01002145.1:0-57400 GCA_006410615.1 Neotragus moschatus | reverse complement strand
GCTACTCTCTACTTTTCTGTATATTTAAAATTTTTCAAAATTAAAAACTTTCAAAGGCTCAGGGTCAGTGAAGCCTTCAACCAATAGCCTAGTGGGAACCACTAACAGGAGCCCAGGAAGAGTGTGCATGAGTGATGCCCACTCCAATCAAGAGGGCAGAAGAGGCCTGCTCCACAGCAGCAGAAACTAGAAAAAGAAGAGAGCGGGAACTTTCTGGTCCACTGGGTTATTCTGTCCCAGCAAGGGGGATGGACTGAAGGACCCGGAGACTGCCATTCTGGGTGGGTTACAAGTCAGGGGTACCTCCCTCATGAAGGCAGAGAAGAGACAGGCCAGAGCCTCTCAGATCAAGGACTTCTGAAAGGCAAGGTCTTCTAACACTGGCTGTTTGGGGCTAGGCCACTCCTCTCCTTCAAAGCCTCCAGGAAACCTTCCTTGCTTGCACCAAGTCCCATCTCATCTTTATTCATCAGAGCCCCCTCACTCCATACACTGTTCTGTTCTTAGTCTGCAGCATATTTATATACCATGTTTGATCTTTCCTAAGCATTTTCAAAATAGGTTTCATTTTCACCAGACAGAGAACTCCCTTGAGCTATTCCTTTCACTGAGAATTTTCTACCCATCCATCCCACCCCTCCCCAAAACCCCACTGGTGCTCAGCTCAGGGCTCAGCCAGAGGGTCCCTGGCTCAACCGTGGCCCAGGGCTCACCCTAGCCTTCTCCTCAGGTGCTGCATACAAGCTGATCTGCTACTACACCAGCTGGTCCCAGTACCGGGAGGGTGATGGGAGCTGCTTCCCAGACGCCATCGACCCCTTCCTGTGCACCCATGTCATCTACAGCTTTGCCAACATAAGCGACGATGAGATCGACACCTGGGAGTGGAATGACGTGACACTCTATGACACCCTGAACACACTCAAGAACAGGTTGGGGCACTGGCTAGCTAGGGCAGGAGGAAGATGGAGGGTTAGGAGGGCTGGTTTCCGGGTAGAGTATGCCTGCTCAAGGGGATGGGCAAGGTCCCCAGGACTCATTTCTGGGTGGAGAATCGGAGGGCCTTGGCTTAAGTGGGAAGCAGTGATGAGGGCAGAGGTCAGGGTAAAGATGAAGCCTGCAGAAAAAGGCATAGCTGGACTCCCCTGGGAGAAAAAACTCTCCCTGTCCCCTGAAGGTACCTCTCCACAGAGAAAATGTTCATGGTTCTATTTTGTCATCTCGTGGCTTCCCAGTGGAGGGAACAAAAATGGGCAACACATCTCAGAATAAGGGCCACAAATACTTAGAAAACCTTAGAATAGTGAATTTCAATGTTGGAAGGGCCTTGGAGGCCTGATTTAGCCTCTACCCAAAGCTAGAAGCCTGCTACAGCTTTCTAAACATGGGGCCACCCTGTGTCACAGCAACTTCTCTCAACGCCAACCTTTCTGCCTCTCTGTGCCCCACAGGAACCCCAAGCTGAAGACCCTCCTATCTGTTGGAGGATGGAACTTCGGTCCTCAAAGGTAGGATGCATCCCCCAGAGGATGATGGGATAAGAGGAAGTATAGGTTTCTCTACACCCACGGGATGAAGGTCACAGGGACCCCAGAATGGTCAGGCACCGGGATGTGAATGGTTTTCAGGCGTTTGCCTCATGTGCAATCGTGAAATCAGAGCCCAGAAAGGGGAAGGAACTTGCCAAGAGACACACAGCAAGATGGCAGTCAATGTTCTGATTTGTTGCCAGTGCTCTTTTTATACTTCTCAGACATGAAAACAAAGAAATTTGAGGGGATACTGTCCTAAGGGTTAGAAGGAGCGAGATGGAACGAATGGGAATTTGGGGGTGGAGACCCTGGGAGGACTTCCTGGAGTGGGTAGATTTGGAGCAGCTTTAAAAAGAGTTAAAGTAATGACTATAACAGCTCTCATTTTTTGAGTGGTTGCTATGTGTCAGGCATCCTGTCCAACCATTATCACATGTAATCCTCATAATAGCATGGTGAGATATTACATTTATGCCTGTTTTACAGATGAGGAAACTGAGGCTCAGGTTATAATCTGCTCAAAATGGCTTGGCTACCAGGTGACAGAGCCAGGGACAGCTGATTATAATGCACGTGTTCTTTCTATTAATAAGATGATTAGAAGTGGGTCTGGTCCCAACCATGCCCTCCTATAGCTGTGTGAGTTCAGGCTCCCAGCTGCACATGCCCCAGAGACCACTTCAAAGGGCCAAGACACCCAGCATTTTGGTGCTGAGCACTCTACTGTGGTGATTTTGGTTCTAGATTTTCCAAAATAGCTTCCAAGACCCAGAGTCGCAGGACTTTCATCAAGTCAGTGCCACCATTTCTGCGGACCCACGGCTTTGATGGACTGGATCTAGCATGGCTCTACCCTGGGTGGAGAGACAAGCGGCATCTCACCACTCTTGTCAAGGTGCTGGTCGGTTCGGGGAAAGGGGCAGGGAGGTGGAGAGCACCAAGGAGTTGGGAGGGTGGAAGCTTTGCCTGCTGAGGCAGGCAAAGGGAGACTAAAGCCTCCTTGCTGCAGAGCCCTGAGATCTGGACCAAAGGTAAGACAAACGGTTTGTGTCCTGAGGTCTGACACAGCAGGGAAGACATCCTCTGAAAACAGTGGGAGCTGGGCTGGGGTTCTAAGAGGCAGCGTGCACTAACCAGAGCACCTACTCCTCACTGCCACGTAGTCGAGCATCATTGTCCTCTATTCATTCTCAAACTGACGCTGCGCACTCCCGAGCATGCACTAAATCAGGGACACTCACCTCCATCTGGGGGCAGCCCAAGCATCTCTAGTTACCCTGGGGGCAGAGCAATCAAACAAACTGTTCACTGTATCAGTAACACTTGCTGGATCATAGAGAAAGCAAGGGAATTCCAGAAAAACATCTACTTCTTTTTTATTGACTACAATAAAGCCTTCCACTGTGTGAATCATAACAAGCTGTAGAAAACTCTTAAAGAGATGGGAATACCAGACCATCTTACCTGTCTCTTGAGAAACTATGTGGGTCAACACGCAACAGTTAGAATCTGAACAACTGACTGGTACCAAATTGAGAAAGGAGTATGACAAGGCTGTATACTGTCACCCTGTTTATTTCACTTATATGCAGAGCACATCATCCAAAATGCTGGGCTGGGTGAATTAAAAACTGGAATCAAGATTGCCAGGAGAAATACCAACAGCCTCAAATACACAGATGATATCACTCTAATGGCAGTAGGCAAAGAGGAACCAAAGAGCCTCTTGATGAGGGTGAAAGAGGAAGAGTGAAAAAGCTGGCTTAAAACTCAATATTAAAAAACTAAGATCATGGCATCCAGTCCCATCACTTGATGGCAAACAAAAGGTGAAAAGGTGGAAGCAGTGACAGATTTCCTCTTCCTGAGCTCTAAAATCACTGTGGATGGTGACTGCAGCCATGAGATTAGAAGATGGTTGCTTCTTGGATGGAAAGCTATGACAAACCTAGACAGTGTATTAAAAAGCAAAGACATCACTTTGCCGACAAAGGTTCATATAATTAAGGCTATGGTCTTTCCAGTAGTCATGTACGAATGTGAGAGTTGGACCAGAAGTTGGCAGAGCACTGAAGAATTGATGCGTCAAACTGTTGTGCTGGAGAAGACTCTTGAGAGTCCCTTGGACTGCAAGGGTATCAAATCAGTCAATCCTAAAGGAAATTGATCCTAAATATTCATTAGAAGGACTGACACTGAAGCTGAAACTCCAATACGTTGGCCACCTGATGTGAAGGGCCGACTCATTGGAAAAGACCCTATGCTGGAAAGATTGAGGGCAGGAGGAGAAGGGGGTGACAGAGAACCAGATGGATGGATGGCATCACTGACTCAATGGACATGGACATGTGCAAACTCCAAGAGATGGTGAGAGATGGAGAAGCCTGGCTTGCGCAGTCCATGGGGTCGCAAACAGTCAGACACAACCTGGTGACTGAACAGAGTAGAACAACAGACTGAGCAACAATCAATATGAATCACTTTAACTTTGTGTTCTCATTTACTACCTTAAACAAAGCACAGACCAACAGGCAAATGTCTTCCAGCTCTATCTGTGGGCTAAGTGGGATCACTCTTTATTCTCATGGTCCTTGCAGGATAAAGAAACATTGAATATTGATGAGTATACATGGGGTGTAGGGATGAGATCGGCCCAAACTGTTTTTAGGAAAAGGATGGGTGAGCCTGCAGCTGGGAGCGCTTTATCATTCCCACTAAGCTCCAGTCTGTTTGGAGATTACAGCAGACAGGGAAGGCCAATGACATGTTCAAAGATCTTTCTCCATACGGCTTGCTGTCACTCACCTGCCTCTCTCCCAACCAGGAAATGAAGGCTGAGTTTGTAAGGGAAGCCCAAGCAGGCACAGAGCAGCTCCTGCTCAGCGTAGCAGTGCCCGCAGGCAAGATTGCTCTTGACAGAGGCTATGACATTGCCCAGATATCCCGGTAAGTCTCCTGACCTATTCTGCCTTTGCAGTCCATGTACAATCAGAAGACTGGGCTTTTGGTCCCAGTTTCTCCAGAGATGCGGGACTTGGAGCAAGTCACATCACTTCTCTGTGCCTCAGCCTTCCTATCGGTCAAAAGGGGGTATAATAATCCCTATCTTTTCTTTGCACTTGGGATATTGTGCTGACCAACTGAGAAAATTGTTGTGGATGTATGTTTGTGGGAAAAGAAGCAGGGAAAGTTATACAAATGAGCCAGTCACTAGTCTCTGGGAAAGGCAAAGCAGCAGTTAATATTACCTTTCATTTCGAGGCCGCTGGAGAGTCCTCAAGGGACTCTGTCCTGCAGAGACTCCCCTTTCTTGTCCACCTGCCCCTTCCCCTCGTCTTGCCTTCTATGCGTGTGGCGATGAGCAGTCTCCAGCCAAGCAGCTTGATTTCTTGGTGGAACAAGACATGGATCTTAGGAAACCCAAGAGTAAGAAACAGACTCTTCACTCTGACTAGAATCATCTTTAGGGTCTCAGGCACATGTAGATTCATTGCTTTAATTGCTATAATTGCTTTAATTGATCACTTCAGTTCAGTCACTCAGTCGTGTCTGACTTTTTGCAACCCCATTGACTGCAGCATGCCAGGCTTCCCTGTCCATTACCAAACTCAGGTCCATCAAGTCAGTAACCATCTTATCTTCTGTCATCCCCTTTTCCTCCTGCCTTCAATTATTCCCAGTATCACGGTCTTTTCAAATGAGTCAGTTCTTCCTATCAGGTGGCCAAAGTATTGGAGATTCAGCTTCAGCATCAGCATCAGTACTTCAATGAATATTCAGGACTGATTTCCTTTAGGGTGGATTGATTGGAACTCCTTGCAGTCCAAGGGACTCTCAAGAGTCTTCTCCAAAACCACAGTTCAAAGGCATCAATGCTTCAGCACTCAGCTTTCCTTATAATACAACTCTCATATCCATACATGACTACTGGAAAAAAAAAACCAAAAACATAGCTTTGACTAGATGGACCTTTGTTGGCAAAGTAATATCTCTACTTTTTAATATGCTATCTAGGATTGGTGATAGCTTTTCTTCCAAGGAGCAAGCATCTTTTAATTTCATGACTGCAGTCACCATCTGCAGTGATTTTGTAGTCCAAAATATAAAGTCTCTCACTGTTTCTATTGTTTCACCATTTATTTGCCATGAAGTGATGAGACTGGATGCCGTGATCTTAGTTGTTTGAATTTTGAGTTTTAAGCCAGCTTTCTCACTCTCTTCTTTCACTTTCATCAAGAAGCTCTTAATTTCTTCTTCGCAGGTGGTGTCATCTGCATATCTGAGGTTGTTGATATTTCTTTCAGCAGTCTTGATTCCAGCTTGTGCTTCATCCAGCCCCGCATTTCACATGATATACTCTGCATATAAGTTAATAAGCAGGGTGACAATATAGAACCTGACATACTCCTTTCCCTATTTGGAACCAGTCTGTTATTTCATGTCTGGTTCTATTGCTTCTTGACCTGCATATAGATTTCTCAGGAATCAGGTAACGTGGGCTGGTATTCCCACCTTTTTAAGAATTTCCCATGGTTTGCTGTGATCCACACAGCCAAAGGTTTTGGCATAGTCAATAAAGCAGAAGTAGATGTGTTTCTGGAACTCTCTTGCTTTTTCGATGATCCAACAGATGTTGGCGATTTGATCTCTGGTTCCTCTGCCTTGTCTGAATCCAGCTTGAACATCTGGAAGCTCACAATTCATGTACCGTTGAACCCTGGCTTGGAGAATTTTGAGCATTACTTTACTAGCATGTGAAATGAGTGCAACTGTTCAGTAGTTTGAACATTCTTTGGCATTGCCTTTCTTTGGGGTTGGAATGAAAACTGACCTTTTCTAGTCCTGCGGCCACTGTTGAGTTTTCCAAATTTGCTGGCATAATGAATGCAGCAATTTCACAGCATCATCTTTTAGGATTTGAAATAGCTCAGCTGGAATTCCATCACTTTGTTCATAATGATGCTTCCTAAGGCCCACTTGACTTTGCACTCCAGGATGTCTGGCTCTAGGTAAGTGATCACACCATTGTGGTTATCTGGGTCATGGAGATCTCTTTTGTATAGATCTTCTGTGTATTCTTGCCACCTCTTCTTAGTATCTTCAGCTTCTATTAGGTCCATACCATTTCTGTCCTTTATTGTGCTCATCTTTGCATGAAATATTCCCTTGGTATCTCTAATTTTCTTGAAGAGATCTCTAGTCCTTCCCATTCTATTGTTTTCCTCTATTTCTTTGCCTTGATCATTGAGGGTGGTCAAGTGATCATTGATCACTTAGAGGGTGGGAAGGAGATAGCTCTCAATCATTTGCCCCAAACACCTAAAGCTCATATTCATGCAATCCACCTGGAGACCCCTAATCTGTGTGTATAGAAAGCTTACTCCCTATTACAAGGAATCAAAGTTTCAAGCCATCCTTTGGTCCTGCTCTTTCCCTACAAGGCTAGTTACTGATGATATTAATCTGCTTTCTCACAGATGAATGTGGTTGGAGAGTAGGGATTGAGATGTGCTGGAGAGCAGCTCCCAGTTGTGTCCTGAGAGCAGATAGGAAGAGCCCTGTTCTTGCTTTGAATGCTCCTGTGGGACCCTGAGCAGGAGCCTGGGTCCAGCAGCCTAGTCTGGTCACTGGGTTCTACCAGATTTTGGATTAATGACTGCCTGTTTTTCTTGCTCACATTCTGTTGGGGTGGTGTGCTTTTAAACTTTTCTCCTTGCCCTGCATCCACTTTTCTATAGGCACTTGGACTTCATCAGCCTTTTGACCTATGACTTTCATGGAGCCTGGCGCCAGACAGTAGGACATCACAGCCCCCTGTTTCGAGGCCAGGAAGATGCAAGTTCNGCTCACATTCTGTTGGGGTGGTGTGCTTTTAAACTTTTCTCCTTGCCCTGCATCCACTTTTCTATAGGCACTTGGACTTCATCAGCCTTTTGACCTATGACTTTCATGGAGCCTGGCGCCAGACAGTAGGACATCACAGCCCCCTGTTTCGAGGCCAGGAAGATGCAAGTTCTGACAGATTCAGTAATGCTGTGAGTGTCCCAAAGGAGGGAAGGCTGAGAGGGGGCCACAAAGACCTGCCGCCTGCTGGAGCTCACACACCAACCTCTCCGTTCCTTGGTAATCCTGTAAGGGAGGGGTTAGGGGCCCACTTCGCAGATGAGGAATCTGAGGCGCAAAGTTCATTCATTCTCCACAGCTCTGGGAACTGAGGAGGTGATACTTACATAAAGAATCAAGATATTTCCTGACAGGCCTATGGGTGAAGGCACAGGGCAGATGGGAGAGAGCAAAAGAGGGCTGGGGGCTGAGAAGCCAAGAGTCTAGTCTAGCCCTGCCATTTGCTTGCTGTGAAATGTGAGCCAGTCACCTGATTTCTGCAGCTACAAAACAGCATCTCTTCCTATACCTAAGAGGATTCCTTTGAGATGGAAACTGTCCAGTGCTTTTTAGACTGACATAAGTTCCGGGAAGGAAGGGAATTCCAGATGCATCTAGATCTGGAACTCCTTTCAAGGCAGCAGTGGGAACTGCACGACCTTTTCCCTCCTAGACTAACTGCTCAAACTGTCCTGCCCTTCCCACACCCAGGACTACGCTGTGAGCTACATGCTGAGGCTGGGGGCTCCAGCCAATAAGCTGGTGATGGGTATCCCCACTTTTGGGAGGAGCTTCACTCTGGCCTCTTCCAAGACAGATGTGGGAGCCCCCATCTCAGGGCCAGGAATACCAGGCCAGTTCACCAAGGAGAAAGGGATCCTTGCCTATTATGAGGTATGAGCTAGGAAGAAGGTAAGATTTCCCACAGCATCAGCAGCCCTGGGGAAGGTGACCCTCCAAATCACTCCCACTTTACTCCTTTGAAAATTAAAAAAATAAAAAATAAAAGATAAATGCTAGCAGACCTAGCACTGTAGAGAGGAGGGAGGAGGAGGGCAGGCACATCACGTCTTCATGCCCTCTGGCCACCAAGCTGGGGCCTTCCTTTTAGCCCGGGAAAAAGCAATAGCCAAGAGGTAGGTTCTTTTGTTTTGACCCAACCTCTGCTGCTCTGAGTTGCCTTGGCCAATCCTCAGTGTCAGTGCAGAGCAGCCACAGAACCCTGGGATATTTGCATCTATTTTAAGTAAAGTTGNGGAATCAGCCCTGGAGTTGCTGTTCACACTTAGAATCTGCCCCTCACTCTTCTGTATAAGGAGCTTTGGTTTGGGCCAGGAGTAGACCCTTCCCGAAGGATCTAGTCTAAAGGCCTAGACACAGCAACAGAGCCTCAAAGCCCGTGAATATAGTGCTGAGTGCCAGGGGTGCTGAGGGTACTTAAAATCCGGTAAGACCTTCCTGTCCACACGCTCCAGAGGGGCGTCTCCTCCAGCCTGAGCAGCCTGTCACACTCATCCCACGGTGCCCATGGCAGCCCACTTCCCCTTGTTTGTCTCCTCCCCAGGCAGGCAGCATGTTCCCAAGAGTTGACAGGTGTGGAGTTCCCCAAAAGCAGCAAGGAGGGGTGTCACCTAGGAGGGTGCCCAGCACAGAGGACTGGGGGAGTTGCTAGAGCTGGCGGCCCAGATGGCAAGCTGTGACACTTCCTTCTCCTACTTGGGATGCTCAGGGCAAGAATCAGGGCTCAATGCTTCTGCCTTGTGGCTGCTTGAGGCCCACACCTGCCATTCCACACTAGTTCCAGGGAGCATGGAGCTCTCACTCAGGGCCCAAGGGCTAGTGGAGAATAAAGCAAATAGTGGAAATGATTTCTGCACCCGTTCTTTCTGCCTCTCACAAGTATAACCTTGGGATCCCTGGGGCGAGAAGAGCAGGCACCCTGGCAAGTATCATGGCCAGGAACACAGGGTAGTGGGAGGTGGGGACTAAAGGCTCCTTGATTCCTGCCTGTCAGTGGCTCTGGCCACCTTCTCCTGCAGAACAGGAGAGGAAACAAGGCCAGGACATCCAGTTTCTCTCCTTCTCTCTGTCTTGGTGGGGGAGCTTCTCTCCTTAAGCTGGGTCCCAGGGCTGCAATCCCAGCACCTAAGTCAGACAAGCCGCTGTCCTGCCTGCTGTGGGAGCTGAGCTTGCTCTTCTGGCCTATGTGGTCCCACGGCAGTTTCAGGGTCTCAGGCACACTCAGGCTGCAGCACTGGGCTGCCTTGGGTTGATCAGGCAGATGAGGAGGCCCAAGCCACTTTCCTCTTTCCCTCAGCTTACCTGGCTCTCTCCTCATGGACCGACCTCCCAAACCTCCCCCAGCACCATGAGAGGTGGGTCCCAGCCACAGCCCACAGCCCACAGCCCACAGCAGGGAGAGACAAGGGAGACGAGTGGGAGAGCAGGGAGGGGAGCCCTGGGCTGGGACACCCCAGATGCAGGCCAGGCTGGGGCGGGAGGCAGAGTCTAGTCATCGGGCCTCTCTGCTGGGGGATCCTCATCACCGGGGGGCGCAGGCTGGCAGCGGAAGTGGTCATTCCAGATCTTAAGGAAGGTCACCCGAAACTTCTGGATGCGGAAGGCGTAGACGATGGGGTTCATGGCCGAGTTGCCATGCGAGAGGAAGATGGCGATGTATATGAGGATCCTGGGTGTGCGGCAGGACGGGCAGAAGAGGGTGACGCAGTTGAGGATGTGCAAGGGCAGCCAGCTGAGGGCGAAGAGGAAGAGGATGAGGGCCAGCGACTTGGCGATCTTCAGCTCCTTCCCGTAGTACTTCTGCGGGTCTCCGGAGGAGGCCGACACCTTCTTGCTGAGCTGCTTGCGGATCAGATAGAAGACCTCCATGTAGATGAGGACCATGAGCAGCAGCGGGGGCAGCACCCACGCGAAGAAGTTGAAGTAGACCATGTATTCCATGCTGATGACCCTCTCGAACTGGCACTCAATCACGGGCTCGCCCACGCTGCCGTTGGCCAGCCAGTCCCGCTCGACGGCGCCCAGGTTGTTCCAGCCGAACATGGGCGTCAGGCCCACCACAAAGGCGAGGACCCAGCAGCCAGTGATGGCCACCGCAGCCCTTCGAGGAGTCACCACTGTCTTGTACCTGAGGGAGAGGAGGGCAGAGTGTGAGGCCCCCTCCCCGGCTCACCCAACCCCGGGGGTCTCTAAGGGGAGCTCCTTGCTCAGCCAGGGCCCAGTAAGTGGGGAGGTGCATGTCTCCGGTTAGAGGGCAAAGTCTTTGGGATCTAAAATTTAGGCCAGAACTTGCAAGGCCCTGGCTCATGTCGCCTGCTGAGGGTGGGAAAAATCTAGAAGGAAATAACAGATGGACTCCTTTAGGAGTTTTACTAAAGTTACCAAAGCAAAAATTGTTCATATGCACTTGGGACACCCCCACTGGTGACCTTATGGCTTCATGACAGTCCCCAAGTGGTAGAAAAGCACCATCAGAATGAGGGCCCATTTGAGAAGCCTGATGTTCAACGTAGTCAAGTGTTCTTCCGGAGGCTACATGGAGGGTGCAGGCTATCCTGTGCTTCCTAGCTGACCACACAACAAAATGATTAACAAACCACCCCTCCCCTTGGGCCAGCTGACTCACTATCATAAAAAGCTCCCCGACACCTGCCTCCCACGGCTCCATCTCCCCACCCCGATCCCAACCTCCCCTCCTTTTCCAGTCATTGTACAATGCTTATCTCCTGAAGGGTTCATCTCAAGAACCAGCTCTCCTCCCCCAAACTAATTGGGAATTATTCTCAAGAAAAAGGACTGACGGTCACTGAGGACTGCATGCAGGGGACCCCAGTTCGGGCCTGCATGCCTGGGTGCGGGCATCCGTTTTCTGAGTGTTTTCTGTGCCAGGCATTGGTCCCTGTCCTGGGGCTGAGATAAAGAACCCCTTCCTCCACACAGCTCACCTTGTGAGTGAAGAAACAGAAAACATAAAAGTAAGAAAGGAATAATGCAGCTACAGGCTGTGATATGTCCTTCAAAGAAAATAAGCAGGACCATGTTGGGGGGCAGAGCCCCCAACCCTCTTCAGGCCGTAACACACACAGATATGAAACCACTAGGAGGGCCCTGAGAATGGACGCGGCTGCCCGCAGGCCATGCCTCTCTCTCCCCCGCTGTCCCCAAGGTTTGGGAGATGCAGTCTAGAGGGACTCCCCGCTTCCCTTTAAACTAATTCAGCCAGCAGCCAGCATGTCCTTGGCCCACGCACTGGCATTGGGATGAGTGCCAAAGGCTGGGGCCTGCCTGGCTCTGGGCCAGCAGCTTGCCCAGTTGTTATTTTCCGATGCAGCTTCTGAGATGGATGGATTGGCCTCCCGAGCATGTAAACAGCTACCGAGGCCCACGGGTGTGAAGGTGGAGGCCTCCTTCTAGGTCCGTTTTCTTCTGTCCTGTGCCTGGAGAATCTGCAGCTTTCTCCTCCACAGAAATATTTACTTTACTGGAGTGGAAAGGGGAATGATTTGGGGGATGCTAGAAGATGGACCCACTCCCACCCCGTCTAAAAACTGAGCACTAGAAGGGACCTTGGGAACCTCGTTTCCAATCTCATCATCCCAGTGGGGAAACTGAGGCCCTTAGAACACTCCAACACCACAGTGTGGTACCCCTCCCCTACTCTGTAATCTTGTGTCCCCAGAGCTCCGAGGAGTCTTGAAAGCTGCCCAGATTGCTTGTGCCTATCTGAAGCTATGGTTTTTCCAGTAGTCATGTATGGATGTGAGAAATAACTTGGACTAGAAAGAACCTGAGAATCAAAGAACTGATGCTTTTGAACTGTGGTGTTGGAGAAGACTCTTGAGAGCCCCTTGGACTGCAAGGAGATCCAACCAGTCCATCCTAAAGGAGACCAGTCCTGGGTGTTCATTGGAAGGACTGACGTTGAAGCTGAAACTCCAATGCTTTGTGGCCACCTGATGGGAAGAAGTGACCCATTTGAAAAGACCCTGATGCTGGGAAAGATTGAAGCCAGGAGGGGAAGGGGAAAACAGAGGATGAGATAGCTGGATGGCATCACAGACTCAATGGACATGAGTTTGAGCAAGCTCTGGGAGTTGGTGATGGACAGGGAGGCCTGGCGTGCTGCAGTCCATGGGGTCACAGAGAGTCAGACATGATTGAGCGACCGAACTGAACTGAATCCTTGCATTCTTGCTATAACTAAACCCTATTTCCGCCTCTTGAATCCCCAGCAGAATAGCAAGCCTGGTGCATACTTTGGAGTCACAGATCCATATCTGAGTCCCAGGTCTGCAACCTACTTGGTCAATTCTTCCTCTGTAAAATGAGGCTATGGGACCTACTTCAGATCAGTTAATATATGTGAAATGCTCTGTAAGCACCCCACCAACATTCCTGTGCTTGAGCTCCTACCCCTCCAAAGCTCCTGAAAACACGCACACACCTGGGAAACCCTGCTATCTTTAGATGTTCAGCAAACGTAGCCCAATGTCTCTGCAATCATCTGGCTCAGGATTTGTTTCTGATGAGCTCCAACTGCTTTCCCACATGTCCCATGGTGAAAGAAGTTCTGGGAGAGTCTATGGTGTGTGACTAAAGGAGTGAAGGGCATTCTACAAAAGAGAAAGGCACTCTGTCTCAGCTGTCACAAGCAGGGGGAAGGGCCCTGGGGTGAGCCTCAGCAGGGCCAAATGGGGCTGCAGCTGCAGAAGGAAGGATGGAGGCAGGCATCCCCGTCACAGTCTATCACCTCTGTGTTCACATCANAAGGGCATTCTACAAAAGAGAAAGGCACTCTGTCTCAGCTGTCACAAGCAGGGGGCAGGGCCCTGGGGTGAGCCTCAGCAGGGCCAAATGGGGCTGCAGCTGCAGAAGGAAGGATGGAGGCGGGCATCCCCGTCACAGTCTATCACCTCTGTGTTCACATCATGTGTACCATTTATAAAGTGCTTTCACATTCTTGTCTCAGGTAATCCGCACGACCACTCTGCAGGCTGACTATGGGTTGCTTAGTTGTGGATGATAAGCAGATTCAGAATGTCCCTTTCTGACAAGCTTTAAAATGCCTGTCCCTAGGCGGTACTACCCGGAGGAAGAAGGGTAGACAAGGTGAGCTCTGGTATTGCCACCCAGCCTCAGGACTGGAGGAGGGGGTGCCTAGGCCTGGAGACACATCTGGGCAATGATGACCCACCAAGAGAGGAGGTGAATTCTGACAGTGTCCCAGCTGGGAGACAAGGAGAAGGCAGCTTCTGGCTAAAGAGATGCCCCCCTTTTCTCCTCCCCACACCCTTCTCAACTGCCTGGAGCCCTGGGGTTAAAGCTTTCCTGGGGCTCCTCCAGGACCAGGTCCCAGCAGACCCTGCAGCCTAGGGTATCAGTTCTCATCTGTTTTTCTTGCTATTTTTTCCATAGTGGGAAAGGGTTAGACTCAGAACCTTGGTGGGGTAGGGGCAGGCATTCACAGGAAGGGCTACCTCCCAGCACTGGGAGAAAAACTCACCTCTCCTTACACGTGGGAAAGAGCAGCAGAGGGTGCAAGTCCTGGGGTGCACATGGGGTGGGGAATGTTCAACAGGACAAGTGCTTGTCCCCCCCAAGTCATGGTCTAAGGCCTCATCACCCCGGGGCTGTGCTGAGAGCTAGTCAGAAAGATGACTGCCTCAGACAAAGGGGAAGCAATAACATCGAGGCACTGAAACACCACGTGGGGCCCCACTGCGGGCAAGTGGGGTGGGCAGCCCTTCGAAGATGTCACTGAAGGAACCAGGGAGAGCCCTGCCCACCCCTGTAGCCTAGTGAGGGCAAGACACAGGGCAGGGCAATCAGAGCTGTGGTCTGGGGCAGCCCCCTGGGCTGGGCAGGTCACATGAAAGATTTCAAGGTTTTGTTCTTGTGCAGGGAAAGCCGCTGTAAGCAAAGAAAGGATATAATCCAGTTTCTGTTTTTAAAAGATACCTCGGGCTACGGTGTGGAGTGTGCTTTGTGCAGCAGGGAAAGCAAGGACACCACAGGAAGCCTACTTCAGCTGTCCAGGCAAGAGGCAGGGATTCCCTGTTCCATGGTGGCTCAGTGGTAAAGAAATCACCTGCCAATGTAGGAGACACGAGAGACGTGGTTTGGTCCCTGGGTCAGGAAGATCTCTTGCAGGGCATGGAACCCACTGCAGTACTCTTGCCTGGAGAATCCCATGGACAGAGGAGCCTGGTGGGCTCCAGTCCATGGGGTCACAAAGAGTCGGACATGACTGAAGTGACTTACACGCATGAAGGCAACAGGCGAGGTGGTGACCTCGGGTAGGTGACGGTGGGGGTGGGGAGGAGCTCCCGGCTGTCAGAGGTGTTGGGAGCAGAGCCCACAGGACCTGCTGCTGAGTTTGGATGTCCAAGTGAGAGAGAGCACTGTCAGGCTGAGGCTCAGTTTCCGATCCCGACCACTGAAGGGACAGAGGCACCCCGCCTTGAGCCTGACCCCTCTCTCACCAGGGGCCCTTCTCCTCTCCCAATCCCTCAACATGAATAAATACACATAAAAATGGACACATGAATCCATATATCCATTTATTCAATCTTTATGATTTATGCAATAGCAACCACATTTTACTCAGCGATAAATAAAAATGATTTATTTGACCATTCATGATTGATTGAGGATGAAGGCCTCTTCTGAGTGGTATGAGCGAGTGCCGCGAGGCCAACAGCCAGGCTCCAGCACACACGCAGCAGCCCTGCTCCCAACACACAGTGAAACCAGGAGAGGCTTTCCCAGCCAGAACCAGCCTCCCCAGAGTCTCCCAGAGCAGAGGCATTTCCATCTCAAGCTAAATTCCAGCAGGAGCTATGAGCTTGCCTGAGCTCTGCATTGGCCCTTTGCAGTATGAATAAGCCCCTCTTCACGGGTTGGAGGCCTGACTTTAGAGAGGGCTGGCCTCTGTCTGCCTACAGCGTCGCAGGACAGCTCTTCAGGCACACTGCCGTGGACCAATTTTTAGGCGGATTACGAGACCATGAACAATAAGCTCCTTAGAACAGGAAAAGCTCAGAATGCCACCAGGTGATAATAAAGAGACCTGGGGACCTAGACAGGAAAGAGGCGCTGGACAAAGAAAAGAGAAGGGAGGGAAACAGATCCTCAGGAACTCTTGGGTGGACAAAGAACTGGCCAGCAGAGCCAGGTCCTCAGAGAAGCTGCTCCATGTCTGCACAGACAAGACTGCGGTGTGCTGGTCCTCAAGCTGGGTGCCCTACTCGCCACCCCCCCCCCAACCCTGTCCTGTTCTGAGTCACAGGGGGTGGGGGCTAACTCCTGCAGCCTGCATCTCCCAAGGTCCTGGGTCACTGGGTTCATCAAAGGCACTGGGCTGCTGGAGGGAGAAGACGGAAGGATGTTTCCACAGGCGGATCTCAGGCAGCAGTTAAATCTCTTCCTTGGCTCCACCTCCCACTAGCAGGCCCACTGTGGTTCCAGCTTCCACTAACTGCCCACAGCCCCTGGGTTTTGGGACCTCCTGCTTCTTTTGCCCTTCAGCCTAGAGGTAGCTTCTTGTTGTTGCTAATGTCTGAGTTACCTTACTATCCCCTTTTTGACTTTTCAGATGCTTCATGACCTATGATATCAGTTCCTAATGAGGGCATTAAAGTCCCTCAGTTGTAAACACCTAATAACTTCTGTGTTCCGGGTTAGGTCCCGATGGTTCAGGAGTGAGGCTGGAGCAGGAACAATTGAGTGTAGTTTTCATAAAGAACTCCCTGCCTGACCTGACCAGACTTTTAATAAACATGTGTTAACTAAAAAGAAGAGAGACAGTCCAAAGAATGAGTGTGGAAAAGGCTACACATGGTTCTGTTTGGAGGCAGGGTGATGAAGTGGCCTGTGAACTGCTGAGACCAGGACAGGGTCTGCAGGCCACCGCCACCTTCCTCTCACCAAGGCCTTGGGCATGCAGACTGAGTAGGGCACTGGAAGGGTCCACACCTTTCTGCAACATGCAGTTTGGATAATCTGAGGCTGAATCCTCCATCTTCTCTTCCCTTTCTTGCCGTCTGAGAAGGAGTGATATTCCGCAGCTCGCGTTACCTCCTTCCTTGCCTCCCTTCTTATCATAGATCTCAGCTACTTATAAATGGAAACTTGGACCTCAAGATCAGGGATGTAAGATTTCAGACTATTAAACTACTTCCTGCAGAGAAATTCTCCCTTTCAAAGGAAACAGGAAACCATATACAATCAAAAGCACACTCCAGGGACAAAATATTTAATAGTAACATTCCCCACAGGAGTCTGGATCAGAAGCCCCGGGGAAGGACCAGGATGTCCGGGTCCTAATTATCCTGCCTTGAATATTGCTTGCTTTAGGCCCTGTGGCATTACCCACCACCTNATCAAAAGCACACTCCAGGGACAAAATATTTAATAGTAACATTCCCCACAGGAGTCTGGATCAGAAGCCCCGGGGAAGGACCAGGATGTCCGGGTCCTAATTATCCTGCCTTGAATATTGCTTGCTTTAGGCCCTGTGGCATTACCCACCACCTCTGAATATCAGTGTCACCAATCCCCGAAAGGGGGATCCTTCTGACACCCTCAGGGCTACTTTGCAGAGCTACAGACAGTGAGGGAAGACACTAAACTCCTTGAAAGAACAAAGCTGGATAAATTAATTATGCTAGTAGCATAATGGACCTTGGAAATAACTCCTGGTCATGTTCTGAGGACAAACAATTCAACAGAACGGTAGGAAAAACAATTATATCTACGTATGTGACCCAGTAACATCCTCTATTCTGAAACAACTTCCCCCACCCTCTCTGCTTCAGATTCAGAGCTTCCTTGAATCTGGGAATGAGTGGAAGATATATGCTATTCTCTGCCCCCAGGGAACTCCCCTTCTGACAGGGGAGGTATAGCTCCTGAGTCTCTGATGGAAGAGCAGTCCAGGCTAAATAAAATACACAAGGCCAAAGTTCCTGGCCTCAACCCCAGACTCAAAAGTAGTCCAGGTAACTGACATCACCAGCTCCTCTAGAGGCCTATGAGCCTGTGACAAAGCCCCTCTCCTCTCTGGCTGTGTCCTCTCATCCTTACAAAGAGGGGTTGGGATTTGTTCAGAGCATCTGATGCGGAGGACGCTGCAGGGGGTGGGATGTAGGCAGGAAGGTTCGCAGATTCAGGGTAGGCGTGCTCTCAAGTATGAAAGTGAAAGTGTTAGTCACCAAGTCGTATCCTACTCTTTGCGATCCCAGGAACTGTAGCCCGCCAGGCTCCTCTCCATAGGATTCTCCAGGCAAGAATACTGGAGTGGGTTGCCATTCTCTTCTCCAGGGGAATCTTCCTGACCCAGGGATTGAACCTGGGTCTCCTGAGGTCCACCTATGAGTGGTTGGCACGGTGAGGCCTTCCTGGTTTGACCACGGTGGTAAAGGGTGTCAAATTCTTTCCCAACAGAGTGGAAAGACCTGACGTTATAGGAAAACGGAGCTGAGTTCTGGTCCAGGCTTTGCAGGAGGGAGTGAGCTTGGGTGAAACTCTTCTCCAGTGAATGAAGAATGCTATGGAGTCAGATCTGAGTTTAAGCTTTGGCTCTACCAGCTAATAATCTGTAGCCTTGGCCAAGTAGCAATTCCTTGAGCCTTGCTTTGTCCTCAGCACACTGGCATGAGAGGACCTACTTGGCAAGCTCACTGTGACCACAAGGCCCCTCTGTGAACAGTAGCAACTGGTGCCTCCTGTTACCACCACCCCTCTCCCAAGGACACCCCTGGCTCTACCAGAAAACACAGTCAGCTCCTGAAGAGAAACAAAACAAGTTGCAGCAACTCAGAGAAACAAAAAGTTACTTGTTTCACTTCAGCTCCCCTCCTGGATTCAGCCTTGGCACAGAACTAGTCTGTGTCCCCTGATCTGACTAGTGTCTGATTCTTTGGGTGGGGAGCGGACGTGCATGGGAGCTTGCTAAGCCCAGCACTACACCCCACACAGGGCCCTGGAGAAACCTTAATTCCTGGCTAAGTCCAGGAAAGCCCTTGCGAGTAAGCGGCCAGTGCAGAAAGTGGAGATGGGGGGACAGCCTTGGGGAGCTGCAGTGTTGTCTCCCACCCCCCTCTGCTCAGCTTCTAGTCTGTCTGGAACTGTAGAGTACTCAACATCTGCCTGAAGGCCTGTTTCCTTCAAGGGGCCACGACCCACCCTGGGTAGAAAGACACTGAGCAGAGTCCAGAGCAGCCCGAAGGCGGTAGCCCACTGAGACCAGAGAGCAGACCAGAGCANTTGTGTTTTTTAGAGTCCATGTATAAGTGATACACAGTATTTGACTTTCTCTGTCTGATTTATTTCACTTAGAATAATGCCTTTCAAATCCATCTGTGTTGCCGCAAATGGCAAAATTTTGTTTCTCTTTTATGTTTCAGTAGTATTCCATTGGGTTTCCCTGGTGGCTCAGATGAAAGAATTTGCCTGTAATGCAGGAGACCCAGGTTTGATCCCTGAGTCAGGAGGTTACCCTGGAGAAGGAAAGGGCAACCCACTCCTGTACTCTTCCCTGGAGAATTCCATGGACAGAAGAGCTTGTTGGGCTACAGTCCATGGGGTCACAAAGAGTCAGACACAACAGTGACTAACACTTTCAGTATTCCATTGCNAAGAATTTGCCTGTAATGCAGGAGACCCAGGTTTGATCCCTGAGTCAGGAGGTTACCCTGGAGAAGGAAAGGGCAACCCACTCCTGTACTCTTCCCTGGAGAATTCCATGGACAGAAGAGCTTGTTGGGCTACAGTCCATGGGGTCACAAAGAGTCAGACACAACAGTGACTAACACTTTCAGTATTCCATTGCGCACACACACACACACACACACACACACACATATGCATATACACACACATCACATCTTTATCCATATCTGTTAATACACACAGGTTATTTCCATATCTTGGCAATTGTAAATAATGCTTCTATGAATATTGGGATGCATGTATCTTTCTGAATTAGTGTTTTTCAGATACATACTCTGAAATAATGTAGTAGTAGAATTGCTGGTTCAAATGGTAGTTCTATTGTTAGTTTTTTAACAAACCTCCATACTGTTTTCCACAGTGATTTCACCAATTTACCTTCCTACCAAAATGTAGGAGGATTCTCTTTTCTTCACATCCTTTCCAACATGTGAAAATCAACATCAACAATGGCTTTTTTGATGAACTCCATTCTTACAGGCAAACAATTGAACATCACAGTAATCCAAGTCTATGCCCTAATCACTAATGCCAAAGAAGCTGAAGTTGAATGGTTCTATGAAGACCTAAAAAACCTTCTAGAACTAACACCAAAAAAGATATCCTTCTCATCATAGGGGACTAAAATGGAAAATTAAGAAGTCCAGAGATATCTGGAGTAAGAGGAAAGTTTGGTCTTCAAGTACAAAATGAAGCAGGGCAAAGCTAACAGAGTTTTGCCAAGAAAATGCACTAATCATAGCAAACACNTTAATTCCATTCTTACAGGCAAACAATTCAACATCACAGTAATCCAAGTCTATGCCCTAACCACTAATGCCAAAGAAGCTGAAGTTGAATGGTTCTATAAAGACCTACAAGACCTTCTAGAACTAACACCAAAAAGATATCCTTCTCATCATAGGGGACTAAAATGTAAAATTAAGAAGTCCAGAGATATCTGGAGTAACAGGAAAGTTTGGCCTTGGAGTACAAAATGAAGCAGGGCAAAGCTAACAGAGTTTTGCCAAGAGAATGCATTAATCATAGCAAACATGCTCTTCTAACAACAAAAGAGATGACTCTACATATGAACATCACCAGACAGTCAATACCAAAATCAGACTGATTATAGTCTTTGCAGCCAAAGATGGAGAAGCTCTATATAGTCAGCAAAAATAAGACTTGGAGCTGACTGGCTCAGATCATCCACTCCTTATTGGAAAATTCAGGTTTAAAATGAAGAAAGTAGTGAAAACCACTAAACCATTCAGGTATGACCTAAATCAAATCCCTTATGATTATACAGTGGAGGTGACGAATAGATTGAAGGGATTAGAAGTGGTAGACAGAGAGCCTGAAGAATTATGGATGGAAGTTTGTAACACTGTACAAGAGGTGGTGACCAAAACCATCCCCAAGAAAAAATGCAAGAAGGCAAAATGGTTGTCTGAGGAGGCCTCACAAATTGAGAAAAGAAGAGAAGCAAAAGGCAAAGAAGAAAAGGAAATGTATACCCATTTGAATGCAGAGTTCCAGAGAATAGCAAGGAGAGATAGGGAAGCCTTCTTCACTGATCAAAGCAAAGAAATAGAGGAAAACAATAGAGTGGGAAAGACTAGAGATTTCTTCAAGAAAATTAGAGCTACCAAGGGAATATTTCATGCAAAGATGGGCTCAATAAAGGACAGGAATGGTATAGACCTAACAGAAGCAGAAGATATTAAGAAGAGGTGGCAAGAATACACAGAAGAACAAAACAAAGAAGATCTTCATGACCCAGATAACCATGATGGTGCAATCACTCACCTAGAGCCAGACATCCTGGAGTGTGAAGCCAAGGGGGGCTTAGGAGCATTACTATGAACAAAGCTAGTGGAGGTGATGGAATTCCAGTTGAATTACTTCAAATCCTAAAAGGTGATGCTGTGAAAGTGCTACACTCAATATTCCAGCAAATTTGGAAAACTCAGCAGTGGCCACAGGACTGGAAAAGGTCAGTTTTCATTCCAATCCCAAAGAAAGACAATGGCAAAGAATAACTGTGCTCATTTCACATGGTGGCAAACTCAAAATCCTTCAAGCTAGGCTTCAACAGTACATGAACAGAGAACCTCCAGATGTAGAAACTGGATTTAGAAAAGGCAGAGGAAACAAAGATAAAATTGTCAACATCCACTGGATCATAGAAAAAGCAAGGGAATTCTATAAAACTATTTACTTCTCTTTCATTGACTACACTAAAGCCTTTGAGTGTGAATCACAGCAAACTGTACACAATTATTAAAGAGACTGGGAATACCAGACCACCTTACCTGTTTCCTGAAAATCCTGTATGCAGGGCAAGAAGCAACAGTTAGAACTGGACTTGAAACAATATACTGGTTCAAAATTGGGAAAGGAGTACAACAAGCTGTATATTGTCACCCTGTTTATTTAACTAATATGCAAAGTATGTCACATGAAATATCAGGCTGGATGAATCACAAGCTGGAATCAAGACTGCTGGGAGAAATATTAACAACCTCAGATATGGAGATGATACCACTCTAATGGAAGAAGATGAGGAGGAACTAAAGAGCCTCTTGATGAGGGTAAAAGAGAAGAGTGAAAAAGTTGGCTTAAAGCTCAACTTTCAAAAAAACAAAGATCATGACCTCCAGTCCCGTCACTTCATGGAAAATAGATGAGGAAAAAGTGAAAACAGTAACTCATTTTATTTTCTTAGGTTCCAAAATCACTGTGGAAGGTGACTGAAGCCACAAAATTAAAAGACACTTGCTCCTTGGAAGTAAAGATATGACAAACCCAGACAGCATATTAAAAAGCAGATACATCACTTTGTTGACAAAGGTCTGTATAGTCAAAGCTATGGTTTTTCCAGTAGTCATGTATGGATGTGAGAGCTGTATCATAAAGAAGGCTGAGCACTCAAGAATTGATGCTTTTAAACTGCTGTGCTGGAGAAGAGTCTTGAGAGTCTCTTGGACAGCAGGAGATTAAAACCAGTTAATCCTGAAAGAAATCAACCCTGAATATTCATTGGAGGGACTAATGCTGAAGCTGAAACTCCAATACTTTGGCTATCTGTTGTAAAGAGCTGACTCACTGGAAAAGACCCTGCTGCTGGGAGAGCCTGAAGGCGGGAGGAGAATGAGCAACAGATGATGGGATGTTTGGATGGCATCACTGACTCAGTGGACACGAATTTAAACAAATTCCAGGCAACAGTGAAGGACAAGGAAACCTGGCATGCTGCAGTCCATGGGTCACAAAGAGTCAGACTTGACCAAGCAACTGAACAACAACATTCTGACAGGTGTGAGTTGCTGAGTCATTGTGGTTTTGATTTGCATTTCCTTATAATTGTGATGCTGAGCATCTTTTTATGTGCCTTTTAGGCATCTGCATTTCCTCTCTGGAAAAATGTGTATTCAGTTCTTCTGCCAACTTTTTTACTTTTTTTTTTTTTTTTTAACGTTGAGTCCTGTGAGCTGTTTATATATGTGGAATATTAATCCCATATTGTTTCATACTGTTTATAAATATTTTCTCCCATTCAGTAGGTTGCTTTTTCATTTTGTCTACGGTTTCTCTTGCTGTGCAAAAGACTTTAATTAGGTCCCATTTGTCATTTTTGTTTTTATTTTTATTACTCTAGGAGATGGATCCAAAAAAATATTGCTGCGATTTATGTCAAAGAGTGTTCTACCTGTTTTTCTCTAGCAGTTTCATAGTATCCAGTCTTACATTTGACTTTATTTTTGTGTGCCGTATTAGGGAATGTTGCCATTTCATTCTTTAATGTGTAACTGTCCAGTTTTCCCAGCACCACTTGTGAAAAGATCATCTTTTCTCCATTGTGTACTCTTGCCTTCTTTGTCGCAGATTAACTGACCATATGTGCATGGGTTTATTTCTCGGATCTCTGTCCTGTTCCATTGATCTGTGTGTGTGTGTTTGTGTGAGTACCATACTGTTTTGATTACGTAAGGCAAGGAATGTGATTCCTCCAGCTCTGTTCTTCTTTCTCAAGATTGTGTCAAGGTCATATTCTGTGTCTTTTGTCTTTCCATACAAATGTGAAAAGTGACATTGGTATTCTGACAGGGGTTGCACTGAATTTGTAGATTGCCTTGGGTAGTATAGTCATTTAAACAATATCAATTCTTCTAATCTAAGAACATGGTGTATCTTTCCATCTGTTTGCATCATCTTCAGTTTCTTTCATCGATGTCTTATAGTTTTCAGACTACAGGTCTTTTGTCTTTTAGGTAGGTTTATCCCCAGGTATTGTATTCTTTTGGGTGCAATGGTAAATGAGATTGTTTTCTTAATTTCTCATTCTGATATTTCATTGTTAGTGTATAGAAATGCAGCCGATTTTTATATATTAATTTTGTATCTTACAACTTTACCAAGTTCATTGATGAACTCTGGTAGTGTCTTTAGAATTTTCCATGTATAGTATCATATCATTCGCATCCTCTTCTTTATTTCCATTTTCTCTCTTGCCTTATGGATTTAAACACTATCTACACGCCAATGGCTCTCACATTCACATCCCCAGCCCAGACCTCTCTCCTGAACTCCATCCTCATATATCCATCCAGCTGCCTGCTCAACATTTCACTGAGGTATTTAATAGATACAGACAATTCAACATGTCTAAATTTGAACTCCTTTTATTGCTCCTATAACTTGTATCACCTATAGCCTTTTCCACCTTGGATAATGCACATTCCATACTTCCAGTTGCTTAGAACTAAAATCATGGTCATTCTCAACTCTTTTTTCTCTCACACTCCACATTCAAGCCATAAACAACTTTTTCTTTCTTCCAAATATATCCAGAATTTAAACAGATCATGGCATATTCATTCAATGGAATTCTAATAACAATGAGAAAAAAAAAAAAAAACTAGAACTAGCAAAACCTACTATTTCATTCAATAGTACAGATAAATCTCAGACATAATTTTAAGCTTCAGAAGCCAGACAGAAAGGAGGATATACTACTCAATTCCCTTTATGAAAGTTCAAGAACAGGCAACATCAGTCTATGGAGATAAAAGACAGATAGTGATTATCTTTTGGAAAGTACCTTTAGAGTGCTGAAATTGTTCCAAATATTGATCTGGGTGGTAGTTACACAGATACATCCATATGTGAAAAAGTTTATTGAGCTGTACATGTAAGACTATGTACTTTATTGTGTGAATATTTTACGCCAATAAAAAGGATGTGCTTAGTCCCTCAGTCATGTCCGACTCTGCGACTGTATGGACTGCAGCCCATCAGTCTCCTCTGTCCGTAGGGATTCTCTAGACAAGAGTACTGGAGTGGATTGCCACGCCCTCCTCTAGGAGATCTTCCCAACCCAGGAATTGAACCCAGGTCTCCCTCATTGGAGGCAGATTCTTTACCATCTCAGCCAACCGGGGAAGGATACAGTAAAAACAATACAAAAAGCTAAAATTTGTAAGTGCACACCCAGAATTCATCACTTCTTACCATCTCCTCTGCTTGCTATTTTATCATTCTGATTCAATCACTTCCCTCTTCTCTTGCCTGAATTTCTGCTTTCCACTCTATTTCCACACATCAGCCAGAGTGAGCATTGAAACCTAAGTCATTAATATCATGTCACTTCCTTGTTCTAAACCTACAATAGCTTCCCATTTCCCTCAGAGTAAAAGCCAGTGTCCTTCCAGTGGCTTCCAAGCCAGCAGTTTATACACTTTTCAGCTTTATCTTCAACCTTTATCTCAGCTGCACAGACTTCCTTGCTACCACTTTGGGTACATTTCTTCCCCAGAAACTTTGCTCTAATTATTTTCTCAGCGTGGATTATTCTCCCAGTATCTGCACGGCAGAGTTCCTCATCCCCAAGTTTGTGTTCAAATAGCACCTTCTCAAGAAAGCCTCAATTATCACTCCATTTATAATTGCAAAACTAACACCACCACCCCTCCACCCCCACCAACCCCTATCTTAGCATTTCCAATTTTATTTGCCCTGCTCTTTTTTCTGTTTTAATTGGAGGAATATTGCTTTACAGTGTTGTATTGGTTTCTGCCATACAATAATGTGAATCAGCCATAATTCTATACATATCCCCTCCCTCTGGAGCCTCCCTCCCTCACCCCTCTAGGTTGTGACAGAGTGCCAGGCTGGGCTCCCTGTGTTTTACCTTCTAACACTCTACATATTAGGTTTTATGTTTATTATTTAGCATCTGTCTACCAACCCAACTAGCCTGCAAGCTCCATGAAAGTCTTCGTTCTATTAATGGATGTATTTCAAGTGTCCATAACAATGCCTGGCACATAGGATGCCTCCTATGAATGAATGAAGAGATGTCTCTAAATGAGGGCCCTGTGTGGAGACAAATTAGGGTTAGACAAATCAGTTACCCTCCTCTCTCAAAGAACAGAGTTCTGAAAGCAGGTGGTAGGAAGACAGTTCCAAAGGCCCTCTCTACCATGACCAGGGCTGCAGAGAGTGGATGTGGAGTCAAGCCCAGACATCCAGCCCAAGCACTGCAAGGGGTCAGGGGCCGGATTCCAGCTCTCCAGCTACTCCTACTCCCACCTGCTAGACAGGTTGGGATTTTCTACTTGGCCACCTTGGTATATAGGAGTCCACAACTTCAGCAGCGTCTAAGCACCCCCAGACAGAGGTAGAGACCAAACCAACTCACCCATCTCTGTATCCCCAGGCCCCACAAAGTACCCAATAAATGGTCAGTACAAAACAGTNTAGACAGGTTGGGATTTTCTACTTGGCCACCTTGGTATATAGGAGTCCACAACTTCTGCAGCGTCTAAGCACCCCCAGACAGAGGTAGAGACCAAACCAACTCACCCATCTCTGTATCCCCAGGCCCCACAAAGTACCCAATAAATGGTCAGTACAAAACAGTATGTTTATGAAATAGACAAATGGATATAACCAGCTCCCTAACTGAACAGCTCCCTGCGATCCTGCTAAAGAAAAAAATTCNCATTATAAAAATCCTTAGAAAATATTTTTATTGATGGGGGAAAATGCCAATAACATTAAGTGAATAAAATAGGATAAAAATCATTGATGTACTCAACTACATAAAAATAACTATCATTCTATCCATCTATCATCTATGTGGGAAAATTTTCTGGAACACCAGAAAGTTAACAGTAGTGATGTGCAGGTGGCAGAATTACTGGTAATTTTGGAGACCTGAGTGGCTCAGATGGTAAAGAATCTGTCCACAATGTGAGAGACCCAGGTTTGATCCTTGGGTTAAGAAGATTCCCTGGAGGAGGGAATGGTTACCCATTCCAGTATCTTTGCCCAGAGAACTCCATGGACAGAGGAGCCTAGTGGGCTACAGTCACAAAGAGTCAGACATGACTGAGCTACTAACACTTTGTCATCTTTATTCTTTTCTATATTTCTCAAAATCTTTCCAATAAATATGGATTGCTTTTATGCTTGGAAAGAAATATGTCAGGGCACAGCCTCTAAAACTCTGCCCTATGATCCCTGGGTAGAGGGCTTCTCCAGAAGGTATCTTGGCCATTCCGTTGCTTCCAAGCAGCACTTCCACCAGGGTATCTTGCTCCTAAAGCACTTGGAGGATTCCTAGATGCCATTCCAATGTCCGTTAGCAGAAGCTTTCACCACTGAATCTAATCCAGAGTGCTTAGCATGATCTTTAACATAACCCATCTGAAGGCTATCCCTAGTCCAAACAAAGAAACTACTTTTTTAATAACAAAGCTGACATCTCTCCCTCACTTTTTCCTTCTAGACCTACCATTAATTTGCTGGCAAGCTATATAAGCTGAATTTCTCTGTTCTGTTCCTTGAGGATGATTGCCTTTTACATCAGAAGCTGGGGAGCAAAAGTCAGAACTAGCAGGAGAAAAGAGCTTGTGGCTGAGTGACCTTGAAAATGCTGGAACTGTGTGCTTGTTTCCTCTTCTCCAAATGTGAGGGAGTTGGGCTTCAGGGCCTGCTATCACTCCTCTTCTGTCTCAGACACTCTAAGTCAATGACTAATCCATCCTTAGACAGAGGAGCTAGAAGTGACCTATGTCTACTGAAAGCAGATGGCACCACTGAAGAGCAATTATTCTGGGACCTTGAGGCCACAGATGAGTGCCTGCCGGTACAAGAACAGGAGGCGCTTAACCTGTCCAGAAAAGCCCGGGGTAGCTGGAGAGCTGGGGTTGCCTAAATTGATGCCTACGAGCAAACATACCTTAATCTATCAAATTTCTTTCCCTGTCAGAGCTCTGGTCCAGTAATCTGGCCTCCCCCACACTCTGCTGTACTTTCCTGGTCAGCAGCCCAGTTGGGCAGGCCTCCAGCTCTGGACAAAGGCAGGCCTGCCAGGGGCTCAAATGCGCACTGGAGAGAAGGTGAGGAGGGAGACAGAGGCATCAAGCATGGGCTGGAGCAGAGTGTAGAGTCCATGGCAAAAATAAGAGGAGAAAAATCACCCCCACTGACCGCCCAGAGGCAACTCCTCCATAAATCCTACAGCTTCTAGAGGCTGACTCAAAATACACATGGGCTCACTAGTTAAGGGCTTCCCAGGTCGCGCTAGTGGTAAAGAATTGGCCTGCTAATGAAGGAGATATAACAGACAAAAGCTGGATTGCTGGGTCAGGTCGGGAAGATCCCCTAGAGGAGGAAATGGCAACCCACTCTAGTATTCTTGCCTGGAGAATCCCATGGACAGAGGAGCCTGGTGGGCTACAGTCCATGGGGTCACGAAGAGTTGGACACGACTGAGCGACTTAGCATCCATGCACTAGACCTGGATTCAAATCCTTTCTTTCCTCCTGATGAGACATTTGAGCAGATTACTGAAATGTCCTGAGCTTTAGACTTTAGTTTATCTATAGAAGTATCTAGAATGGGGATAATAATCTCTACCAGCAAGAAACTATGAGCATTATGCTTTATCTCATGTTGATGTATGGCAAAACCAATACAATATTGTAAAGTAAAAAAAAAAAAGAGAGAGAGAGAGAGAGTAAGCATTTTAAAAAAACTTACGAATATATAAAAAAATAAAATAAAGTTGTTTGTTTCAAAAAATATATATATATATATACAACTACTTCACAGGGGGCCAGTGGTAAAGAATCTGCCTGCCAATGCAGGAGATGCACTTTCAATCCTTGGGTTGCAAAGATCCCTTGGAGGGGAAAACAGCAAACTGCTCCACTATTCTTGCCTGAAAAATCCCATGGACAGAGGAGCAGGCAGGCTACAGTCCATTGGACAGCAAAGAGTTGGACATGACTGAGCGGTTGAGTGCACACACATATGCACGCACAGACACACATACACATACACGCATAAAAATATAGTATTGTGTCTAGCTTATCACCACTAGGAGCTAAAAAAACACAACGCAATCTTCCTAGGATTTCAACACAGTATTGGGAGGAGTCATGATGAGAAATAACCATAGAAGGGAACCTCAGACACCTCAAATCCCGAAGGCAGGTAGCAGCGGGTGGGGTGGCAAAGAGGAGGCTCAGAGAGATCAAATAGCTTCTTAAAGGTTGCACAGCTAGTTTGTAACAGAGCAAGGTTCAAACTCATGTATTTCTTACTCCCAAATACCCATCACCCCTTCCCCCCACACCAACCCATCTGATGCTAGACAGAGCGTACTGAGATCCCCTTTCCACAGAGAGGGCTTTGGTGGTTGGGGAGTGGCACTCCTCACCATAACAAGCCCCTGGTGTAGGTACCAAATGACACAGTGCCACCGAGAAAACCCAGGGGTTCCCCAGAAGCAGGAAATGAGGGGCATAGGGTGTCCATTGCCAAACATGTGGAGGCACTACACAAATAACCTGTAAAATACATGTAAATAACCATAGGTTATTGATGAATCAACAATTTAAACTTTTTAAAATTGCTGTTACTTCCAAATGGAAGGAAATAAAAGTTGTGGTTGACCGGTCCAATCATGCCTTGCTTAGTGAGGGGCTCCAGCTAACTCCTGCAACTGAATGGCCCATACATGCTTCACCAATGCTTGGGCAATGCTACTCCCTGGCTCCTGGGGCCCCATCTGCCTCAGATTGGCTTGTCAGGGCAAGGAGTCAGGCATCTGGAGGCCTCTGGCTGAGAGGTGTTCTTCCAGCCCAGCAGCCTGCTGACTCCAGCTGCCCAGAGCTGAGCCACACACGCTATTCCTCCTGCAGGAGGGGACTCGGGCAGTGACCAGCAAGGACCTGGAGGGGTCTGTCACCTCAGCCCAGCCTCTGGGATCCCAGCTTTGGAAGCCAGGCCCGGCAGTCTTTCTCTCATAGGCACTATCGATACGTGGCTCTGAGGCAGCTGCCTGAGCTGGTATGGGCAGCTGTGGTCCTGACCCTGAGCTGGAAAGCCGGGAAGACAGGCCAGAGTAGGATGGTTAGAGGTCAGACCCCTGGGAGGCCTGCCTGAGGCTTCACCGTGTGACTCTGAACACTCATCCAATTCAATCGACTTTTATTGAGTAGACATTTGCAATGTGCCAGACACTATGCTAGGCATTTTAGAGAATCTGTAAGAATGAACAAAATGTGGTCACTGCTAGGTTGCCGCCCTTGAGGCATAACGATCTAGCAAGGGAGAAGAAACATATATAAATATAATTTCATAGTAGTTTGACACCTCCTGGGGAATGTGGTGTGTTGTGTGGGCCCATGTGTGTGTGCACATGTGTGTATGGGCATATATGTTATTATATAAAAGCATGAGTGTGTGGGGGGTGGGAGTACAGGGCTTGCCTATTCAGACCCATATGTTAATAATGATAATAAAGCAACAAAATAAACCTACTACTTAAGGACTGCATGTAATGCTAAGTGTATAATATAGTCCTAAGTGCTTTATATGTAGGGATTTATTATATTCTTCCAAGTACCCTAGAAGAACGTACTATTTAATGTGTCCTTTTATTGACATGGAAATTAAAAATGAAGGAGGCGAATAAGTGACTTTCTTAAAGTCATAAAGCTAGGAATTCATAACAAGGATTTGAACCCAGGCCTGCAGTCTTAACCTCTATGCCAAAGCCTCTGCTTCGGCCCTCCAGTGATAGCCCCTAAAGACCACCCCCCCTCACCCGCCACCCCGCCGCCTCAAGGCTGAAGCAAGGAATGACAGAAGCTGCCTTCTACAGGAATGAGCCTGCAGTTCCTGCCAGCACAGCCATCCCCACCCCCACAGGACAAGTTGGGCACATTCTGTGAGTCTGTGATCACTGTTACATCCTGGCCAGGCCTTTGTCTCACCTTGGCACCCACTCAGGAGACCACATTTCTTAAGCAGCTTTCCTATATTCACAAATCTGCATGACTTTCCGATTGTGGCAACACTTTGTTGTAATGGCCAGGCTCAGAGGCTCAGCCCACTCTAATGGACTGAAACCAGGTTCGTCAGCACAGGCCAGCCGTGACCTGGGGCTAATAACAGCATGAAGGCCCCTCAGCTCACAGGCTTTCTGGGCTGCCTTCCCTTCTCCCTTGAGCGGCAGTCTTCACCTTCCCTGGGAAACTCGGGTGTTGTGAGGGGGGTAAACAAGGCAGAGAGCGCGGCCTGGAGGGGCAGGACATGGTGGGTCAGGAAGGAAAGNGCGCCCGGCGTCTCCGTCGCCCTGGCGCGGGAGCGAGGCTGCCCGGCTCCGCACAGCCGGAGCGGCGGGGGCGGCCCCGGCCCCTCCCTACTGGGCCTCCGTCTCCTCCCTCACCCCCTCCTCTAAACAAAGGCGGTGATTCTGAGTGAGAGAAACTGTGACCTTTAGGTAGTGTCTGATGTGCGAATCCAGGTCACAGCAGGGCATGGCAACCGCGTCTCTAGGACGCCCCTTCTCCGTTTGCCTCAACAGTCCGTTGGAAGCCCTGGCACACTCTCCTACCCCTCAGCTCTGAAACCCTCCTTTCCCATGAAACCAGCCCTTGCATTTTCTTAGGGGCTGATGTTCTTCCAGCACACGTTGCTTTGAAGGCTCTATCCTGAGTCAACATGTTCGCTTTACCTCTATCTTTCAGAACACCTTTTAATCTATTAGCAATTCCCATTTATCAGATGAGGGCACCGAGACGCAGAGAAGTGAGCCGGCTTCACAAGGTCATTTCCATCAGTGCCGCCTCCTCTCGGGCCCCCTTTCTTTTCTCCATCTCCCTCTTCATAGCACAGTACGTAAACCACGGGTATCCAGTCCAGTGTCCACGTGGTATTGATAAAGAAGCCGACCCTGGGGATGGAAGAGACTTTCCTAAGTTACCATAGCAAGTCCTAATAGAACCAGAGTAAGAAGCCAGGCTGCTGACTCCCCACACAGTGCTCTCTCCACTGTCCTCCATCCTGACCCCTCTCTTGGCGATCTCCTGCCATATAGCTTCAGTTTAGGTGGGCCACTGGTACTGCCTCAGGACCACCCCAAGGAAGACGCTCACTCAGACCGGGTGCCTTACAAAGATCCCGATCTGAGAAGTCCTTGCTCATGGATATTGGAAAAGAGCTCTGGAAGGGCAAAGAGTCAAGTGGGGGGAGCCCAAGATCACCTGGCCACACCCCAGTCCCTGAGGTCACTGCACTCTTGTTGAGTTTCAGGATGTCAAGAGAGGGGTTCTGTTGTGAGGTGGGTGCCTACTAAAACTGCAATTTGCCATCTGCCTCTATGAGGGTTAGGTCACTAGCCACTGCAGTCACTGACTTTCAACACAGGAGTTCTGGGCAGAGATCAAGAACAAGGCACTCAGTTCAGTTCAGTCGCTCAATCGTGTCCGACTCTTTGCGACCCCATGAATCGCAGCACGCCGGGCCTCCCTGTCCATCACCAACTCCCAGAGTTCACTCAGACTCACTTCCACTGAGTCAGTGATGCCATCCAGCCATCTCATCCTCGGTCGTCCCCTTCTCCTCCTGCCCCCAATCCCTCCCAGCATCACAGTCTCTTCCAGTGAGTCAACTCTTCTCATGAGGTGGCCAAAGTACTGGAGCTTCAGCTTTAGCATCATTCCTTCCAAAGAAATCCCAGGGCGGATCTCCTTCAGATTGGAATGACTTTTATATTGTGATACTTGATTCATGGCTAAGGGTTAAAATGAAGCTATGAGATCTCTGGTTGTATCTGTCTATATGTCTCAATATCATCTAACTTTGGATGATATTAGCTCTACTTAATTGGCTTAAAGAAAATTAAGAGCTTATATAAATTACTCAGAATAAAAAACTTCCCAGAATGAATTTTGTAATCACATGAACTAGGAAAAAAAGAGATCCAACCAGTCCATTCTGAAGGAGATAAGCCCTGGGATTTCTTTGGAGGGAATGATGCTGAAGCTGAAACTCCAGTACTTTGGCCACCTCATGCGAAGAGTTGACTCACTGGAAAAGACTCTGATACTGGGNCTAGGAAAAAAAGAGATCCAACCAGTCCATTCTGAAGGAGATAAGCCCTGGGATTTCTTTGGAGGGAATGATGCTGAAGCTGAAACTCCAGTACTTTGGCCACCTCATGCGAAGAGTTGACTCACTGGAAAAGACTCTGATACTGGGAGGGATTGGGGGCAGGAGAAGAAGGGGACGACAGAGGATGAGATGGCTGGATGGCATCACTGACTCAGTGGAAGTGAGTCTGAGTGAACTCTGGGAGTTGGTGATGGACAGGGAGGCCTGGCGTGCTGCGATTCATGGGGTCGCAAAGAGTCGGACACGACTGAGCGAGTGAGCTCAACTGAACAGATTAAAGTTTTGAGCCACCAGGGAAGCCCAAGAATACTGGAGTGGATATCCTATCCCTTCTTCAGGGAACCTTCCAGACCCAGGAATCCAACTGGGGTCTCCTGCATTGTAGGCAGATTTTTTACCAGCTGAGTTACCTAGTATTAAATTAATACCATCCATAATCACTGTATATGATGGCTTCAGCCATGAAATTAAAAGATGCTTGCTCCTTGGAAGAAAAGCTGTGACCAACCTAGGCAGAATTTTTTTTTTTTTTTTTTGGCCTGCTTCCCAAATGGGTTCGTATTTATTTATTTATTATTATTATTTTTTTAGGCAGAATGTTAAAAATCAGAGACATGACTTTGCTGACAAAGGTCTGTCTAGTCAAAGCTATGGTTTTCCCAGCAGTCATGTGTGGATGTGAGAGCTGGACAATAAAAAAGGATGAGCCCCAAAGAATTGATGGTTTTGAACTAAGGTATTGGAGAAGACTCTTCAGAGTCCCTTGGACAGCAAGGAGATCAAGCCAGTCAGTCCTAAAGGAAATAAACCCTGAATAGTTATTAGAATGACTGATGCTGAAGCTGAAGCTCCAATACCTTGGCCACCTGATGTGAAAAGCCAACTCATTGGAAAAGACCCTGATGCTGTGAACGAAGGCAGGAGGAGAAGGAGATGACAGAGGATGAGACGGTTGGATGGCATCACTGACTCGATGGACGTGAACTTGGGGAAATTCTGAGAGATGATGAGGGACAGGGAGGCCAGGCATGCTGCAGGCCATGAGGGTGCAAAGACTCGGACACAACTGAGTGAATGAACAACAGTAAAGCTTGTTGATTTAATTAATATGGACGTGTCTTTAGAGACATCAATATTTTAATACCTATGCTTAATTGAAGTCAAATAAGGTCTTAACATCTATTGCAAATTTCTCAGCAAGAGAAGTAACTTGGTATGATGAAATTTTTCTAAGTAAAATATAAACAAGATAAGGGCTTCTGGGTGAACTCTTTAGGAGTAATTATATTTTAGGAATATCTGTGCCTGTGTGTGTGTGTTCAGTCATGTCATGACTGTAGTCTGCTAGGCTCCTCTGTCTATGGAATTTTCCAGGCACAATACTGGAGGAGGTTGCCATTTCCTTCTCTAAGGGACCCAGGGATCCAACCCACAACTCTTGCATCTCCTGCATTGGCAGGCAGGTTCTTTAGCAGCTGAGCACCGGCAAAGCGCCCCCAGGAATGTTTACTCAAAAATAATCTCTCCAGGTATTTGGTAACTTAAAATTTTAGAGTTGTGCTGAGTTAAGTTAAATGATAGAAGTTTATCATTCTCAAATAAAATAAGATACTGAAACTTTAATTACTAAACATCGGCCTTTCACAGAGAAACCAAAGGTATTCTGTATTATTAACACATATATTTGGTGCCATACTGAGATAATTGATATAAAAAAGTACATGTTCTTAGCAGTTGTTATCAGTATCTATACGTTCCAGTCTACAGAATGCTAATGTAGTAGACAATTCACAGTTGCTTACTTTTCACTAGAAATTAAGGGTTTTAGAGTTGAGAATTCTAATTTAAATGTCATTAAAGCTACTAGAAATAATAAAAGTTTCAGTATGCAGCAGGAAATTAGGATGTATGTTCTCAATAAAAGAAGATATGAGGAATGGAATTGCATTTCCTTAAGGGACAGAAATTTTGTCCTAGAGCTGGTTGTTTCTGGATAGAGAAAATAAGGGATAAACTAATATGGATACAGGAAGTGATGGAGAAGGAGCCCTGAGAAGAGATTTGTGTATGATTAGGATTGACTAAATTTTGAATTAATTTGAGTAAATCGATTTTAAAAGTAAACTGTGGAAATTTAAATTTGGCTTTTCTCTCTGTTAAAAGAACAAAGTTTTCCTAAAATGTTGATCTGCTGTCATAGAGGATTTTAAGTTTCTTTACCTTTTAAGGGATCTGCCTCTGTATTTGCCTCTGATATATTTTATTGTCACAGTGGTTAAGTGAATAAGTAGTTTTTCACAGTGACCTATGATCCTATTTGACCGAGAGCTTTAAAACTTCTCTGATATTTTTTGACAGACTCCCCAAATAAAATTGTAATGAAGTTTATTTAGCTTACTTTGGGATGCTTTAAGGGGCCCTGAAACATCCCAAAGAAAGATATTAAACTAACTAGGTTCATTTGGTATGTTAATTAATGGGAAGTATTGTCAAATGGGTAATAAATCTTCTTAGGTTGTATGGTATGGGTAATCCTTTTTTAATGAGGGAAAGCGCTCATCTTTTAAAAAAGTTTCTTTCTTTCTTTATTTTGGCTGTGCTGAGTCTTTGTTGCTACACGTGGACTTTCTCTAGCTGGGAGTGAGGGTTACTATCTAACTGTGTTTCAGGGGCTTCTCATTGCGGTGGCTCCTCTTGTTGTGGAGCATAGGCTCTGAAAGAATGGGCTCAGTAATCTGGCACATGGGCCTAGTTGCCTCCAGCGTGTGGAATCCTCCTGGACAAGGGATCAAACACACGTACCCTGAACGGGCAGGCAGATTCTCAACTGGTGGATAACCAGGGAAGTCCTGGGTCACTGTTTTCAATATAGATATTTTAAAAATTATATGCAATTTCTAAAACTATGATATGTTTTGATAAACTATTATCAGTCATAATTCGTTATTATCTTAAAACACTGTATGTCACAGCAGTAACCGAGTTTCTTTGTCAATGGCATTGTATAATCAGGCACTTACCTGTACCTTCTTAAGTCTTTTTTGTCGTTCATAGATAGCCATTGTTTTACACTTAGGCCTTTGCCAAAATGTTTTCTCTTCAGGAAGACTCATAGCAATAGCTTTAAAAAATATTTATCTAGTTATTTATTGATTGCATCAGGTCTTAGTATGACATGTGGGATCTTAGTCCCCTGGGTTAGCAGGTGGATTCTTAACCACTGACCATCAGGGAAGTCCCTAGCAAGAACTTTTTGACAAGTACCAGCAAAGCCAAATTTTTAAAAAGCCTATATGATCAATTATATAAGTAATCAGGCCAAGTTTATTGAAACCAGATTTATTTTGCAAACAAATTAGTCAATTTTTCAGTATTGTTAGAAATGAATGTAATTCTAGAGGAAGATGGTGTTTCAGTCTACATTAAATTCTAGATTTGTTAATTGAGGTCTGTATTGACTGCCTAAGACTCACTTCACACACAGATCTTTGCTATTATGTTATATTCTTGTAAAGTTTAATTGAATTATTAAAAGGACACTCTAGGTTTGTTTCTGAAGGTTATCTCATTAATCTGTCTTTGGATTAAGATCAGAGGCCCTGTGACCTGAAACTAGGGGAGTATGCACTCTTGAAAAGATGTCACTTAAAAGACTATCTCCAATCAGAAGGAAGGACCCTTATCAGGTACTCTTAACTAGCTCATACACAGGAAACTGAAGAGAACTGACTCTAGGATTACTATTTCCTCTTAGAAAGTGCCCCTGTATTGGACTGGGCTATAGAGAGGACTTCCAACCTTAAAATTACCTTCAATCAATGTTCATACAGAGAAGAAACCACCAGATCAGGATAAGAGGAAGACAACATCGGAAGTAGACAGCTGACCCAAGACGCTGGACCAGGCCTGTATGCCAATGACTTGGATAATTGCTCACACCTTTGCTTATGAACCGAACGTCTATCACAATCTTATGCAGAGTTAAGTTCGTCCAATTATTAGGTTTATGGTCAGCTATCTATAGCTGGGTGGCATTTGTTGATTTCTCTACCCCTAGGCTCTAATTGGAAGGCCCTTAGGAAATTATTCTACAAGAAAGAAATTGTAGTTCTGTTCAAGCCAGTATTCATATTATTAGATAGGTTCCTCTCACCTGGCCATTTAATAATACCTGCTCTGACTCTGACCATAAATAGGAATTTTCTTCTAAAGTCAAACTTGTCAGAGTAAAATTTTAGCCAAGGAATATAGCTTCCCTCAGTTGTGGATAGATTTATATGACCAACATCAAGATATAATCTTTTAAGTTCAAGGTCCTCCTTAAGTTGGGAACAATTAAACCATACTAAGGATTAAAAGTGAAGAAGAACTAAAGAGCCTCTTGATGAAAGTGAAAGAGGAGAGTGAAAAAGTTGGCTTAAAGCTCAACATTCAGAAAACAAAGATCATGGCATTTGGTCCCATCACTTCATGGCAAATAGATGGGGAAACAGTGTCAGACTTTATTTTTCTGGGCTCCAAAATCACTGCAGATGGTGATTGCAGTCATAAAATTAAAAGATGCTTGCTCCTTAGAAGGAAAGTTATGACCAACCTAGACAGCAAATTAAAAAGCAGAGACCTTTGCCAACAAAGTTCTGTCTAGTCAAGGCTATGGTTTTTCCAGTAGCCATGTATGGATGTGAGAGTTGGACTATAAAGAAAGCTGAGTGCAGAAGAATCGATGCTTTTGAACTGTGGTGTTGGAGAAGAATCTTGAGAGTCCCTTGGACTGCAAGTCCATCCTAAAGGAGATCAGTCCTGGGTGTTCATTGAAGCTGAAATTCCAATACTTTGGCCACCTGATGCGGAGTGCTGACTCATCTGAAAAGACCCTGATGCTTGGAAAGATTGAGGGCAGGAGGAGAAGGGTACGATAGAGGATGAGATGGTTGGATGGCATCACTGACACAATGGACATGAGTTTGGGTAAACTCCTGGAGTTGGTGGTGGATGGCGAGGCCTGGCGTGCTGCGCTTCATGGGGTCACAAAGAGTTGGACACGACTGAGCAACTGAACAGAAGTGAAGGATTAAAAAGTATAATAACAGTAGGACATTGGGTTGGGTGCCTTATGAATAATGATAATACATAATTTCTGTTAAAGATATGATTGGTACAGAATAGAATAAGTCAGATGACCTAGGGATATACTGGGCTACACCCAATGGAAGTTCTTGGCATTTGTATTTTCCCCGATTTACAAAATTGTTGTTTCTTGCACTACCAGATGTATGGCTGAGCCTCTGATTAAATAATAACTAGATGACTTGTAGCAGTTTACCACTTATGTAGTAATATATGAATGATTGTAATAATGTAACTTTAATATGGAAAAAAAGCAATAGGGAATCAGTTCCTGGACCATAACAGACTAGTAAGACAAATTGTCCAGAGATTTTTGGCTACCATTAATAAGGTCTCAGTTCAGTTCTGTCGCTTAGTCATGTCCAATTCTTTGCGACCACATGGACTGCAGCATGCCAGGCATCCCCTGTCCATTAGCAACTCCTGGAGCTTGAGCAAACTCATGTCTATCCAGTCAGTGATGACATCCAACCATCTCATCCTCTGTCATCCCCTTCTCCTCCCACCCTCAATCTTTCCCAGCAGCAGGGTCTTATCCAATGAGTCAGTTCTTCACATCAGGTGACCAGAATATTAGAGTCTCAGCTTCAGCATCAGTCCTTCCAATGAATATTCAGGACTGATTTCCTTTAGGATGTACTAGTTGGATCTCCTTGCAGTCCAAGGGATTCTGAAGAGTCTTCTCCAACATCATAGTTCAAAAGCACCAATTCTTCGGTGCTCAGCTTTCTCTATGGTCTAACCCTCACATCTGTACATGACTACTGGAAAAACCATAGCGTTGACTAGAGAGACTTTGTTGGCAAAGTTATGCCTCTGCTTTTTAATATGCTATCTATGTTGGTTATAACTTTTCTTCCAAGGAGTAAGCATCTTTTAATTTCATGGTTGCAGTCACCATCTGCAGTGATTTTGGAACCCAAGAAAGTAAAGTCTTTCACTGTTTCCACTGTTTCCCCATCTATTTGCCATGAAGTGATGGAACCAGATACTATAATTTTAGTTGTTTGAATGTTGAGTTTTAAGGCAGCTTTTTCACTCTCCTCTTTCACTTTCATCAAGAGGATCTCTAGTTCTTCTTTGCTTTGTCATAAGGGCTTCCCTGGTGGCTCAGATAGTAAAGCATCTGTCTGCAATGCGGGATATCTGGGTTCAGTCCCTGGTTCTGGAAAATCCCCTGACGAAGGAAATGGCAACCCACTCTAGTACTCTTACCTGGAAAGTCCCATGGACAGAGGAGCCTGGTAGGCTGCAGTCCATGGGATCGTAAATAGTCAGACACAACTGAGCGACTTCATTTTCACTTTCACTCTTTTCTGTCATAAAGTGGGTGTCGTCTGTGTATCTAAGGTAACTGATATTTCTCCTGGCAATCTTGATTGCAGCTTGTGCTTCATCCAGCCCTCTGCATATGTTAAATAAGCAGGGTGACAATATACAGCCTTGACGTACTCCTTTTCCGAATGGAATAAGTCTGTTGTTCCATGTTGAGTCCTAACTGTTGCTTCTTGATCTGCATACAGATTTCTCAGGAAGCAGGTCAGGTGGTCTCATATACCTATCTCTTTAATAATTTTCCATAGTTTGTTGTGATCCACACACTCAAAGATTTTCCTAGTCAATAAAGCAGAAATAGATGTTTTTCTGGAACTCTCTTGCTTTTTTGATGATCCAGCAGATGTTGGCAATTTGATCTCTGGTTCCTCAGCCTTTTCTAAATCCAGCTTGAACAGCTGTAAGTTCACAGTTCATGTACTGTTGAAGCCTGGCTTGGAGAATTTTGAGCATTTCTTTGTTAGCATGTGAGATGAGTTCAATCGTGCAGTAGTCTGAACATTCTTTGGCATTGCCTTTCTTTGGGATTGGAATGAAAACTGACCTTTTCCAGTCCTGTGGCCACTGCTGAGTTTTCCAAACTTTCTGGCATATTGAGTGCAGCACTTTCACAGCATCATCTTTTAGGATTTGAAATAGCTCAACTGGAATTCCATCACCTCCGCTAACTTTGTTTGTAGGGATGCTTCCTAAGGCTTACTTGATTTCACATTCCAGGATGTCTGGCTCTAGGTGAGTGATCACACACACCATCATAGTTATCTGGGTCATTAAGATCTTTTTTGTGTAGTTCTTCTGTGTATTCTTGCCACTTTTTCTTAATATTTTTTGCTTCTGTTAGGTCCATACCATTTCTGTCCTTTATTGTGTCCATCGTTGCATGAAATATTCCTTTGGTATCTCTAATTTTCATGAAGAGATTTCTAGTCTTTCCTATTCTATTGTTTTCCTCAATTTTTTTTGCATTGATGACTGAGGATGTCTTTCTTATCTCTCCTTGCTATTCTTTGGAACTTTGCATTCAGATCGGTGTATCTTTCCTTTCCTTGTTTGCCTTTAACTTCCCTTCTTTTCTCAGCTATTTGTAAGGCCTCCTCAGACAACCATTTTACCTTTTTGCATTTCTTTCTCTTGGGGATGGTCTTGATCACTTCCTCCTATACAATTTTATGAACCTGTGTCCATAGTTCTTGAGGCATTCTATCAGATCTAATCCCTTGAATCTATTTGTCACGTCCACCGTATTACTGTAAGGGNCCCTTGGACTGCAAGTCCATCCTAAAGGAGATCAGTCCTGGGTGTTCATTGAAGCTGAAATTCCAATACTTTGGCCACCTGATGCGGAGTGCTGACTCATCTGAAAAGACCCTGATGCTTGGAAAGATTGAGGGCAGGAGGAGAAGGGTATGATAGAGGATGAGATGGTTGGATGGCATCACCGACACAATGGACATGAGTTTGGGTAAACTCCTGGAGTTGGTGGTGGATGGCGAGGCCTGGCGTGCTGCGCTTCATGGGGTCACAAAGAGTTGGACACGACTGAGCAACTGAACAGAAGTGAAGGATTAAAAAGTATAATAACAGTAGGACATTGGGTTGGGTGCCTTATGAATAATGATAATACATAATTTCTGTTAAAGATATGATTGGTACAGAATAGAATAAGTCAGATGACCTAGGGATATACTGGGCTACACCCAATGGAAGTTCTTGGCATTTGTATTTTCCCCGATTTACAAAATTGTTGTTTCTTGCACTACCAGATGTATGGCTGAGCCTCTGATTAAATAATAACTAGATGACTTGTAGCAGTTTACCACTTATGTAGTAATATATGAATGATTGTAATAATGTAACTTTAATATGGAAAAAAAGCAATAGGGAATCAGTTCCTGGACCATAACAGACTAGTAAGACAAATTGTCCAGAGATTTTTGGCTACCATTAATAAGGTCTCAGTTCAGTTCTGTCGCTTAGTCATGTCCAATTCTTTGCGACCACATGGACTGCAGCATGCCAGGCATCCCCTGTCCATTAGCAACTCCTGGAGCTTGAGCAAACTCATGTCTATCCAGTCAGTGATGACATCCAACCATCTCATCCTCTGTCATCCCCTTCTCCTCCCACCCTCAATCTTTCCCAGCAGCAGGGTCTTATCCAATGAGTCAGTTCTTCACATCAGGTGACCAGAATATTAGAGTCTCAGCTTCAGCATCAGTCCTTCCAATGAATATTCAGGACTGATTTCCTTTAGGATGTACTAGTTGGATCTCCTTGCAGTCCAAGGGATTCTGAAGAGTCTTCTCCAACATCATAGTTCAAAAGCACCAATTCTTCGGTGCTCAGCTTTCTCTATGGTCTAACCCTCACATCTGTACATGACTACTGGAAAAACCATAGCGTTGACTAGAGAGACTTTGTTGGCAAAGTTATGCCTCTGCTTTTTAATATGCTATCTATGTTGGTTATAACTTTTCTTCCAAGGAGTAAGCATCTTTTAATTTCATGGTTGCAGTCACCATCTGCAGTGATTTTGGAACCCAAGAAAGTAAAGTCTTTCACTGTTTCCACTGTTTCCCCATCTATTTGCCATGAAGTGATGGAACCAGATACTATAATTTTAGTTGTTTGAATGTTGAGTTTTAAGGCAGCTTTTTCACTCTCCTCTTTCACTTTCATCAAGAGGATCTCTAGTTCTTCTTTGCTTTGTCATAAGGGCTTCCCTGGTGGCTCAGATAGTAAAGCATCTGTCTGCAATGCGGGATATCTGGGTTCAGTCCCTGGTTCTGGAAAATCCCCTGACGAAGGAAATGGCAACCCACTCTAGTACTCTTACCTGGAAAGTCCCATGGACAGAGGAGCCTGGTAGGCTGCAGTCCATGGGATCGTAAATAGTCAGACACAACTGAGCGACTTCATTTTCACTTTCACTCTTTTCTGTCATAAAGTGGGTGTCGTCTGTGTATCTAAGGTAACTGATATTTCTCCTGGCAATCTTGATTGCAGCTTGTGCTTCATCCAGCCCTCTGCATATGTTAAATAAGCAGGGTGACAATATACAGCCTTGACGTACTCCTTTTCCGAATGGAATAAGTCTGTTGTTCCATGTTGAGTCCTAACTGTTGCTTCTTGATCTGCATACAGATTTCTCAGGAAGCAGGTCAGGTGGTCTCATATACCTATCTCTTTAATAATTTTCCATAGTTTGTTGTGATCCACACACTCAAAGATTTTCCTAGTCAATAAAGCAGAAATAGATGTTTTTCTGGAACTCTCTTGCTTTTTTGATGATCCAGCAGATGTTGGCAATTTGATCTCTGGTTCCTCAGCCTTTTCTAAATCCAGCTTGAACAGCTGTAAGTTCACAGTTCATGTACTGTTGAAGCCTGGCTTGGAGAATTTTGAGCATTTCTTTGTTAGCATGTGAGATGAGTTCAATCGTGCAGTAGTCTGAACATTCTTTGGCATTGCCTTTCTTTGGGATTGGAATGAAAACTGACCTTTTCCAGTCCTGTGGCCACTGCTGAGTTTTCCAAACTTTCTGGCATATTGAGTGCAGCACTTTCACAGCATCATCTTTTAGGATTTGAAATAGCTCAACTGGAATTCCATCACCTCCGCTAACTTTGTTTGTAGGGATGCTTCCTAAGGCTTACTTGATTTCACATTCCAGGATGTCTGGCTCTAGGTGAGTGATCACACACACCATCATAGTTATCTGGGTCATTAAGATCTTTTTTGTGTAGTTCTTCTGTGTATTCTTGCCACTTTTTCTTAATATTTTTTGCTTCTGTTAGGTCCATACCATTTCTGTCCTTTATTGTGTCCATCGTTGCATGAAATATTCCTTTGGTATCTCTAATTTTCATGAAGAGATTTCTAGTCTTTCCTATTCTATTGTTTTCCTCAATTTTTTTTGCATTGATGACTGAGGATGTCTTTCTTATCTCTCCTTGCTATTCTTTGGAACTTTGCATTCAGATCGGTGTATCTTTCCTTTCCTTGTTTGCCTTTAACTTCCCTTCTTTTCTCAGCTATTTGTAAGGCCTCCTCAGACAACCATTTTACCTTTTTGCATTTCTTTCTCTTGGGGATGGTCTTGATCACTTCCTCCTATACAATTTTATGAACCTGTGTCCATAGTTCTTGAGGCATTCTATCAGATCTAATCCCTTGAATCTATTTGTCACGTCCACCGTATTACTGTAAGGGGGATTTGATTTAGGTCATACTGGAATGGTCTAGTGGTTTTCCCTACTTTCTTTAGTTTAAGTCTGAATTTTGCAATAAGGGGTTCATGATCTGAGCCACAGTCAGCTCCTGGTTTTGTTTGTGCTGACTGTATAGAGCTTCTCCATCTTCGGCTGTGAAGAATATAATCAATCTGATTTCAATATTGACTGTCTGTTAATGTCCATGTGTAGAGTTGTCTCTTGTGTTGTTAGAAGAGAGTGTTAGCTATGACCAGTAAGTCCTCTTGACAAAACTCTGTTAGCCTTTTCCCTACTTCAGTTTGTACCCCAAGGCCAAACTTGCCTGTTACTTCAGGTATTTCTTGACTTCCTACTTGTGCATTCCAGTCCCCTGTGATGAAAAGGACATCTTCTTGAGGTGTTAGTTCGAGAAGGTCTTGTAGATCTTTACAGAGCCATTCAACTTCAGCTTCTTTGGCATTAGTGATTGGGGCATAGACTTGGATTACTGTGATACCAAATGGTTTGCCTTGGAAACAAACAGAGATCATTCTGTCATTTTTGAGACTGCACCCAAGTACTGCATTTTGGACTCTCTTGTTTACTATGAAGGCTACTCCATTTCTTCTAAGGGATTTTGGCCCACAGTAGTAAATATAATGGTCATTTGAATTACATTCGCCCATTCCAGTCCATTTTAGTTCACGGATTCCTCAAATGTTGGTGTTTATTCTTGCCATCTCCTGTTTGACCACTTCCAATTTACCTTGATTCATGGGCCTAACATTCCAGGTTCCTGTGCAATAGTGTTCTTTACAGAATCATACTTTACTTCCATTGCCCATCACAGCTACTCCTGGGTGTTGTTTTTGCTTTGGCTCCATCTCTTCATTCTTTCTGGAGTTATTTTTCCAGTCTTCTCCAGTAGCATATTGGGCACCAGTCAGTCACTCAGTGATGTCCAACTGAACGACTAAGCATACACATTTTTCCAAGATACTAATCCTTGAAGCTAGTTCTTGAAGCTTTGTGGTAAATCTTGGTCATTGTATTTGAAGAAAATCTGCATAATCCACTTAAGTTAATGGTCCATCTGGCCATGCTCTCACCCAAGGCTGTTTTTCGGGCAGGACTCAGAGATGCAGCCAAGGATGGCGATAGGGAGGGAGAGAGAGAAGCATGAGGGGTACAAGCATGCAAGCATGGGTACAAGTCATTAAGGTCTTTTCTGTGTAGGTCTTCTGTGTAGTCTTTCCACCTCTTCTTAATATCTTCTATTTCTGTTGGAGAGTGAAAGTGAAGTCGCTCAGTCATGTCCTACTCTTTGTGACCTGGTGGTCTGTGGCCTACCAGGCTCCTCTGTCCATGGGATTCTCTAGGCAAGAATACTGGAGTGGGTTGCCATTTCCTTCTCCAGGGGATCTTTCCTTCTCCAGGGATCAAACCCGGGTCTTCCGCATTGCAGGCAGACATTTTACCCTCTGAGCCACCAGGGAAGCCCTACTTCTGTTTGCTCCATAAAACTTCTGTCCTCTATAGTCCAGTAATTTCACACTGAATGGCCTATCAATGAAGTCCTCACCTGATCTAGCACCATGGGACAAAATGGTCATGAAAAGCCTTCAAAAATCATGCCTGAATCTATAACCATGAGGGAGTCCCTGCCAACTGAAAATTGTCACTTGCTATCTGCCTCTACAAAGATTAGGTCACTAGCCACTGCAGTCACTGACCTTCAGCGTAGGAGTTCAGACAGAGATCAAGAATGAAGTACTCAGTGCTCTGGGAAAAACTGGCCAAACAGCCCTTCAGATAGTCAGATATTTTCAGAAGAAGATTCTATAAGCCCAATTTCTTGCATCTTCTCATATCTAGAAAATTACTAAAATCATGAATGGAGATATTTGCTCCTTATAACTAACAGCAACCCCCTACCAAAATGTGTGCTTGTTTGCACATATCCCCCTTCACCAAAATCACATATATACTGACTTCCCCCAACCCACCTCTTTGAAGCAGTTCCTCAGAGCTATCTGAGAAGCTGTTTCCCAGGCTATAGTCCTCTTTTTTGCCTCAAATAAAACATAACACACAACTTTCATGTTGTACAGTTTTTCAGTTAGCAAGCGTGAGCCCACAGCTTCTGCTGGAAATCTGTGCTGAGTCATAGTGAGGCCTGAGGTGGGGCTAGAACCTGAATAGCTTGGAGGAGAAGGGTAAGGGTGGATTGAAATCTCCCTGGAGAAGGAGGAAGCCCAGCATGGGGAAAGTTAACTTCCATTTCTACCTTCCGGGGGAGCAAGTAATCTATGCCTCAAGAGCAAAATTGCAATCTTTCCCTAGGACCTAGCTGGAGAAAGTGGAACATGTCAACTTTCCTACCTGCATCCCCTTCTACTTCCCCTACAGATTTCCTTCACATTCCTGAAGTTCTGCTTACTCCCCATGCCCTGTGAACATACAAGCCTTGTGTCCACACACCTGTCTCTCAGACCTTTCCTTGACTCAAATTCTTTTTGATTCAAGGCTTTCTCTTAATTTTCACTCAGCTTCCTAATTTTCAGTAATCTAGCTGTCACAAAAACCTGCAAAATCCTAGCTGGGCTGGCCTAGCTTGGGGTGGATGGTTGGGTCACCCTGTTAAGACTCCAGCAGCCGCTTCAGTCTTGGAGGCAACTGACCTTCCCTGCCCCCCCCCACCCCCCTACACACACTCATCTGCAATTCTCACCGCACCATGGATTTTTGACATGTAATAGATACATTTGCACAATACCTGTAGGTAATTTGTTTGTTCTTCAGCTCTGGGTAAAATAAACCAAAATAATTTTCCCTTCTTTCCTCCCCTCATCCTTCCCTCCTTCCCTCTACTCCTGCCTGTTTCCAGGGTCAAGCGTCCTGGAGGAATAAACTGGCCTCTTTGAGAACAGAGCTGATTCAGTTAGGGTCCATCCTGGAGAACTCTGGGAAAAGCACACGATCTCCTCAGAGTCTCCTGGGTGGGAGATGGTGGGGGTGTCAGTGGTGAACTGTCTTTGGCAGCAGGTCCCTTCGGTGCACTGAAAAGAGCACTTGAGAGTTGGCAGAGCTGGAAGCTGGCTTCTAGACCATACTCTGCCTCTCACTGGCTGTGTGGCCTCAGCCAAGTTACTTTTCCTCTGCTGGCTTCAGTTTATACATCAGTCATCTCAGAGGATTGACACCCACCATCCTGTCCTGCTCTGACAACTGGTGAGTACATTCCAAGGTGGAAAAGATGCCAAGATGGATACGGAACCCATGGGCACTTGGATTTTCCACCTCAGTGAAAGTGAAAGTGGCCCAGTCCTGTCCAACTCTTTGTGACCCTGTGGACTAATACAGCCCATGGAATTCTCCAGGCCAGAATACTGGAGTGGGTAACCATTCCCTTCTCCAGGGGATCTTCCCAACCCAAGATCAAACCTAGGTCTCCCACATTGCCAGTGGATTCTTTGCCAGCCGAGCCACTATGGAAGCCCATTTTCCATCTAGATACCTTCTAAATCCGAGCTACTTAGGTAGATTTTATGGCTGAGAGGAGGGGAGGTTTGTGGTGGGAGAAGCAGAAAAGGGGGACAGAAGTCTGTAGTGGGCAGAGGATGGTGTAGAGAGGTGTTAGCCAAACAAGCGGAACCAAGGTGTCTGGAGTTTACACTGAGCCAGAAACTCTGACTTTCACAGTATGTCCAGGACACCCTAACTAGATGAACATCCCTATGGCCAATGCAGACCTCCAAAGCATAAATGACCTCCATGCTTACACCAGCCTTGAACAGCTTAGCCTTGGTTTCATTATCCATAAGACTGGCACAGGAATACCACCTCATTGCATGGTTATGAAGGCTTAAAGAGCTGACTTGCAGAGTGTCTAGCACAGATATTTTATCAACAAGGCAAGTAGATAGCACCAAGTAGGTGGAGCCTAGTGGGGGTAGAAAGAGTAGAGAAGTGAAAAATTCTGGAATCTGCTCTGTGCAGCCGGTCATGCTAAAGTTCCACAGGTACCAGGTTTGGGTGTCCTTAAAATACCCTATGAAAAGCTTATATTTGGCAGGTGGCTCTGGGAGCAAGATAACATTACCTTGGGTCTACAGGTTCCCTGGGCCTGGCCCTCATCCCCTTTACCTCTTGGTCCTGCTCTGTCCTCCTAAGGCCCCTGTCCTGGGTTTCTCCCTGACCCTTCACCCCCACAGTCTCATCAGTGGGGGAAAAGTGGCTAGAGGAGAGGGGGGGCTGAGGTGGAAGCATTCCTGAGGGGCAGCTCTGCATGTCTTCCTTCCTGGAGTTTTCCAGACTGGGTTAGACATCCCAAGTCAGGAAGGGACCCCCAGGGAGGCTGAAGCCATCGCAGTCACCCCCCTACCAGGACACCAGCAGGGAAGGGGGCTGACAAGGCTCTGTTTAGCTCTGAGGGGACTGGGTGGGTAGATGAGGTTTTAGGATTCTCTTCTTCCCAACAGGAGGAGGTTATTTCAGTTCTTGCCTTATTTTTTAGGATTGTTCTGAGTATCATGTGCACAAGGAGGAGGAAAACGAACAGGACTGGGCAAGGACAAGCAGTTTGGAAAGAAAAGATTTCTAGATGGCAGGGAAGCCCCTGGCCTTTCCCCAGTGGGGCCCACCCCAAGCCAAGCCTGCCTCTGCAGCGGCTTTCCTGAAGTTCCCTTCCTCTCCTTTCTTCTACCCTCCTCCCTTCAGATCTGGAATCTAGGTCTCCCTGCCTCCTTCTCCCTCCCTCCTTCTCTCTCTCTTCTCTGGGCTCAGAGGCTCCATTGTGCGAGATGCTGGGTTTATGGGAAGGAGTGACAACACAGGCGGAGAATTCCCTGTAGCTCAGTGTGTTTGTGAGGAGTGGGAGGTGTGGGGTAGGTCAGGGCCACTTAGTCCCTCTGGACAGCATGGAACTGTTTCTAAATCCTGAAATGAAGATGTCACTTTCTTCTTAAACTCATCGCTCATTCATCCATCCACCCATCCACTTGATCTATTCAAGAGAGGGTTATTGAGCTCCTTTTGTTGTATCAGTGAGCTGAGCACCGCAAATATAGAGATAAGAAAAGCTCCCAGTCTGGAGGGGGACAGAAGGCATAAATGACCCCCCAATACATAGGACTGGGCAGAAGAGGCTCTAAAGGCTGGGAAGGAGGGTCAGGTCTTGGGGCTCAGAGAGCTGCCCCTGCTTTAGCTGTTCTGACTTATATTACATGTGGGTTGCTGATATAAGATTTTATTTAAATATAAGATTTTATTTGAACATAAGATTTTATTGGCCGTGTGACTTCAAAAAAATTGAAAATCTGAGCTTCAACTCAACCTGTCCAGAGCAAAGGAGGTATGTTTTGGACAAGGTCGGGGACTTAGTGAGAGCGCTGACCTCTGGCTGAGCTGATGGCAACAGTGAGGGGTCACGTTTCTGAGGCTTCTCAGGGGAGGCTGAGATGAGTGGAGTGGGCGGCGCATCCACCTCTCAGCCCTGAGTGAACCCCAACAATGCACCACATCTCTGAGCCTCAGTTNGAGCAAAGGAGGTATGTTTTGGACAAGGTCGGGGACTTAGTGAGAGCGCTGACCTCTGGCTGAGCTGATGGCAACAGTGAGGGGTCACGTTTCTGAGGCTTCTCAGGGGAGGCTGAGATGAGTGGAGTGGGCGGCGCATCCACCTCTCAGCCCTGAGTGAACCCCAACAATGCACCACATCTCTGAGCCTCAGTTCTCTTGTCCATAAAGGAGGGGTGATCACATTACATATTTTACGTATTTGTAAGTGTTTTTCAGGTTGTAAATCACTCAATAGATATCAAGGTCTCTTCTATTGGTGACAGGAAGCTTTTGTAGGTTTTGAACAGGAGACTGACAGATCTGAATGAAGCTTTGGATCTGTGACCCTGTGCAGAGAGAACTGGAGGAGGGAGAGGGTAGAAGCAGGGACACCTGTCAGAGGTCACAATGGTCTTGGTCCAAGAAGATTAAAAGTCAAACATAAAAGGAAGCAGTGAGAAGAGAGGAGATGAGCAAGAGAGACGTATAGGATTCCTGGGATCCTTGGACAGTCAACAGAACAGCCAGGCAAAGATGACTCTTGGATGTCAAGCGTGGGCTCCTGAGGAAATGCTGATGCCTATAAGGGAGATAGGGAGCAGCAGCTGCTGGTTATGAGAGCTGGGGAAGGATGGGAATCCACTCCTGGACAGGTTGGTGGGATGTGCCGGTAGGGACACTCAGGGGCAGGGTCCAGTGGGCTTGTGGGACTGGCCAAGGGCACAACTGGAGTTTCATCTGAGTCATCTCAACTGAGGTCTGGTACCGAAGAGATCACTCAGAACAGTAGCTGCAAGGAAGCAGGGCTGTGCCTATAGCACCTGGGAAACGGAGCAGCCAAAGTGAGGAGCAGGCTAGCAGGTGTTTCAGGAAGAAAGCTTCTGGGGGGTTCAGGCCTGGAGAGTAGCTTGAATGGCCTGAGGAGGGCAATGGCACGATTTGGTGACAAGAAAGAGGAGGAGTGGGGTAGAAGTACCATCTCACAGGTTAACACTGGCTCAGGCAGGGAAATACGGGGTGTAGGTGCAGATGAGGCTTTGAGAGTTTGGCAGGGAAGAGAATAAAAGATGGACTGCCAGCTGCGAGAGAGTAGCGTCAAAAAGAAGTTGGTTTTACATGGGGAGACTTGAGCATGCTCATAGTGAGAGGGAGGGAAGTATTGGCAAGGAAGAGATGAATCAGAAACTGAGAAGACACCTTACTCGCCCAACTCCTAAGTGATTAATGACTTCGGACTGTTGGGCATGAGGTTCCAGATACTCAGAAATCTGGAAGAACTAGTGCTCCAAGGCCCTCTCTCCCACCCCCAGTGAATCTTTAGGGGAAGCTGCCAGGCCTTCTGCCCCACCCCAGTCTCTCTGCAAAACCCCTCCACTCTTCCAACCCAACTGCCCCTGACAGGAGGCCAGCAGTTTGCCNCTGAAAGTGAAACACTGCTGATGCATTGGATGGAGGAAGTACTCATGTTGAGCTTAAGCTGGATGTGTGGACTAAGTGACCACTGGAACCTGCTTTCATTTCTTATTGTTTCAGTACTCTGAGCATAATGAAATCTTTACCAGCTGAGCCACAAGGGAAGCCCAATGAAATCACCAACAGTAAAGAAATGCAGTGCTATCTGATGGACATAAAGTCACATTTCAGGAGACATTCTCAGATTTTGATATGAATGGTATGAAATTTGGTATGAATTTTGTTATGTTGTATATATATGTATACATATGTTATATATATTATATATGTTATATATATATATGCTATGTTATATGTATATATATACATAAGAAACCTCCTTTTAAATTTGTATAGAGAAGGGGAAAATATCTAATACTTGTTGGGTTTCCTCCTGCCACTTAAGAGAGAGATTAAAAAAATGTCTGACACTAGCAGCCTATTTCCTCTTTTTGTAGATCCCTGGCCTTCCTGCCTGTTACCCTCTCACATATATATATATATATATATATATACACACACACACACACATATATTACCATTTTGAAATTAATATGTTGAGTGCTTATATGTTCCAGGCACTAGTCTAGGTGTTTTACATGTACTAATTCATTCAAGTCTCACATCAAACCTATGTGATAATTTCTAGCATTGTTCTCATTTCACAAATATTCAAATGGAGACACAATAAGGTTAAGAAGTAGGGGAATCCAGACTCTAACTCTGGCAGACTCTAACTCTGACTTCTATGCTCTTAATCACTCTGTGTAAACTTGAAGATATATCTAAATTACCAAACATCAACCCTATCAGTGGGACTTCATTTCCATGGAACTGATTAGAGTGAAAGTTAATCACACTCACCAAGAAAATCAATTTTCCTAGAATTGTAGAAAGCACTGGATAAATTCCAGAACTTAAAATATTCTACTATGTGGTCTGACTTAGCAATACTTGAGCGCATTTTCTTTTTCTGAAGAAACCATTGAGGTCAGTGCCGAGAACCCTCACTAGTGAGTAAATCTGGATCCTGTGTTGAGATATGACCTGCTGGAGCACCCTCTACAACTCCATTTGTTAATATACCTGTCCTCATGGACTTCATCAATCCTCTTAGAATCAACCCACATTTAGCATAGGCCCATAAGAATGCACTTTGTATAAATTATTAATCTAACTACTTTTACATTGCTTTTGTGTTGTTGTTAAATTGTTCAGTCAGCTTCGCTGTTGTTGTTATCTTTTAAGTTATGGACTTCATGTTCTGAAGTATAGCATAGTAGTTTAGTGATTGATCCTCTCATTTAAAAAAACTAAAAATACTGGACAAAATAAATAATTGAAAACTTTTTAAAAATGAATCAATAGATTGGGAAAAAATTACAGATAAATTCAGAAGCCTTAAAATCACATAAAAACCAGAAAGATAAAGCTGTACTAAAAGAGAAGGGGCCGACAGAGGATGAGATGGCTGCATGGCATCACTGACTCGATGGACATGAATCTAAGTGAACTCTAGGAGCTGGTGATGGACAGGAAGGCCTGGTGTGCTGTGATTCATGGGGTTGCAAAGAGTCGGACATGACTGAGCGACTGAACTGAACTGAACTGAATGTCAGCATTTATAATGAGTTTCAATTTTCACATATCTTGCAAGATATAGAGGGTTTGTTAAAAGTAAAGAGACTAATAGGAGTCTACACTCCCAGTATAAATCCATAAACCTAAAGCCCAAAGACTACAATTCATCACAAGGGTGAGTTAAAGACAAATCGGTGTCATGCCCAGCTGTCTTAAATCTGGGACTAAACGGAGAGAAGAAAGGCATTTTTTTTGAGAATTAGTAAGTACCAGCTAGACCTTGTGCAGATTTGTGGCCCACAATTCACACTATCCTGGGGGTTCAAAAAATCTAAAGCCAAACATTTATTTTTTGTATGATCCTGAGCTAGCAATGTCCTCAGATGCTTGGCAGTAGCAAATAGAAAACATCCCAGAGGAAAGTGATTTCAATCCAAGCATCAGAGAATTCCCACAGATACAGGTTTAAGAAACATGAGCTTACCAAAAAAATCACAAAACACAAGGAAACAAGATACCATGAGTGAGGTCCCAGAAGGGAAAAAGTAGAGGGCATATAGTGGTTCACAACCTAGGGCAACTTTGCCCTCCAAGAGACATTGTTGGTTGTCACAGCTAGGAGGGGAATGTGTATGCTCTTGGCATCTGGCGTGCAGAGCCCAGTTGCTGTCAAACACTCTCTAATGTGCAGGACAATCTTCTACAATAAAGTCTTCTCTGGCTCAAGATGTCAATAGTGTTAACACTGAGAAACCCTGAGAGAGTAGAATTGTGCCTACAAGGCTTCTATTTTGGATCTGAAAAAACATATATAATATGTATAAACTTAAGGAAAATTAAAATATCCAAAAACAGCAATTGAACTAAAAAACAATTGAACTAAATTACAAAACTATTGAAAACAGTTGAACAATTGTAAAACAATTGAACTAAAAAATTCAGTGGAACAAACATTCTAAAAAATAGCTTGGAATTATCTAGTAAAATTAAAGACATACATAATCTGTGACCCAACAATTCCACTCCTAGTACATAGCCTTGAGAAATTCACGCACATGTGTTTCAATATGCATTGTTGAAAATAGTGCTTTCATAAAAAGGGGAAAAGACTAATCCAGACATACATCAAAAACAGATTAAAAAGTGTAATATTTTCATGAACTGTACTGCCTCAAAGCATGGAAAGTAAGTGAACCACAGGTACAAACATGGATTAATTTTCAAATATCATGCTGAATAAAAGATGTAAGACCCTAAATATAGAGTATTACATTAAAACAGAAAACAAAAATGGATATAGGTGGTAAAACTGTAAAGAAAAGCAAAGAAATTATTAGACTAAAGTCAGAGTGATGATTATCTCTCATGGAGGAAGTGGTGGTTGAGGATCAGAAACAGAGACAGACATTCTGGACTTTGGTAAAGTTCCATTTCTAGGGTGATTACTTAGTATTTGTTTCATAATTAATTTTTAAGCTGTGAAAGTGAAAATGTTGGTCCCTCAGTCATGTCTGACTCTTTGCGGTCCCATGAACTGTAGCCCTTCAGGCTCCTCTGTNAGTCAGAGTGATGATTATCTCTCATGGAGGAAGTGGTGGTTGAGGATCAGAAACAGAGACAGACATTCTGGACTTTGGTAAAGTTCCATTTCTAGGGTGATTACTTAGTATTTGTTTCATAATTAATTTTTAAGCTGTGAAAGTGAAAATGTTGGTCCCTCAGTCATGTCTGACTCTTTGCGGTCCCATGAACTGTAGCCCTTCAGGCTCCTCTGTCTATGGAATTCTCCAGGAAAGAACACTGGAGTGGGTTGTCATTTCCTTCTCCATTTATATTTTGCACTTCTCTGAATTGTGTTACATTTTCTCAATTAAAAAAAAAAGTTTGAAAAAGATGTTTGAAAAATGAAATGGACAGATTAAACACCAGCTTAGGAAAAGCTGAAATGAGATTTACAATATTGGAAGACAGATCTAAAGAAACTCTTCAGAACACAGTTCAGAGAGACAAAGAGATAAAAAGTAGGAAAGAAAGATTGAACTGGAATTCTAAAGATGTGAGACAAAGAGGGGCAGTATTTGAAGACCTAAAGGCTAAACATTTCTCAGAACTGAAGAACAAATAACTGACAAAATTGGGAAGCCTAGCTAATCACAAGCCGTTTAAATAAAAAGTATATACACCTATAACATATATGGAACATTTAATAATGTATAAATTTTTAAAAATGGCTCCATGTAGCTCTTGGTACTTGACCCGACTTCTGTCAAAATGTCTCCTGTTTCTGAATTTCTGTGCAAGCCCAGCATGAAGGGTAAGCACACTACACCTTTAAGTACAGACAGGTCAGTCAAAGCATAGGACAACGCTGATGCTGAGTAGAATGCTTTGAACACTGAAACAGCCATCAAGACCAAAGGTATGGATGAGGTTACCATCATCCCCATTTTGACCAAATGAGGCAATGAAAAGAGACAGGATATTGCCCACCAGAGAAGGACCAAAAAGAAACTTGCATCAGCACTGAAGTCAGCCTTGTCCAGCCACCTAAAGATGGTGATTTGAGAACTATTGAAAACACTTGCTCAGTATTATGCTTCTGATTTGAAAGCCTCCATGAAGGGGTTGGGGTGCTATGAGGACTCCCTGAGATTAGTTGCTTAAGGACCAACCAGGAGTTACAGAAAACTAACCGAGTCTACACAGAAATGTACAAAATTGATCTGGAGAAGAACATTATTTCTGAAACATCTGGTGACTTCTGCAAGTAGTTAGTTGCCCCTGTAAAGGGTAGAAGAGGAGAGGATGGCTCTGTCATTATGTACTAACTGACCAAGATATCTGCAGTCTCTACTGTACTAAAGAAAAGAGGAGAGAACTGATGTTCTTAATGGATAAACATCATGACCAAGTGGAGTGTGAGTCACCTCCAGAAAGTACTTGAAAGGTACAAGAGTTATGTCCCTTAGAGATTTATAAACAGAGAGCATAAAGAAAGAGGTCAAAGGAGACTGGGAAGATGTTTTCCTAAACCTGGCCCAGAGTATTCATAATAAATTCCTGTATTTTGCTGTATATGACTCCATGAAGGGCAAGCCCTCATTATAAGGGCTTGATTAGAATCATGGTCTCCCACAGTTACAAGCTGCTGTACTACTACATCCAGCAAGACACCAAGAGTGACTACCAGAAAGTGCTCTATGCCTGTGTGTTGGGGATGACTTAAGCATGAGATAGCATGAGCATCCAGAAGTGGTGTTCCTATGCTTCCAGCTAGCAGTCCTAGAAAATCAGCTTGCCACAAACAGCCCCCTGTGCCCATTCTCTGTGAGGATGATGTCAGTATTGCTCCCCTTGGCCCCAACCTTATTTTAGTTGCCCAAGCATTTCTTGCCTTTCCTGTCTAGTCTTCCCTTTTATCAAAAAAAAAAAAGGACATTCCAAGGAGTTGGAAGTGCAATCTCTGATGTGAAACACTTTGCCTCTTGTGTACTATGTCATAATGTCATAAACAGATGGATAAAATGAATTTTTATTTTAAAAATTAAAAAATAAAAAATAAAGAGAAAAGATATTAAAAGCAGTCAGCAAGAAAAAATATATAAGCTTCAAGTAAGTGATACCTAGACTGACTCCTTTTTTCATCAACAGTGAAAGTTAGAGGATAGTACAATAATATTCTTTAATGTGATAAAGAAAAATAAATCTATTATAAATCTATTATATTATCATATGTATGAAAATAAGATCCATGAAAGATATAAAACATTAAATAACTCATGGAATAAAGACATTTTTAATTGAAATTAAAAATATTTAGAAAGGCTTGCAGACAAAACATTACATGTCAAACTTGTGAAATACAATTAAAGTGGTACTTTAAAGAAAAATTATAGTCTTAAATGCCTATATTAGAAAATAAATCAGAAAGAGGATCAATATGGGTAGAGGTGTAGGACGTGGAGCTTACCTCCTCCCACAAATACATAAAAAATACATCTATGTGTGGAACAATTCTCATAAAACATCTACTGAACACTGGTAGAAGACCTCGGACTTCTGAAAGAGCAAGAAAATCTCCATGGAACTAGGTATGACAAATGGAAAAAAGGAGAGAGAGAGAAAGAGAAAGGAATCAGGATAGGACCTGTGCTCTTGGGTGGGATCTGTGAGAGAAAAATGTTGCCACACCGTGGGAAGTCCCCTCACTGGTGTAAAGACCAGCCAGGATGGAAGGGGAGCTTCAGAGACTTGGAGGAGAGCACAACTGGTTTGTGTAAGGCAAAACAGACAGAGACTTGCCCAGATGTTCAATACCATCACCATGCACTCCTCAGTCTGAGATGCTTGTCGGCCAGGGCAGGCAGGAACTGAGTGCCAAAGCTGGGGCTCCGGAGGTCAGACATGGAGAGACAACTAGGACTGACCATAGAAACAGCCTGAACGGACAGGAGAAGGGTGCGGTTACAACCAAGGGTATATGCAGAAGAAACGTGGACCAGCCAGAGAGACAAGGTACCATTATTGGGGGTTGTGCTAGGGAAGGAACAGGATCACTACAGAAACTTCTTTCCCTTCTGCATGCTCTCAGGTGACAGGACACAACCTACACAAGCTCTCATGGTGAGCGTGAGCCCCCATTGCCATAGTGGGTTCCAGAGATGGGTGCAGGCCACCCTCACTGCCCAGAGAATCAGGAGTGAGTGCCAATCACTATCCCCTGTCATGGGCCCAGGAAGCACGCACAGACTTCTGCCACTGCTGAGAGACACACAAGTAATAGTAAGTCACTGCCCTTGCCCGTGTGGCTTCCAGGAGTACATGCAAGCCACTACATCTGAACATCTCCTATGAAGGGGATAATAGCCAGGGCATGCTAAGGAAAGAAAGAGGCAGAAGGCATCCAAACTAAAAGCAGCCCTCATGCCAAAAATATTAAAGCCACACAAGTTACACAAAGACACTGCTGCTTGTAAATAGCTGTCTAAGACTACAGTAGATAACTTTCTCCTAAACTCACAGAGTAAGAGAAATAGAAGTAAAATGAAGAAGCAGAGGAACCACTCTTAGTTAAAAGGCAATAAAACAAATGTCAAACTTGTGAAATACAAATTTTCATTCTTTTTTATGGTTGAGTAATATTCCATTATATATATGTATATGTGTATATATATATAATGGAATATTATATATATTATATATATATATATATACATATATATATATATCACATATTTTTTAATCCATTCATTTCTTTATGGGCATTTAAGTTACTTCCATATTTTGGCTATTGTAAATAATGCTGCTATGAATAACGGAGTACATACATCTTTTCAAATTTATTTTTTATTATTTATTTTTTTTTGTTTTCTTCTGATAGATACCTAGAGTAGAATTGCTAAATAATGAAACAGTTTTATTTTTAGTTTTTGAGGAAACTCTGTACTGTTTCCCAAGTGGCTGCCTAAATTTACATTCCCACCAACAGTATACTAGGTTCCCTTTTCTCCACATCCTTGCCAATATTTTTTA
>SJYA01002144.1:621278-705177 GCA_006410615.1 Neotragus moschatus | reverse complement strand
ACTTTTTCACTCTCCTCTTTTACTTTCATCAAGAGGCTTTTTCGTTCCTCTTCACTTTCTACCATAAGGATGGTGTCATCTGCATATCTGAGGTTATTGTTATTTCTCCCAGCAGTCTTGATTCCATCTTGTGCTTCTTCCAGCCCAGCATTTCTCATGATGTACGCTGCATATAAGTTAAATAAGAAGGTGACAATATACAGCCTTGATGTACTCCTTTCCAAATTTGGAACCAGTCTGTTCCATGTCCAGTTATAACTGTTGCTTCCTGACGTGCATACAGATTTCTCAGAAGGCAGGTAAGGTGGTCTGGTGGTATTTCCGTTTCTTGAAGAATTTTCCACAGTTTCTTGTGATCCACACAGTCAAAGGCATTAAAATGACTCAAATGTGTTCCTTTTTATGGTTTAGTAGTATTCTATTGTATATATATACCACAGCTTCTTTATCCATCCATCTGTTGATGGACATCTAGGTAGATTCTTGCTATTCCAGCTATAAATAGTGCTGCAATGAACACTGGGGTACATGTGTCTTTTTCAATTTTGGTTTACTCAGGATATATGCCTAGGAGTGGGATTGCTGGGTCATATGGTGATTTTATTCCCAGCTTTTTAGGGAATCTCCTTACCATTTTTCATAGTGGCTGTATCAGTTTACATTTCCACCAGCAATGCAAGAGCATTCCCTTTTCTCTGCACCCTCTCCAGCATGTATTGTTTGTAGACTTTTAATGATGGCCATTCTGACTGATGTGAGGTGGTATCTTATTGTAGTTTTGATTTGCATTCCTCAAATAATGAGCAATGTTGAGCATCTTTTCATGTGCTTGTTAGCCATCTGCACGTCTTCTTTGGAGAAATATCTTTTTAGGTCTATTTCCCACTATTTGATTGGGTTGTCTATTTTCTGGTGTTGAATTGTATGAGCTACTTGTATATTTTGAAANACTGATGTGAGGTGGTATCTTATTGTAGTTTTGATTTGCATTCCTCAAATAATGAGCAATGTTGAGCATCTTTTCATGTGCTTGTTAGCCATCTGCACGTCTTCTTTGGAGAAATATCTTTTTAGGTCTATTTCCCACTATTTGATTGGGTTGTCTATTTTCTGGTGTTGAATTGTATGAGCTACTTGTATATTTTGAAAATTAAATCTTTGTCAGTTGTTTCATTTGCTATCATTTTCTCCCATTCTGAGGGTTGTCTTTTCACCTTGTTTGTAGTTTCCTTTGCTGTGCAAAAGATTTTAAGTTTAATTATGTCCCACTTGTTTCTTTTTGTTTTTATTTCCATTACTATAGGAGGTGGGTCATAGAAGATCTTGCTTTGATTTATGTCACTGAATGTTGTGCCTATACTTGCCTCTAAGAGTTTCTATAATTTCTGGTCTTACATTTAGTACTTTTATCTATTTTGAGTTTATTTTTGTGTGTGGCATTAGTGTATGGCATCCTAAAGGAGATCAGTCCTGGGTGTTTGTTGGAAGGACTGATGCTGAAACTGAAACTCCAATCCTTTGGCCACCTCATGCGAAGAGTTAACTCATTGGAAAAGACCCTGATTATGGGAGGGATTGGGGGCAGTAGGGGAAAGGAATGACAGAGAATGAGATGGTTGGATGGCATCACCGACTCGATGCACATGAGTTTGGGTAAACTCCGGGAGATGGTAATGGACAGGAAGGCCTGGCTTGCTGTGATTCATGGGGTCACAAAGAGTCAGACACGACTGAGTGACTGAACTGAACTGAACTGATGGCATTTGTAAGTGTTCTAATTTCCTTCTGTTGCACATAGCTGTCCAGTTTTCCCAGCACCTCTTGTTGAAAGGGGTATCTTTGCCCCATTATATATTCTTGAATCCTTTGTCAAAAATAAGGTACCCATAGGTGAGTGAATTTATCTCTGGGTCCTCTATCTTGTTCAAATGGTCAATATATCTGTTTTTGTGCCAGTAGCATACTTGATGACTGTAGCTTTGTAATGTAGTCTGAAGTCAGGAAGGCTGATTCTTCCAGCTCCATTCTTCTTTCTCAAGACTGCTTTGGCATTTCAGGGTCTTTTGTGTTTCCATGTGAATTGTGAATTTTTAAATTCTAGTTCTGTGAAAAATGCCATTGGTAGTTTGATAAGGATCTCATTCAATCTGTAGATTGCATTTGGTAGCATAGTCATTTTCACAATATTGATTCTTCCTACCCAGGAACATGGAATATCTCTCCATCTGTGTCTTTCATCAATGTCTTATAGTTTTCTGTATGCAGGTCTTTTATCTTCTTAGGTAGGTTTATTCCTATATATTTTATTCTTTTTGTTGCAATGGTGAATGGGATTGATTTCTTAATTTCTCTTTCTGGTTTTTCATTGTTAGTATATAGGAATGCAGTGATTTCTGTATTGACTTTGTAGCCTGTGACTTTACTGAATTCATTTATTTGCTCTAGTAATTTTCAGATAGTTTCTTTTGGGTTTTCTATGTGTAGTATCATGTCATCTTCAAACAGTTGAGAGGGTGACAGGCAGGAAGGCCAGGGGTCTCCAAACGGAGGAAATAGGCTGCAAGTGTCAGACATTTTAATCTTTCTTAAGCATCAGGAGGAAACAAACTAGTGATATTTTTTTCCCTTCTCTATACAAATTTAAAAAGTTTCTCTTAAAATACTGTGTTGCCATAATGACACCTGGTTTCACCTGAAGTTAACTATTCTCAAACCTTGAGTTAACCAATGCCATTTTTCTTATGGAAATGTTTGTCTTAAGCTATGTTAGTACTATACATTTACCCCGGACTCTGTCTTCAAGTTGGTTCCACTTAATGGCTCAGAACCTACTTGACAAACCATTATGTTATACTCAGGTATTGTTTCCCTAACCTACATATACGAAACTATTTGTATGGTAATCTGCCCTTCTACAAGATTCAAGTCAACCGTTTTATGGCTTGGGATGACTCACCTAGTGCCAAAATTATCCCCAAATACATCTTATGGATAAGGAGCCTGGTGCCATTCTGAGTTTTAAGACATTCCTTTCTTTCATTAACAGACTGCTAGTGACTATATAACATCCAGCTGAAGACTAGCAGGGGAGTACTCTTTCTGTCCCCTTCTGATGCCTATGTCAGAAGCTTTCTCTATCTCCTTTATACTTTAATGAAACTTTATTACACAAAAGCTCTGAGCGATCAAGCCTCATCTCTGGCCCTGGATTGAATTCTCGTCCGGAAGCCAAGAATCCCAGCATCATTTTGTGGGTCAGCAACAACCTTTCACAGTGAGAGTTTTACTTCTTTTTTCCAATCTGGATTCCTTTTATTTCTTTTTCTTCTCTAATTGCCATAGTTAGAACTTTCAAACCTATGTTGAATAACAGTGATGAGAGTGGAGACCCTTGTCTTGTTCCTGATCTTAGAGGGAATGCTTTTAGTTTTTCACCATTGAGAATAATGTTTTCTGTAGGCTTATCGTATATGGCCTCTACTATGTTGAGGTAGTTTTCTTCTATGCCCATTTTTGGAAACTTTTTTTTTTTTTTAATCATAAATGGGTGTTCAAGTTTGTTAAAGGCAATAGATGCAGAAAAAGCATCTGTTGGGATGATCATATGGTTTTTATCTTTCAATTTGTTAATATAAGGTATCACATTGATTGATCTGTATATATTGAAGAATTCTTGCATCCCTAGAATAAACCCAACTTGATCATGGTGTATGAGCTTTTTAATGTGTTTTGGAATTCTGTTTGCTAGAATTTTGTTGAGGATTTTTGCATCTTTTTTCATCAGTGACACTGGCCTGTAATTCTTTTTTTTTGTTCTGTCTCTGCCTGAAGTGTTCCTTCTTCTGCAGTTTTTTGGAAGAGTTTAGAAAAGTCAGCAATAGGTCGTCTCTAAATGTTTAATAAAATTCCCCTGTGAAGCCATCTGCCCCTAGGCTTTTATTTTTTGGTAGATTTTTTTTTCTTTTTAAAATTTTTTAAAAATATAAATTCATTTATTTTAATTGGAGGCTAATTACTTTACAATATTGTATTGGTTTTGCCCTACATCAACATGAATCTGCCACAGGTATACACATGTTCCCCATCCTGAACCCACCGCCCTCCTCCCTCCCCATACCATCCCTCTGGGTCATCTCAGTGCACCAGCAGATTTTTGATCACAGTTTTGATTTCAGTGTTTGTAGATGGATTATACATAATTCCCACTTATTCCTGGTTCAGTCTTGGGAGGTTGAACTTTTCTAAGAATCTGTCCATTTCCTCCAGGTTGTCCATTTTGTTAGCATATCATTTCTCATAATATTCTCTTATGATCCTTTGTATTTCTGTGTTGTCTGTTGTAACTTCTACTTTTTCATTCCTAATTCTGTTGATTTGATTTTTATCCCTTTTTTCTTGATGAGTTTGGCTAGTGGTTTGTCAATTTGGTTTTTATTCTCAAAGAACCAGGTTTTAGTTTTATTAATCTTTGCTATTGTTTCTTTACTTTTTTTCACTTATTTCTGCTCTGATCTTTATGATTTCTTTCCTTCTGCTGTTTTGGATTTTTTTTTGTTATTGTTGTTGTTATTGTTTTTCCAGCTACTCTAGATGTAGAGGTAAGTTGTCTAATTGATGTTTTTCATGCTTCTTGAGATATGATTATATTGCTATAAACTTCCCTCTCAGAACTGCTTTTGCTGAATCCCAGAGCTGAATCATCATGTTTTCACTGACAGTTTTTTCTAGGAATCTTTAGATTTCCCTTCTTATTTCTCCAGTAATCTCTTCATTATTTAGTAATGTATTATTTAATCTCCATGAGTTTGTGTTTTGTGTGTGTGTGTGTGTGTATTTGACTTCTATTCTCATACCATTGTGGTCATAGAAGATACTTGATGTGTTTCCAATTATCTTAAATTTACTGAGGCTTGATTTGTGGCCCAAAATATGGTCTATCCTGGAGAATGTTCCATGTGCACTTGAGAAGAAAGTGTATTTTTCTGCATTTGGATGGAAAGTCCTGATGATATCAGTTTGGTCCTTTTGATCTAATGTTTCATCTAAGGTTTGCATTTCCTTATTGATTTTCTGCTTTGATGATCTGTCCATTGGTGTTAGTGGAGTATTAAAGTATCCTACTATTATTGTGTTTCTGTCAATTTCCCCTTTAATGCTTATTGGGGCTTGTCTTTTGTATTGAAGCATTCCTATATTGGGTGCATAAATTATGAAGATTATTATGTAGTGTCTTTGTTTGTCTCTTACAATATTCTTTATTTTAAAATTTATTTTGTTTGAAATAATAATTGCCACTCTGGGTTTCTTTTGGTTTCCATTCACATGAAATATCTTTTTCCATCTTTTTACTTTCAGTCCATATATGTCTCTAAGTCTGAAGTAGATCTCTTGTAGGCAGCATATACATGGGTCCTGTTTTTGTATCCATTAGGTCAGTTCTGTATCTTTTGGTTGGTGCATTTATCTACTTACATGTAAGGTAATTTTTTATATATATGTTCCTAGTGGCATTTTCATGATTGTTTGGGGTTTGTTTTTGTAGGTCTTGCCTTTCTCTTGTGTTTACTGGCTATATAAGTCCCTTCAATATTGTTGCAAAGCTGGTTTGGTGGTGCTAAATTCTCTTAACTTCTGCATGTCTGTAAAACTTTTTATTTCTTCATCAGTTTTGAATGAGATATTTGCCAGATATAGTAATCCTGGTTGTAGATTTTTCTCTTTCAATACTTTAAATATATCCTGCCATTCCCTTCTGGCCTGCAGAATTTTTGCTGAAAGATCCACTGTTAATCAGATGGGTTTTCCCTTGTATGTTACTTGTTGCTTTTCCCTTGCTGCTTTTAATATTTTTTCTTTGTGCTTAATCTCTGTTAGCTTCATTAATATGTGTATTGATGTGTTCTCCTTGGGTTTATCCAGTAAGGAACTCTCTGTGCTTCTTGGACTTGATTATTTCCTTTTCCATGTTGCAGAAATTTTCAACTATAATTTCTTCAAATATTTTCTCAGTGTATTTCTTTTTTTGTTCTTCATCTGGGACTCCTATAGCTTGAATGTTAGTGTGTTTAATATTGTCCCAAATGTCTCTGAGGCTATCCTCGACTCTTCAGTCTTTTCCCTTTATTCTGCTCTTCAGCTGTTATTTTCACCATTCTATCTTTCAGAGCACTTATCAGTTCCTCTGTCTCAGTTATTCTGCTATTGTTTCTTTCTAGAGTATTTTTAATTTCAATAATTGTTTTGTTTGTCTCTGAATGCTTGTCCTTTAACTCTTATAGGTCTTTGTTAATTGCTTCTTGAATTTTCTCCATTTTGTTTTCAAGGTTTAAGATCATCTTTACTATCATTATTCTGAATTATTTTTCAGGTAGTTTGCCTGATTTTCTCCACTTGAGGTGTCCTTTTCCAAGGCTTTAGGGTTTTATTCCTTCTTCTTTTTGGTTTTTGCCCTTGAGGGAAAGGTTGGTTAAGTGGTTTGTGTTGATTTCTTGTTAGGGGTGATGTGCCTGTGTTCTAATGGGAGGAGGTCAAGCATATCAAGCAAGTAATTGCAGAAATAATGGGACATATACACACACTTCCACACATACAGTTATAACCAAAGTATTCTAAAGAAAAGAGCATAGGAGATTGACCTGGTGAACAGGGAAATCAAAATTTATGTCGCCCAATTAAAAGAAGAGCTAGCTAATGCTGAATCTGGAAGACTGAGCATGAGCAGAGTGCCAGCTGGTGAATACAGGAAAGAGAGCACATCAATTTAACTTACTTGGTGAAAAAGGAAAGAGTGTAGAAAAAAAAGGAGAAGAAAAATGGAGAAAAAGAAGAGGAGAAGGCAGGGAAAAGTGAAAAGGAAGTGGTGGGGAAAATGGTTAGAGAAAGAGAGAGAACAAATATGATAGAAAAGCAAAGATAAATAGACAGATGTGAACATTTTTTCTATATATTCAGGAATATCTACAGACCACAAAGAACTATAGGATAAGCAGTTGAATATAAAATAAATAAAGAAAGAAATAACAAAAAAGGGGTGAGAAATATTTTAAAAATCTTAAAATGAAAAAATTTTTAATTAGAAAAGCACAGAGGAAAACTTCACAGCATCACAAAATGCTAATGTTCAGGTGGAAATATGTAGGGGATAAAAACAGTGTGATTTATAGGAAAAAAAATAATAATATGTTTTTCAAGATTATAGTTCTTGTGGAGTCTGCCCCCTTGGATGCTGTTGGGTTAGTGTCCCATGATATTTTCCTGGTTGGGAAGCTTGTGCCTGTGTTCTGGTTGATGGAGCTGGGTCTTCTCTCTCTGAAGAGCAGTGCAGTCCAGTAGTAGGTTTGGGGCTATCAAAGGGTTCAGTGTGTCTTTGGGCAGTCCTTCTGTCTTTGACAGTCTTAGACATGTCTATCTCCACAGCTGCTTCAAAGTGACTCTCTCAGCATGTCTTACTGCCACCAGCCCCCTACTTGTCCCTGGCATCATTGCTGATGCTTCTGTTCCCTTGTCCTACTCTGCACTGATGGCTGAAGCTTGCTGGGTAGGAGTTCGTGTGGATGATTTCTCAGCTCCCTGACCAAGCCCTTTGCATTGTGGTGTCTTGTGTGGGGCTTCCCTCAGCCTGCTGAGCTCACTCTCTGCGTCATGGGGTTTGTATGCACTTGTCTCGGCTTCCTGGGCCCTCCCTCTGTATTGTGGTGCTTGTGCGCACTTGTTTCAGCTCCCCAGGCCTGCCCTCTGCGTTGCAGAGCTGGTGTGCACTGGTTTTGGTTCCGTGGACCGTCTCTCCTGGGTTGCAGGGCTTGTGTGCACTTGTTTCATCTCACCGGCTTGCCCTNATGGGTTTTCCCTTGTATGTTACTTGTTGCTTTTCCCTTGCTGCTTTTAATATTTTTTCTTTGTGCTTAATCTCTGTTAGCTTCATTAATATGTGTATTGATGTGTTCTCCTTGGGTTTATCCAGTAAGGAACTCTCTGTGCTTCTTGGACTTGATTATTTCCTTTTCCATGTTGCAGAAATTTTCAACTATAATTTCTTCAAATATTTTCTCAGTGTATTTCTTTTTTTGTTCTTCATCTGGGACTCCTATAGCTTGAATGTTAGTGTGTTTAATATTGTCCCAAATGTCTCTGAGGCTATCCTCGACTCTTCAGTCTTTTCCCTTTATTCTGCTCTTCAGCTGTTATTTTCACCATTCTATCTTTCAGAGCACTTATCAGTTCCTCTGTCTCAGTTATTCTGCTATTGTTTCTTTCTAGAGTATTTTTAATTTCAATAATTGTTTTGTTTGTCTCTGAATGCTTGTCCTTTAACTCTTATAGGTCTTTGTTAATTGCTTCTTGAATTTTCTCCATTTTGTTTTCAAGGTTTAAGATCATCTTTACTATCATTATTCTGAATTATTTTTCAGGTAGTTTGCCTGATTTTCTCCACTTGAGGTGTCCTTTTCCAAGGCTTTAGGGTTTTATTCCTTCTTCTTTTTGGTTTTTGCCCTTGAGGGAAAGGTTGGTTAAGTGGTTTGTGTTGATTTCTTGTTAGGGGTGATGTGCCTGTGTTCTAATGGGAGGAGGTCAAGCATATCAAGCAAGTAATTGCAGAAATAATGGGACATATACACACACTTCCACACATACAGTTATAACCAAAGTATTCTAAAGAAAAGAGCATAGGAGATTGACCTGGTGAACAGGGAAATCAAAATTTATGTCGCCCAATTAAAAGAAGAGCTAGCTAATGCTGAATCTCTAAGACTGAGCATGAGCAGAGTGCCAGCTGGTGAATACAGGAAAGAGAGCACATCAATTTAACTTACTTGGTGAAAAAGGAAAGAGTGTAGAAAAAAAAGGAGAAGAAAAATGGAGAAAAAGAAGAGGAGAAGGCAGGGAAAAGTGAAAAGGAAGTGGTGGGGAAAATGGTTAGAGAAAGAGAGAGAACAAATATGATAGAAAAGCAAAGATAAATAGACAGATGTGAACATTTTTTCTATATATTCAGGAATATCTACAGACCACAAAGAACTATAGGATAAGCAGTTGAATATAAAATAAATAAAGAAAGAAATAACAAAAAAGGGGTGAGAAATATTTTAAAAATCTTAAAATGAAAAAATTTTTAATTAGAAAAGCACAGAGGAAAACTTCACAGCATCACAAAATGCTAATGTTCAGGTGGAAATATGTAGGGGATAAAAACAGTGTGATTTATAGGAAAAAAAATAATAATATGTTTTTCAAGATTATAGTTCTTGTGGAGTCTGCCCCCTTGGATGCTGTTGGGTTAGTGTCCCATGATATTTTCCTGGTTGGGAAGCTTGTGCCTGTGTTCTGGTTGATGGAGCTGGGTCTTCTCTCTCTGAAGAGCAGTGCAGTCCAGTAGTAGGTTTGGGGCTATCAAAGGGTTCAGTGTGTCTTTGGGCAGTCCTTCTGTCTTTGACAGTCTTAGACATGTCTATCTCCACAGCTGCTTCAAAGTGACTCTCTCAGCATGTCTTACTGCCACCAGCCCCCTACTTGTCCCTGGCATCATTGCTGATGCTTCTGTTCCCTTGTCCTACTCTGCACTGATGGCTGAAGCTTGCTGGGTAGGAGTTCGTGTGGATGATTTCTCAGCTCCCTGACCAAGCCCTTTGCATTGTGGTGTCTTGTGTGGGGCTTCCCTCAGCCTGCTGAGCTCACTCTCTGCGTCATGGGGTTTGTATGCACTTGTCTCGGCTTCCTGGGCCCTCCCTCTGTATTGTGGTGCTTGTGCGCACTTGTTTCAGCTCCCCAGGCCTGCCCTCTGCGTTGCAGAGCTGGTGTGCACTGGTTTTGGTTCCGTGGACCGTCTCTCCTGGGTTGCAGGGCTTGTGTGCACTTGTTTCATCTCACCGGCTTGCCCTCTTTGTCTCAAGACTTGTGTGTTCTTCTTTAGGCTGCCCAGGCCCACCCTCTGTGCAGCGAAAGTTGTGTGCACTGCCCAGGGTTTGTATGTCGCCTCGGCACCCTGGCCCGCCCTTTGCGCCACAAGGGTTGTGTGCGCTGGCGAGGTTTGTATGCCAAGCCACACTTGGATACCTAGGCTTGCCCTCTGTGCTGCGGGATTTCCGTGGGCTTCTCTCGGTTCCCTGAGCCCTCAGTCTGGCTGGGGCCACAGTCTCCGAGTTGTTCAAGGGCTGAGAAGTCACGGGCTGACAAGTGCAGGTTTTTCTGTTTTCTGCCCTCTAAGTCCCCGCTCTCCCCGATTTCTGAGACTCCATAGTTCCCCCTTGGACCCACCTGCGAGAGAGCTTCCCAGTGCATGGGCACTTCTCCTGTTCCAGGACTCCCTCCCTTCCTCAGGACACAAGCTCCTGTCCAGAAGTTCTCTGTCTGGTGATCTCCCTGTCCTACTCCTCTGCCATCTTCTTCCTGACCTCTTCAATATTATATTTATTTTTAAAACTCAGCTTAGACATCTTTACCTCCAAGAAGACATTTTAAAACTTCTTTTTATCTAAGTTTGTATTTGTTGTCTTTCTGTATCCCATATATATCTCCATTATTAAACTCAACCCTTTAAAAATTTGTATCAGTTTTTGTTTGTTTCTCCCAAAGTATTTCTTTTTTAACTCTATTACTGGGTCTTTGAAGAAAATGAGTGTTTTATGTTCCTTTCCCTCACAATACCTATTACAGTACCTGACACAAAATATTACTGAATACATGCTTGTTGTTTGAAGGAATGAATTAATGTATATATGTTGGTTTTATTATTTTTCTCAGTAAAATCAGAAACATTTGTGTGTGTGTATGTGTGTGTGAAGCCATTATCTCTAAGTCTTTAGATAATAGTCATAGTAGAGGCAACTACCATACTGAAGAAAAGAAAACTAATTCCATCTGTGATATGGTTCCTTGTTTTAATAAGAAATTGCTTTACACAGAATAGCAAAAATAAGTCATGATATGGTGATTAATAGAAAAAAGAATTCTTATATTACCTCTAAGAAAAGGTGTTCTATTTTTTCCTAATTGATATAAATAAGTGAAGGGATAATGAAGGTAGAGAATATTTATTTATGCAATTTAAGCTCATAAATAATGATAGGCATGCAATCTTTCTTTCTTTGTATTTGCATTCATTCAAATATGAAAGTACCAATAACGTTTCAAGTTGTCAGTTTACTCAACAGAAATATGTCTATTTTTTCACTCTTAGGAACCAGGTATCAATAACTTGGGGGAAAATATTATTTTTCTTTGTGAAAAGAATGTATGTCTTTGTTTTAAAACACTGGAATTTGCCACAAGTTGGCAGACTATCAATTTGGTATTGATTGCTGAATTTCAACGAATTTGAGTGACAGTCAAGTTTTGGCAATGCTCATGTTTATTTTAATTCCCAAGTATATGAAAAGATTATAATCTATTTTATATATTTATAGTATTTTTGGTGATTAGTATCTGTCTTTAAAAAATCTGGTCAGACTGCCCAGAAATTATATTATATTATATATAATTATATTATACCATTTGAATAATTAATTTTCTTACTGATGGAAAACTACCAATGAAAGGCAAACAGCAAAAAGCAAAAGTGTTCATTTTATAAATATGACATCAAATAAACCAGGGAACAACTGAGAAAGGAATTCTGCTAAAGTAATTAGAAATCAGGAACACTGAGAATCCATGACTTCATCAGTCTGGGGACAATTAATTTTATTACAGTTTGTTAAATAACCTCCTGAAAATACAAGCATTGTGTAAACTAAGAGACACATAGGAGCAATGAGAAGAGCTATAGATAGAGAGTAAATGGAGCATTTCCCTTGGTGGCTTTTATGCTACTTTGATTTCAAAATACTTTAGTTATCTTTAAAAAATATTAGAATTATTTAATTGTGATGTTTGAATGAGGCATTTACATTAACACTGTAATCAAAATATTTGAAGTATTTTTTGAGGTACTTCAAAAGTACAAAGTTGAAAATGGAGGCCATTGCCTTATAAAAATGGAGAATAAATATGGGGACTTTTGGAGATGACAATTTTGAAACGATTCTTTCATTTGTTTTCTCATACACAATTAGTAATTACTCTTGGTTGTGCTATCTTTAAACAGATCTCATTCATCAAAATTTTCATTCTTCATATTGTGTTCAATTGACAAACTTGTATGCTTCAGTATCATTCCAACATGTTCATTTCAAATATTGCATCCTTATTTATGTTGACCAGTTTGTTCTAGTATTGTATTTATCACTGATCACATGATAGCCCCCTTGAATATTCTATAGCTATCTCTCCATCTTTTTCTAATCTCCCCTCTGGCTCTATATCTCTTGGACCCAGCTGACAATACTTTTAAAGTGTATATTTGGTCTGGTCTATTAACTCACAAGAAATTGCTGACAGTGTGTCTTCTCAGTTTGTTTGGATGAACATTCTCTTTCAATTGTTGGAAACAAAGGTAGTAAATTGAAAGTCTCTCTCTAATAGAGAAAGAAAATGTATTCGATTGAATTTAAGAGCACAATATATTTTGTATGAATCAAAGTGGGATGATTTTTCTTGATCAATCCATTTTAGAATCTTCTTCATTGAATCAACCAAGTGACAATCTTGGAACATCAAATAAAGGATTTCGGGGGGTCTATTTGTTAAGTACAAGACACATCACTAACCCAAACACAGAGGTAGTACTTATTGGATATTTTGGGAGTTGAATTAAAACATGAATTTTAGAGAATATCTTTCCTCCTATTGATTTAATGACTGATATGCTTTGAAAATTGGCCATTTTAGAAAATTATAAGTTGAAATAAGGAAGTGATATATTTATTTTACTGACTTGGATTATATTCTAGGACAGCATCATAATCACATAATATATATCAAATACGCCTCAAATTGAATGATATAGAAAATGGCTCTGTGTATGTATGTATATGTGGAGAGGAAGAATCATGAAGAGGCCATATACCTTAGTTTTAATGGTATGGACAGATTTCTTGGACAAGTGAAGCAGTCTGTCTGCTGGTTTATGTTCTTGGGAATAATCAACCATATGGAGGAATTTTATGCATATAGGTAGATTTCTTGACCCATAAAACACTCTCTTTATGTCACTTGCCAGGTCAAAAAGTTAATTTTTCACTGCCTACAAGAGAAAGTCCATAGTAAAGGCCTTGTCTAAACTGGTCTTTATTTTCTTATTCAACTTCTCATGATTCCTCAGTATTTATTCTCTGATCCAGTTTGGATGCGAAACACAACATTCTCTCTCTTCTCCATATCCAATTCATTCATTTTCATCTATTCAAATTTTTTGCATTCTTCAAAGATCAAGTCACATTCCCTTTAAAAGAAAATAGAGTTCACATTTCTTTTTATTTTGAAATACTATAACTGATTTTCCATGTGACATCTAATCTGGTTCTATTTTGTATGGCCATTTGTTTTTGATGTTATATAACTTTTCCTTAGGTTTATTAATGTAAATTTTCCAAAAGTGGGGATGATAGCTTACAAACTGTACTGTGCTTGGTTTAATGCTAAATTTTTAGTTACTCAAATATGTGTTGAGATGAATGGATATGGATGAATTTACTTAGCCAATTGTTGTTGTTCAGTTGCTAAGTTGTGTCTGATTCTTTGTGACTCTAGGGACTACAGCGTGCCATGTTTTCCTGTCCCTCATTGTCTTCTGGAGTTTGCTCAGATTTATGCCCATTGAGTTGATGATGCTATCCAACCATCTCATCCTCTATCTCCCCTTTCTCCTCCATGGTGCTTATGTGTGATTGGTATTCTTACTACCTGATAACACAACTCAAATGCTATTCTTTACAAATAATGAACCAGATTTTTCATTTTCCTTCTCAAGGGATAGTCATTGTTAAGTACAGTCTTCTACAACAGAAATATGGAATGAGATTTTGCCATGCTAAGAGCTCTGAAAGTGAAAGTCACTCAGTCGTGTCCGACTCTTTGTGATCTCATGGACTATACAGTCCATGGGATTCTCCAGGCCAGAATACTGGAGTGGGTAGCCTTTCCCTTCTCCAGGGGATCTTCCCAACCCAGGGATCAAACCCAGGTCCCCCGCACTGCAGGCAGATGCTTTACCAGCTGGGTCAGAGCGAAGCCCGCTGAGAGCTCTAACAGCTCTACCTGGGATTAACTGTGTGCCGTTGGACCATGGACAGGTCCCTCAGTCTTTGGATTTCTGTTTCTCTGTCAACAAAATGCAACGAAAGACTTTCTCTCCCTTTCTTGACAACAGAAATTATAAGGAATAAAGAACCTTACCCTTGTCTTTCTTGTTATTTTCAAACAAATAGTTATCAACATTTCAGGGTCAGTTTTGTTTATTTATGTTTTTGGTTTGTTTTTTTTTTGGCCATCCTGTGTGGCTTGTGGGATCTTAGTTCCCCAGAGCTCGAACTTGTGGCCTCTGCAATGGAAGTGTGGAGTCCTAACCACTGGACAAGCAGGAATTCCTAAGGGTTAGTTTTTAAAAGTAAAAATATTTTAAACTCTTTAAAAGTTTTGTGTGAGATAATATTGTTTTGCTATACTCTTGGCAAATACAACCCTTGGTAAAAAGATTATATGTATAAGAAATATCAAAAACAAATATTTTATTGTCTTTTCAAATTATTTCATTTCTTATTATGTGTTCAAAGCTTAATTGACAGATGAGCAATGAGTTAAGACATAAAACAGATTTAAATTTTGGAATAATGCACTCTATGTAAATTATACTTTAGTTAGTATCCTGTATACAAGCTTATTATATCAGAAAATATAATGTATAATTTCCATTTTACATTCTCAAGCTCTTATTGTCTATTTACTCAGACTGTAATTAAGATAAAAGACTTGAGAACTTTGGAATGGCTGAACAACCAAAGTCACAGTTTCCAAACTGTACACCAAGAGGGCCTGGGAGAATGTAATGAATGCATAGAAGTGCAGACAGATATATTAAAATTTTGAGGGAAACACAGTAAAATTTGACATCTGTTGAAAATTGAGAAAATATTATCTTGAGATAATCTAGTTTAACAGTGAATTATGCTACATTGTTTTGATCAATTCATACATTTGCAAGCTAGGTTTATTGAAGTGGTTGCCACAGGAAAAAGTGTGGAGCAGGAAATGAAGTGGCAATGTTCAAGCTCATCTCAAGTTTTGAGAAACTGTGCAATGGCCAGCTACAAAATAACTAAATAAATAACTACAAATGTTTAATAATGAAATACAAATTTCCACTTTATATATTTATACATTGTATTTTATAAAATTAATTTTTATGAAGTATCAGTTCAGTTCAGTATTTCAGTCATGTCCAACTCTTTGCGACCCCATGGGCTGTAGCATGCCAGACTTCCCTGTCCTTCACCAACTCCCAGAGCTTGCTCAAACTCATGTCCGTCGAGTTGGCAATGCCATCCAACCATCTCATCCTCTGTCATCCCCTTCTCCTCCTGTCTTCAATCTTCCCCAGCATCAGGGTCTTTTCAAATGAGTCAGTTCTTCACATCAAGTGGCCTAAGTATTGGAGCTTCAGCTTCAGTATCAGTCCTTCCAATGAATATTCAGGGATGATTTCCTTTAGGATTGACTGGTTTGATCTTCTTGCAGTCCAAGGGACTCTCAAGAGTCTTCTCCAGCACCACAGTTCAAAAGCATCAATTCTTCAGCCTCAGCCTTCTTCGTGTTCAAGCTCTCACATCCATATATGACTACTTGAAAAACCATAGCTTTGACTAGACCTTTGTTGGCAAAGTAATATCTCTGGTTTTTAATATGCTGCCTAGTTTTGTCATAGCTTTTCTTTGAAGGAGCAAGTGTTTTTGAATTTCATGGCTGCAGTCACCACCTCCAGTGATTTTGGAGCCCAAAACAATAAAGTCTCTCACTGTTTCCATTGTTTTCCCCATCTATTTGCCATGAAGTGATGGGACCAGATGATATGATCTTAGTTTTCTGAATTTTGAGCTTTAAGCCAGCTTTTTGCTCTCCTCTTTCACTTTCATCAATAGGCTCTTTAGCGCTTCTTTGCTTTCTGCTATAAGGGTGGTGTCATCTGCATATCTGAAGTTATTGATATTTCTCTCAGCAATCTTGATTCCAGCTTGTGCTTCATCCAGCCCAGCATTTCTCATGATATACTCTGCATATAAGTTAAATAAGCAGGGTGACAATATACAGCCTTGATGTACTCCTTTCCAAATTTGGAATCAGTCTGTTGTTCCATGTCTGGTTCTAACTGTTGCTTCTTGACCTGCATACAGATTTTATAGGAGACAGGTAAGGTGGTCTAGTATTCCCATCTCTTGAAGAATTTTCCAGTTTGTTGTGATCCACATTGTCAAAGGCTTTGGCATAGTCAATAAAGCAGAAGTAGACACTTTTCTAGAACTCTCTTCTTTTTTCTATGATTCAACAGATGCTGGAAATTTGATCTTTGGTTCCTCTTCCTTTTCTAAATCCAGCTTGAACATCTGAAAATTCATGCTTCACATACCGTTGAAACCTGGATTGGAGAATTTTTAGCATTACTTTATTAGCATGTGAGATGAGTGCAATAGTTTGAGCATTCTTTGGCATTGCCTTTCTTTGGAACTGGAATGAAAACTGATCTTTTCCAGTCCTGTGACCACTGCTGAGTTTTCCAAATTTGCTGGCATATTGAGTGTAGCACTTTCACAGCATCATCTTTTTGGATTTGAAATAGCTCAGCTGGAAACCTATCACCTCCACTAGCTTTGTTCACAGTGATTCTTCCTGAGGCCCACTTGACTTTGCATTCCAGGATGTCTGGTTCTAGGTGAGTGATCACACCATCATGGTTATCTGGATCATGAATATCTTTTTTGTATAGTTCTTCTGTGTATTCTTGCCACCTCTTCTTAATATTTTCTGCTTCTGTTAGGTCCATACTATTTTTGTCCCTTATCGAGCCATCTTTGCATGAAATGTTCCCTTGGTGTCTCTAATTTTCTTGAAGAGATCTCTAGTCTTTCCCATTCTGTTGTTTTCCTGTATTTCTTTGCATTGATTGCTGAGGAAGGCTTTCTTATCTCTCCTTGCTCTTCTTTGGAACTCTGAATTGAGATGGGTATATCATTTCTTTTCTCCTTTGCCTTTAGCTTCTTGCTTCTCTTTTCAGCTATTGAGGTATAGTTACTTTGCAATGCTGGGTTAGTTTCTAGTGTACAGAAAAATGGATCAGCTGTAATCCTTCCCATTAGTTCACCACAGAGCACTAAGTAGAGTTTTCTGAGCTATACAGTAGGCTCTCACTAGTTATCTGTTTTACAAACAGTATCAGTATGTATATATATGTCAATCCCAGTCTCCTAAATCATCCCACCCCTCTTTTACCCCTTGATATCCATATACTTGTTCTCTACATCCATGCCTCTATTTCTGTTTTGTGAATAAGTTCATCTATATCATTAAACTTTTTTTTATTTTTTAAGAATTTTACTATTGGAGTATAATTGCTTTACAAAGTGGCATTAGTTGTTGCTGTACAACAAAGTGAATCAGCTGTCCCCTCCTTTCTGAGCCTCCCTGCCACTCACCCCTTGCCCCACCCTCCTAGGTCATCATGGAGCACAGAGCTGAACTTCCTGTGATGTACAGCACTTAGCTATCTATTATGCATATGGTATTGTATATATTTCAATGCTACTGTCTCAGTTCTTCCTACCCTCTCCTACTCCTGCTGTGTCCACATGTCCATTCTCTCTGTCTGCCTCTGGCTTCCTGTCCTGCAAATAGATTCATCTGTGCCATTTTTCTAGATATACGTTAATATATATATTTGTTTTTCTCTTTCTGACTTACTCCCCTCTGTACGACATTCTCTGTATATATCCATGTCTCTGCAAATGGCACTATTTCATTGCATTCAATGACTGTATAATATTCCATTGTATATGGGTGCGACATCTTATTCATCTGTTGATGTACAGTTAGGTTGCTTCCATGTCCTGGCTATTGTAAAGAGTGCTGTAATGAACATTGGGATACATGTGTCTTTTTAAATTATGATATTCTCTGGGTATATGCCCAGTAGTATGACAATTCTATTTTTAGATGTTTAAAAAAGCTCCATTTTGTTCTCCAAAGTGGATGTATCGATTTACATTCCCAACAACAGAGAAAATTTTACAATTTGTATGGAAATACAAAAGACCCTAAATAGCCAAAACAATCCTGAGAAAGAAAAATGGAGCTAGAGGAATCATGATCTCTGTCTTCAGACCATACTACACAGCTATAGGAATCAAGATAGTATATATTGCCATTTTGCATAGCAAAGATGGCAAAAATATAAAAAGTACATATTTTAAATGCTACTAAGTTGTTAGGACATAAATCCTAATAAAATTGTTTCAGTACAACTGCCTTAGACACTGAATTGTTAAGTATTTCTTTTGGTTTAGGGTACCATTAAAAATTATTTGAAAACCTAAAAAGCAAGAAAATTTAGGTCTTCGCTGAGAAAGAAGTGGAGAGACCTTCTTTCCACTGGGCAAAAAGTAGAACTGGGAAAGATAGATTCAGCTTATGTCTACATAACCTGCAAGGAAACACAGAATCACTTGTGTGGTCTTGGTGCACAGTCTTTTGAATGACTATTTATGCAATCACATGCTACTCATCTGGAAACAACGATAACTCTACTTGCTGCTGCTGCTAAGTCACTTCAGTCGTGTCTGACTCTGTGCGACCCCATAGACAGCAGCCCACCAGGCTCCCCCTTCCCTGGGATTCTCCAGGCAAGAACACTGGAATGGGTTGCCATTTGCTTCTCCAATGCATGAAAGTGAAAAGTGAAAGGGAAGTTGCTCAGTCATGTCTGACTCTGTGCAACCCCATGGACCACAGCCTACCAGGCTCCTCTGTCCATGGTATTTTCCGGGCAAGAGCACTGGAGTGGGGTGCCATCGCCTTCTCCGAACTCTACTTATGTGACCATAATAAGTCCCTGTATGAATTCAAGAAAAGAATGTTTTAATTTTAGTTCATGGTGGTGGTATAAATGTCTGTCCATTTTAGTATACCAATAGAGGAATTAATACTTATAGTGCTCATTAAAAGGAGAACTGTTAGAAATGAGTAAACATATGTTTTACTTTAAAATTTCATGTCTTTTGGTGGATAAAAATTTTAGAATTATTTTAACTAATTTTTTTAGACTTGAACTGATCTATTAATCATTGAGATCAGTTATTTCAATATCATCCTGAAATCCTTTCCAAAGATTATCATGCAAATGAGTATTAATTGTGGCTTTTTTCTTAATTTTAAACAAATATTTTTCTGTTAATTACTTTAAGGGAAGTAAGTACACTGCCATTTGATCATCATTAATAACACTTTACTAATGTTTATTTTATACTAGTAACAATGGCATAATATTTCATTCTGAATGCTAAAACTTTTAAGAATTCTAGTATTTATATTAAAATTGGATTAAAATAGATTATTAATTTAAAATAATGATTACATGACGGAGTGCATCAGCTCAGTTGCTCGGTCATGTCTGACTTTTTGTGACCCCATGGACTGAGTGACTATGCACGACAAATTGAATATATTTAAGTAAATGTCTACTAACATTAACAAGGTTATATAAAGACATATATTGATAATTCATACTAATTCTTGTTAGCTGTCAAGCTTAATAAGTTGCAGACAGGAAAATATGATTCCTTTTTATAATATAATAAAGCAGACAGAAGAATTAGGTTATGAAAAGACAGAGAGATAGTGAACATCTAACCAAATAAAATTGAGTTGAAAATTTTCCTTTTTATCCATTTAATTCTGTGGACCATGTTCATGGCAGCTTCATCTAAGAAGCTCTCAGGCAATTAATGAAGGGATTTGAGGAGAAATTGCATTCTCAGAAAGGATGTGATAGGGAGGAAAAAGAGGAACTGACCCTATAATATGTGAGGTGAAACTTTTCTAGGCACAAGACATATCTGGAAATAAAATTAATAATTCCACAAACAGAAAAAAAGATTATTAAATCGTGGGGACTGATGATATTCTGAAGATTTTACTCAACTCTCTTAATTTATAGATGTGGGTTCTGTGACCCAGAGAGGTTAAGCAGCTTGCTTTTGGGTCTCATGGCTAGTCATTAGCCGAGTGGTTACTATTAAGTAAAGCTTCTGCACAGATCAGTGCTTTTTCATGACGTTATGTTCCAGAGAATAATTCCAATGTATAATATGTATTTATAATGCAATAAACCACTCATATTGTGATTTTAATTAATCAGATTTGTTTTTCTTTGTATTTTGAAAACATCTGAGGTCAATTACAAAATGAAGGCAGGAAACAGGTTTCAATAGAACTATATGGGCTTGGGAGTAGGACTGGAATTCTGACTAATACGTATCAGGTCCGTGATCTCGAGGAAAGTATTTAAACCTCTGTGCAAAATTTTCATATGTGTAAAATTGGGTAAATACATCTTGTGGTGTCATTGTAAAGATTAAATGAAGCAAAAAGGAAAAACACCCTAGTGCATAGTAGGTTCTCAACAAATGTTAATTCATCTTTACTTATATTTGGAAGGCAAGCCTTCAGAAATAATTAGAAAGGCAAAAGGTTTGGGTACAATGTGGGAGAAATATTTAAGGAAATGATTAAAGGCTATAGCGGACCACAGTTGAATCACTTAGTACAAAGTATTGCTCTTATTAGATATATAAGGAAAAAACTATGATTTATAAAAATATGTAAAAACACAATAATCCCCAATATAATCTTCACTTAGTACATGAAAAAGAATCTCAAATAAAGGGTGTAGAGAGCTAATACTTCTGAAGACAAAAAAGCTGGAAATTGTAGGAGAGTATAGAGTCTCTCCTCAAAGGAGGATAGATTTTTGCAGTGCATAATGGAGAGTGCAAAGCCATCTACAGTCACTTGAGGAAGAGAGAGTTGCCTGTCTGAGGCACCAAAAGACAATGATTATTTTTCCTCTTTCTTGCTTTCTTGGATATGGCAGCATAAAGAGGCAATTGTCCCACTTATAAGTGTCTTTTTGGTAGAAATCTACCAAGTGTTGCATTGGCTTTATTTCTTCCCTTCCAGTCTCCTTCCTATTTTGAGCAAGAAGTACTTCTTGAAGGTATTATGATAAAATTTAATCATAGAATGATGGTTTGCACTATCTTCCAGGTTCAGTTCAGTTCAGTTCAGTCGCTCAGTTGTGTCCAACTCTTTGTGACCCCATGAATCGCAGCACGCCAGGCCTCCCTGTCCATCACCAACTCCCTTGGTTCACTCAAACTCAAGTCCATCGAGTCGCTGATGGCATCCAGCCATCTCATCCTCTGTCGTCCCCTTCTCCTCCTGCCCTCAATCCCTCCCAGCATCAGTCTTTTCCAGTGAGTCAACTCTTTGCATGAGGTGACCAAACTACTGGAGCTTCAGCTTTAGCATCATTCCCTCCAAAGAAATCCCAGGGCTGATCTCCAGGTATCTCTTTACATATGAACAAAGCAGATAGTTGATCTCATTTTGATACTTAATGTTTTTGTTATTTATTTGCTCAGTCGTGTCCAACATTTTGTGACCCTATGGACTGCAGCCTGCCAAGCTCCTCTGTCTATGAGATTCCCCAGGCGAGAATACTGGAGTGGGTTGCCATTTTCTTCACCAGGGGATCGTTCTGACCCAGGAATCGAATCCACGTCTTTTGCATCTCCTGAACTGGCAGATGGATTCTTTACCACTGAGCCACTGAGGGAGTCCTTATGCGTGAATATGAAGCATGATATCTCTGCTCTTATTGTTCAGTCTTTCACTGAAAACGTATGTTTTCCCTCTTATAAAAAAGAGATTATGAGAAAGTGGAAAAGATAGATCTCATTTATGAAACATGTACATAGGGTTAATCTGCAAATATGGAATATATGTGTGTGTGTGGTAATTTTCTAAGTCAGGGATACAAAAAAACTTGTCCTACTTAAGAATTCACCAGCTGTTATATTTCTTTGAAGAACTTGCTTTACTATTACATGCACAGTTCTTGTAAATTGCCAAATTTATGTAAAGATTGACTACAAGGAGTGATTTCCTCCTTGTCTTCTGATATAAAGCAAGAACACTTATGTAGTTAGATGCTGCACGTTTTCAACAGGAAAGAGTTTGAAGTTCTGAATTGCAAATAATCTGGAGACTGAGGACTGACATAAGTTTTTTTTTGTTTCTTTTTTGTTTTTAACTCGACAGAGGTAATTTTTCTTTACTTTTCTGGACAGAATGAAAACCAAATCAAATGAGGCAATGTAAGTGAAAAGACTTTATAAACAGAAATGTTGTACATGAAGGTAAGACATATGCAACAATTTATTTTTATGTTTAAAGGAGAATTAGTTACCATTTTCAGTAAGATGAGGAATCTACTCTCTTAAGGAATCCTTCCCAATGCTTGATCATTATGAATTGAGTCCTCAACTGCCCTCACTGATTTCACAAACAAACCAAGTACATTCCTGCATTTTCCTCTTCCAATAGGCTACTATACTTTGAGGAATTTATCAAAACACAATAAATTTAGCAGGACTGGATTTGTGGGAATGAGTCTGTGCAAGTTTTCCATCTAAAATCAGAGCACAAATCTTTCATTTTTCAGTGGACTACTCTTTTCTAAAATATTTGGATTCTTTTTAATAGTTCTAAGGCTTTAAATTTTTGTTTTATGGAGAATAGGTTATTTTATCTTTTAAAGATGTTAATTCAAGTATAGCACATGGCATTGTTCATACAGAGAAGTTTTAAACCCTCCTCCTGAGCAGAAATATAAAGGAAACCCTTGAAAGTAAAATAGATTGATAAACTATTTATATCTAGGCCTGCCAGGGTCCAGCCCCAGTGGATCCAGGGAATTCAAAGCAGGGACAGAGTCGGAGTCTGAAAAAGGACTATTTAATTAGAAATATAAAGAGATTAGGAAATAATAGTGCAGTAGGAAAATTAATGGAGAAAAGAGGCTGAATAACTTGGTTTATGCGGAAAACTAATAAAACCTTGAGACATGAGGTTTGCACCATCTACATTAGGCCACCGGTGCCCACTTGAGTAGTGGAGGGTGCCCCACTTTGGGCTCCCTCTCACGTGGATATTAGAAGCCAGGGCAAATAAGTAGACTTGGTGAGCCTCCACGCTCCACATGGGAATTCAGCCAGAAATGGGGAGAAAAGAATGACATGGGGGAGCCCAGCATTGGTGTNTTTCCCTCTTATAAAAAAGAGATTATGAGAAAGTGGAAAAGATAGATCTCATTTATGAAACATGTACATAGGGTTAATCTGCAAATATGGAATATATGTGTGTGTGTGGTAATTTTCTAAGTCAGGGATACAAAAAAACTTGTCCTACTTAAGAATTCACCAGCTGTTATATTTCTTTGAAGAACTTGCTTTACTATTACATGCACAGTTCTTGTAAATTGCCAAATTTATGTAAAGATTGACTACAAGGAGTGATTTCCTCCTTGTCTTCTGATATAAAGCAAGAACACTTATGTAGTTAGATGCTGCACGTTTTCAACAGGAAAGAGTTTGAAGTTCTGAATTGCAAATAATCTGGAGACTGAGGACTGACATAAGTTTTTTTTTGTTTCTTTTTTGTTTTTAACTCGACAGAGGTAATTTTTCTTTACTTTTCTGGACAGAATGAAAACCAAATCAAATGAGGCAATGTAAGTGAAAAGACTTTATAAACAGAAATGTTGTACATGAAGGTAAGACATATGCAACAATTTATTTTTATGTTTAAAGGAGAATTAGTTACCATTTTCAGTAAGATGAGGAATCTACTCTCTTAAGGAATCCTTCCCAATGCTTGATCATTATGAATTGAGTCCTCAACTGCCCTCACTGATTTCACAAACAAACCAAGTACATTCCTGCATTTTCCTCTTCCAATAGGCTACTATACTTTGAGGAATTTATCAAAACACAATAAATTTAGCAGGACTGGATTTGTGGGAATGAGTCTGTGCAAGTTTTCCATCTAAAATCAGAGCACAAATCTTTCATTTTTCAGTGGACTACTCTTTTCTAAAATATTTGGATTCTTTTTAATAGTTCTAAGGCTTTAAATTTTTGTTTTATGGAGAATAGGTTATTTTATCTTTTAAAGATGTTAATTCAAGTATAGCACATGGCATTGTTCATACAGAGAAGTTTTAAACCCTCCTCCTGAGCAGAAATATAAAGGAAACCCTTGAAAGTAAAATAGATTGATAAACTATTTATATCTAGGCCTGCCAGGGTCCAGCCCCAGTGGATCCAGGGAATTCAAAGCAGGGACAGAGTCGGAGTCTGAAAAAGGACTATTTAATTAGAAATATAAAGAGATTAGGAAATAATAGTGCAGTAGGAAAATTAATGGAGAAAAGAGGCTGAATAACTTGGTTTATGCGGAAAACTAATAAAACCTTGAGACATGAGGTTTGCACCATCTACATTAGGCCACCGGTGCCCACTTGAGTAGTGGAGGGTGCCCCACTTTGGGCTCCCTCTCACGTGGATATTAGAAGCCAGGGCAAATAAGTAGACTTGGTGAGCCTCCACGCTCCACATGGGAATTCAGCCAGAAATGGGGAGAAAAGAATGACATGGGGGAGCCCAGCATTGGTGTAAGACTCAAGACTTTATTTTCAAAATCAGCTTATATACCCCAAGTTGTACATAAAGAAATAATGGAATATACAGAGTTATGCAGGGGCAGCAGTCCTGACCTTCATTGAGACCAGGCTTTCTTTTTGCATACCTTCCCGTATACAAAAGGTCTCAGGCGGTTTACATTATCTTCTGGCCAAGAGGCCTGTTAACATTTTTATGGCTCTCTTCCTAGAGAAATGTCTATCAACCAGAAAACTCTTTTTCCCAAAAATGTTTATTTACTCTGCATCACCCTCAAAGTCCTAAATAAAGTTACATTCCTGTAGAACAAAGGTGCAGTGGAAAATACTTAACTCAGAGATCTAATGTTGCTAATGCCAGGTCTACTACCTGTTTTTTTCTATATACCAACTATATCTACAAATAAAAGATATGAAAATTTGGCCACAAGTATTGGCTCAACAAATGAAACCTTTAATCAGGCCTCTCTGCATGACCTTGTCATGGGTGGGATCTCCTGTGCTGGCTCCCGGCTTAGGCCTCCATTTATTTATAGTTTAAAAATCAGTGGGGAAATTGTGATCACCAATTCATACAGAAAATTGTAAGACCCACTTCTGGCTAAGATACTATAAAGAGTCTGAGTCAAATGGTTCACACAAAGCAAAAATGTCCCATAGGTGCAAATTTCTTTCTGGCAACAAACTTTCAGTGTAAACAAGAAGACTCTTGGGCTGCCTGTAAATTTTAGAAATGAATGATACTTATTGCCTTGAACTCAGGCATTTGACTTTGAGACAAGAGTATGAATGATTAGTAAAAGTTTTGGTTTAAGTTCAATGTAAAGGTTATTTGCCATTACCAAAAAAGAACATTTGTGTGAGTGTGTGAGCTACAGTAGTTATTAAAAGAATATAAAAGGCATATGCTGTTTAGTATCCAGAACAGAAGATCTAAAATTATATGACTGTAAAGAACTTGACAGTTATATCATTATTACTGAAAAAGAGAACTAAAAATTCCAGCATTATGCTATGATTGATACTGCACAACAAGAATATTAAACAGCTTTCCCAGTGTTGTAATAATGTAGTTTACCACCCCCCCCCCCAAAAAAATAAGGAAAAAAGGCCAGTGAAAATTTTCAGCAGAACTGATGAATAAACGTTATGATAAAAATATAATGTGTATCTAATTTCCAGTGGAAACAATTGCATATAGAATTAAGCAAAGTAGTTGGAAAATCAATAGTAGATACACTGTAAAATCAAAATAATAATAATAATTACAAATAATAACTATTATTATTATTTTTAAAAAGAGGCCTGATTTCGTCTGCTAAGAGGAGAAACTATGTAGTTAGCAATTAGCAGACTGAGAAAGAATATATACATATATAGGACAACAGAGGATGAGATGGTAGGATGGCATCACTGACTCAATGGTCATGAGTTTGAGTAAGCTCCACGAGTTGGTGATGGACAAGGAAGCCTGGCATGCAGCAGTTCGTTGGATTGCAAAGAATTGGACACTACTGAGCAACTGAACTGAGCTGAACTGATATGTGTGTGTGTGTGTGTGTGTGTGTGTGTGTGTGTGTATGTATTTGAAAGGGAGTATGTGAATGGTAATATGCAAGTTTATATCTTTAACACCTATTTAAAACCTGATTAAGGCATATCTCTGAATCAATTTGAGGGCATTTTCCCCAAATGTAAAAGGAATCTTCAGACAGCATTTATATTTATTTGGGTTCTCTTAAACGGGAAGATTTAGAATTAAAAGCAAACTGAGGTTGTGTTGCAGAAAAGGGTTTTTGTTTAATCTGTTAGTTATAAAATAGACATAATCCAGAAACCTATCTGTCTTTACCTTGGAAGAACCTTTAAAAGAAAAACTGCTTTTGCTTTTGTATCTCTACAGAACAAAAGCCAGAATCTGTCAACTTTTTTTTCCAGAGAAGAGGAATGGTGGGGAGCTCAGGTGCTTTGCTGCAGAGGGAAGCACAGCCAAGGACCCTTATTTGCCCATCTCAATTTTAGAACAAGTTCCAGGCTTTCCTGGAGCTAAAGCAAGCACAATGGGGACAGGCACTAAGCGCCACTGTTCTTTTGCCAAGAGGCAGGCTTTGGAATGGGGCTTCCCTGGCAGCTCAGTCGGTAAAGAATCCACCTGCAACGAGGGAGACCTTTGTTCGCCCCCTGGGTTGGGAAGATTCTTGGAGGAGGATATAGCAACCCACTCCAGTATTCTTGCCTGGAGAATCCCCATGGACAGAGGAGCCTGGCGGGCTACACAGTCCATGGGGTCGCAGAGTCGGACACGACTGAAAGACTAAGCGCAGCACAGCACAAGCTTTGGAATGAAGCAGCTCCACAGCAAACCTGGGAGGCTGCTCTTGGGCTTTGAAAAGTCTTTCACTCCTTGGCTTTCCGAGCAGCGTTTGCAGCCCAGCCCGAGTAGATCGCATATTTGGAGCAAAGAGCCAGGAGAATGAAGGACAGGATAGTGTCATTCCTCGGCTCCCAGGTGGTGGAGTCTGTGGAGGGACTACGCCTGCAAACGCGGCTGCAGGTGGCCAGGGGAGCTGTCCAGCACTAGCACAGAGACAGGGGCTCAGGAGCCTGGGCTCGCCGAGCCAGGCCGATGCTCGGCAACAGTGCTCTTGCCCAAGCAGACGCTGTCCTCATTCCCTGCCTCTCGGCTTTGGGCTATCTACAAGCCCACGCAGCCTCGGCCGAGGAGGAGAACACCCGTCCTCACCAGCTGCTGCTCCAGCAGGGTGGGTACCAACACGTTGGCCCTCCCCTTCGCTTGTAAGCGACTCCTTGGGAATGGGCGGGCTGGACCCCTCCGCCTTCCCCCTTGGCCTCAGAACTTCCCAAATGAACTCGGAGGGAAAGGTCAATGATGGACTCTAAATGATGGACCTCCAGGCGACTCCACGCCCCCAGGCTTCCCTAAGGCGGCTGCAGAGGCAGGCGTTCCGTCCCGGCCGGGTAACCCCCTGTCTCAGGGCCCACCGGGCCCCGTCTGCTCCTCAGCTGCCTCTTCCGCGAGGAGGTGGGGACGGCGGGAGCTGGGGTGGCGCTCAGAGGACGGCGCCGAAGTGTCCCCGTTGCTCCCGAAGCGTGGCGACAGCACAGAAGCAGAGACTTCCAGTGGGTGCGAAGGCAACACGTGACGGCTGCGGAGAGACGGCGCGGAGGAGGGGGCGCGCGGAGGGAGGAGGCGGGCGGCACGGCGAGGGGAAGCGGGAGGGACGGGCGGGCGGAGCGGGGGCAACAGGGGCGAGCTGGGCGCGCGGGCAGCGCAAGCCTCTGTCTCCGCGGCCGCGCGGCCGCCGCCTCCCCGCCCGGCCGCCCCCGGGCTCGCACTCGCAGCCTCCCCGCGAGCGGAGAGCAGCAGCGGAGACGCGTCCAGGCGCGCGCCGAGGCGGCAGCGGCCGGCGAACGCGGGCCCAGGGCAGCGCGGCGCTGCAAGTTCCCGCCATGAGCAGTCGGCTCCCGAGGCTCCGCGGCTCCGGGGCAGCCCTCCCGGCCGAGGAGCCCTGCCCCGTCGCCCCGCGGCCGCAGAGCCCCTAACGCCGCCGGTGCAGCCGCCGCCGCCGCTCGCATTCCCGCCGCCGCCGCCTCAGCCGCCGCAGCGCCGACAGCATGTCTCGGAGGAAAATTTCGTCCGAGTCCTTCAGCTCCCTGGGCTCCGACTATCTGGAGACCAGCCCCGAGGAGGAGGCGGAGTGCCCGTTGTCCAGGCTCTACTGGAACGGCGGCCGCAGCGCGCCCGGGCAGCCCGAGCCCAGCGCCGCGCACGTCTCCGCCCGAGCCCCGGCGGCCGGCGCAACAGCCGCCGCCGCAGTCAGCGCCGCCACGGCCGGGGCCAGGCGAGCGCAGCGCCGCAGGCGGGTCAACCTGGACTCACTGGGCGAGAGCATCAGCCGTCTGACGGCGCCCTCGGTGAGTAGAGACGAGGGGCAGGGCCGAGCCTCGGGTGGAAGGACGCGGACCGGGCATGTGGGCGTCAGGCTGGTCCCGCCGCATGCCAAGAGCCCCGCCGCCGGGGGGGGTGGTGGTGGCGGGGCCTAGCCTGGCCTAGTTCCCGACGGCCCCCTGGAGAGACCTGGACTTTGGGCCCTGGTGGAAGGGGACACTGGGATACGGGCATGGAGTGAGACTTCACTCCTTCGAGGGGCTCCTGAATCATAGGTCTGTCTGCCCACCTCCAGCATTTGCAACGTCCTTCGTCTCAGTCACCCTGACGGCTCGACGGCTCCTTCTCACCCACCTGTTTTCTTTCCCCCAAACTTTCCCAGGCACTGTGTCTCCTCTCTTCTCCAGCATCCCACCGGAACCCCTACTCCCTTCCAGGAAACTCTTCCCCTCTTTTTCTCCCCCCCAACACTCTTGCTCTTAGCATGACCTTCTCTGACATCTTTGGATTCTGCAAGCTAACTGCCTTCCTAGGTTGCATTCCTTTTCTCAATCTTTAGGGACCAGTTGTCAGATAATATTTGGAGCTGTCTTTTGATGAAGAGCCCTCTCATCTCTTGTTTTCTCAGCACCTCATGTATTTTTTTTCTTGCTTACTGGTCATTTATTGGCTCAATCTTCTTCTGTGGGTAACTCAGGTATTTGGTTTTCTAAATCTGTCTTCTGTTTCTTGCACCCCTACCTCATCCTTCACTCTCTATCCGCTGGATTCTGTAGTGCATTCTCCCTCATTTTTGCAGTTTCCTTGTATTAGGCCCTGCGTAACTATCTGTTGAATGAATAAATGCCTGCCTAGTGGTGGGCTGCCGTCTATGGGGTCACACAGAGTCGGACACGACTGAAGCGACCTAGCAGCAGCAGAAGCTCTAACTTGTGCTTGTTAGGGATGGCTGTATCATCAGTTCCAGGTGTACTCCAGACTCCCTATGATTCTTGGCATCTTTCCTGAGCACTCTGCCTCATTCCTGGTCAGGAATTTCAGCTACTCTGGACTTTTAATCTTTGCAGTCATGCCAGACTTCTGTTTCAGTCTTTCTTAGACTGTATGAGCTCTGTTTTGAAGAAACTCCATTGCAGACAGAATCCTAAAGAGATCCATCGTAAAACCAAAGTTGATTTTTATTTGCACCTTGATTGGTTGCAAGGATTTCAACTTCTGAAAGCACTTTTAGCTACCCATCTCTGAGATTTTTACTTCTTTAAAATTTTCAAAGTGAATCTGAACATTGATCTTGTTTGCCTGCTCTTGAGTGTCTCTTTTGAAAGTACTCTTGCAGTTGACGGTAGGGGAGCCTTGAGAAAGAATTGGATCCAGAGACACTGGGGACTTGTACCAGGCAGTCCTACAAATATCCTGGGGCTGTTGCCTTAATGGAGTGTGGCCTTTTCCTTTAGCAATGAGACTACTGTTTCAGTCATCTTCCTTTTTTGTGCATTTTCCCTTCAATTACTTTTTGCCACTTCTTCCATTGATAACCTAGGCAAAAACTCAAAATAGCTCATCTACTGTTTGCTATTATTAATGCAAATATTTCCCAGGAAGCACACTTTTAGGAACTATTTGATGTTGCAGATTGTTGAACTTAAGCCTATATAAAAGGAGTCCAGTAATCCTGTGCGTATGTAGTTTTGTGTCAGTGCCCAAAGCAACATTTGTGCAATATACTAATTCTTCACTGTAACAGATTCATATCTAATATGATAATTTTACTAAAGATAAGTATTAGATTGTTGTGGGAATTGTTTTGATAACTCTAGAGCGTTTTTTTTTTCCCCTAAAAATCAGAATTTACAAATTTTTCAAAAGTTGTACTCAGTTGCTCAGTCATGTCCAACTCTTTGTGACCCCAAGGACTGTAGCCCACCAGGCACATTACAGGTGGCTTTGAAGACTTTGGAGCTATAGATAGCAAAATGATAGGAAGAAAGGTAACCGAATAGCAAGGATGGCATGTAAGGGGAGGAAGGCTACTTACATGAGGATTAGTCCAAGAAATAAAGAACAGCGAGGAAAGAAAAAGGCAGGGAAGCTTGAATTTAAGTAGCAAAAAAGCAAAATTGTTTTTGGAAACGAAATTTTACTGCTATATGCCAATGGAAAATTGAAAGAGCATAAAAAACACGTATTTACCCTCTCACTAAATAAAATGAACCCTGTGATGTATAAGGCCTTAAATAAAACCTTAGAAATTGTAAGTGTAACTCACATGTAAATCATGAAAAGTATATAAAATATATTTGTGAGGTAAGGTATTTGACGCATTTATGTATTTTAATTGAAATTTTAAGATTTTGAAGTTAAATGTGGGTTGTAAACTTCTGAGCAATAGGTTCATTGAAATTAAAAATGGAACAAAATGTTTTCTAGTAGTTTAATGTTTTCACTTTTGTATAAATTAGATACTACAATCTGAAATCAGAATTTAATGGCCTTTTCTATTTCTATAGAAATGTTTCTGTATTCTGTTTTCTATTTCTATTACTTTTCCCTGCTTCATCCCTAGTCATCAGAAACAGCATAGCAGAGTTGAAAGATTGTATGTTTTTTGACAGACAATCTGAATAACTCCTTCCTGAGCCCTTTACTATGCCTAAGACCCTGGGTGAGCCACCTCCTACCTTCTCAGAGCCTTAGTTTTCTATTTTGTGAAGTAGGAATCATGACTACCTTATAGCTGTGTTGTGAAAGAAGGGCAATATTTCTTGTAAAATTTCTTGAACTTGATAAATGATAGTTACAAGCTGCGATTCGTTAACTTTAGTCAAATGTAAATGCCTCCAAATGACCTATAATTTTTTTTTTTTTTTCTCAGTAACTTATGAGTGCATGAGTGCTATGGTCTGTAGCCTGTCAGGCTCCTCTCTCCAGGGGATTTTCCAGGCAAGAATACTGGATTGGGTTGCCATGCTCTCTACTCCAAGGAGTCTTCCTGACATAGGGATCGAACCCGCATCTCTTTTGTCTCCTGTGTTGGCAGGCAGATTCTTCACCACTAGTGCCGCCTGGGAAGACCTTACTTATTAATAACCTTATTAAAAAAGGCTTCCCTGGTGGCTCAGTAGTAAATAAATGGCAACCCACTCCAGTATTCTTGTCTGAGAAATCCCATGATTTCTCAGAGGAGCCTGGCAGCATGGCGTCCCAAAGTCAGACATGACTTCGTGACTAAACAATAACCTTATTAAGACAGTTCATTGGTCAACTGATGACATGTACCTAAAAGTATTGGCAAAATTTTTTAGGCATTGCCCAGTGTAAATTTTATTGGCATTGCCCAGTCTATCCATTAAAAAATTAAAAGTGGAGCCCATTTTTGGCTCCCTGGCTATGACTCATGTGAGTACATAAATATGTATAATCATTACAGATTCAAAAATTTCTGTCAAACTGTTGAATGTTATGTGGAAGTATGAGTACCATTACTATAAATTCCATAAAAATACTAGAACATACATATTTGGTAGAATATGGGTATTTCAGTGCAAATTATTTTTAACTTAGGAAAAATCATTAGATGAAAGAAAACTTGTTTTTTCACTTGCCTGAGAATTCTAAGAGTTCCCTATCCACTGCATTCAAAATAATTTGTTTGTATGTTCAAAGGCTTAGGCTATTAGATACAACAGTTACCCAACTAATAACTTTTATGTTTTGTGTAGGGCACTCTCTTCCATGAGCTCAGTTGTTGTACCTTCATTTTAAAGATAAATTTTGACTATGGGAAATGACATCAGTGACTATTAGTTTGTGAGTAGAGGTAATGTAATTATATAATCAGTTTTACTATGTAGTTTATCTCCCTTGAAGTACTCTGAGGTGTGTGAGAGGGGTTGCTATTGTTGTTCAGTTGCTAAGCTGTGTCCAACACTTTACAACCCCTATGGAGTGCAGCTTGTCAGGCTTTCCTTTCCTTCTTTTTCACACTCATCAAGAGGCTCTTTAGTTTTTCTTCACTTTCTGCCATTAGGTGGTATCATCTGCATATCTGAGGTTGTTCATATTCCTCCTGGCAATCTTGATTCCAGCTTGTGCTTCATCCAGCCCAGCATTTTGCATGAGGTATTTTGGTTTTTCTATGATACAGTGGATGCTGCCAATAAGATCTCTGGTTCTCTGCCTTTTCTAAATTCAGCTTGTACATCTGGAAGTTCTTTGTTCATGTACTGTTGAAGCCTAGCTTGAAGGATTTTGAGCATTAACTTTAGCACGTGAAATGAGTGCAATTGTGTGGTAGTTTGAACATTCTTTGGCATTGCCCTTCTTTGGGATTGGAATGAAAACTGACCTTTTCCAGTCTTGTGGCAGTTGCTGAGTTTTCCAGATTTGCTGTCATATGGAGTGTAGCACTTTGAAGTGGTCACCCAATTGTGTCTGACTCTTTGCGACCCCATGGACTGTAGCCTACCACACTTCTCCATCCACGGGATTTTCCAGGCAAGAGTACTAGAGTGGATTGCCATTTCCTTCTCCAGAGGATCTTCCCAACCCAGGGATCGAACTCAGGTCTCCTGCATTGTGGGCAGACACTTTACCATCTGAGCCACCAGGACACTTTAACAGCATCATATTTTAGATTTGTAAATAGCTCAGCTGGAATTCCATCACCTCCATTAGCTTTGTTTTTATAATGCTTCCTAAGGCCTACTTGGCTTCACATTCCAGGATGTCAGGTAAGTAGCCAAACCATTGTGATTATCTGAGTCATTAAGACCTTTTTTGTACAGTTCTTCTGTGTATTCTTTCCATTCATCTTAATCTCTTCTGCTTGTGTTAGATCCTTGCTGTTTCTGTCCTTTAGTGTGTCCATCTTTGCATGATATGTTCCCTTGGTATTGCTAATTTTCTTGAAGAGAGCTCTAGTTTTTCCCATTCTATTGTTTTTCTCTATTTCTTTGCATTGCTCACTTACGGCTTTCTTATTTCTCCTTGCTATTCTTTGGAATTTTGCATTCATTTGGATGTATCTTTCCCTTTCTCCTTTGCCTATTGCTTCTCTTCTTTTCTAAGCTATTTGTAAGACTTCCTCAGATAAGCATTTTGCCTTGTTTCATTTCTTTTTCTTGGGGATGGTTTTGGCTTCCTTCCTGGCACTCTATCAAATCTAATCCTTTGAATCTATTTGTCACTTCCACTGTATAATCATAAAGGATTGGATTTGGGTTGTAACTGAATGGCCCAGGGGTGTTACCTACTTTCTTCAACTTAAATCTGAATTTTGAAATGAGGAGCTCATGATCTGAGTGGCAGTCAGCTCCAAATCTTGTATTTGTTAACTATATAGAGCTTCTCCATCTTTGGTTGCAAAGAATGTAATCAATCTGCTTTTGGTATTGACCATCTGTTGATGTCTATGTGTAGAGTCATCCCTTGTTGTTGGATGAGGGTGTTTGCTATGACCAGTGTATTCTCTTGGCCAAACTCTGTTAGCTTTTTCCTTGCTTCATTTTGTACTCAAAGATCAAACTTGCCTGTTACTCCAGGTATCTCTTAACTTTTTACTTTTGCATTCCAATCCTCTATGATGAAAATGACATCTTTTTGGGGTGTTAGTTCTAAAAGGTCTTATAAGTCTTCATACAACTGTTCAGCTTCAGCTACTTGTGGCATCAGTGGTTGGGGCATAGACTTGGATTACTGTGATATTGAATGGTTTGCCTTGGAACTGAACAGAGATCATTCTGTCATTTTTGAGATTGGACCCAACTACTCCGTTCAGACTCTTTCATTGACTATGTGGGCTATTCCATTTCTTCTAAAGGATTCTTGCCCACAGTAGTAGGCAAGATGATAATGATATTCAGATGATGGTGGTCATCTGAATTAAATTCACCCATTCTAGTCCTTTTTAGTTCACTGATGCCTAAAATGTTGATGTTTACTCTTGCCATCTACTGTTTGACCACATCCAATTTACCTTGATTAATGGACCTAGCATCCCAGGTTCCTATGCAGTATTGTTCTTTATAGCATCAGACTTTACTTGCACCACCAGACACACCCACAGCTGGGCATCAGTTAACTCTCTAGTTGCTGTGTGCAGCTTCTTATTGTAGTGGCAAGGCCTGCAGTAGGTGCAGTGCATGGGCTCTAGAATGTGCAGGCTTTAGTAGTTGTTGAGTATGGGCCTAATTGCCCGACAGTACATGTAATGTTCCTGGACCAGGGATCAAACCTGTTTCCCTGCATTGGCAGACAGATTCTCCACCACTGGACAGCCAGTCTCCAGTAGAAGTCTGCTTAGATTTTCTGTACAGCTCTCTTTCTGGTGGGAAATGTTTGTCAGTAAGTGGGCTACTGTCACCAAAAATGCATTGTTAGAGTAAAAAAATCTTGCTCCTTAAATATCACCTCAGGACAGGAACTGAAGATCTAGACTTATGTGCTGTAAGCTCAGGGCATCTCATAAAATTGAAAATTTCAGGGTAGATTGATTTAGGAAGTAAGGGAGCCAGAAATATCTTGAAAGACTGGAGATTTGTTATGGCTGTTTGGTCGAACTAAGAAAGAGTGAACATTCTTATAAACAGAACCGTGAGAAATCACTTCCTGCCCAGGCTTCATCTGGGGTTTATTAAGCAGTTCTTCATTTGAGCTAAAGGTTATCAAACGTCAGTGAACAAAAGAAATACCTAAAAACGATTGTTGGAATGCAGATTACTGGAATTCTTTCTCAGTGGGCCTGTTGTTTTTTTCCACCTGTTTTTTTGTTGTCTAAATGTAGTTGATTTACATTCTTGTGCTGATTTCTGCTATACAGAAAAGTAATTCAGTTATATATACATGTCCTTTTTTATATTCTTCCCCATTATGGTTTATCATAGGCTATTGAATATAGTTCACTGTGCTATACAGTAGGACCTTGTTTATCCATTCTGTATATACTAGTTTCCAATCCCAAAGAAAGGCCATGCCAAAGAATGTTCAAACTACTGCACTATTGCACTCATTCACACACTAGCAGAGTAATGCTCAAAATTCTCCAAGCCAGGCTTCAACAGTGTGTGAACCGTGAATGTCCAGATGCTCCAGCTGGATTTAGAAAAGGCAGAGGAACCAGAAATCAAATTGCCAACGTCTGTTGGACCATGGAAAAAACAAGATAATCCCAGGAAAACATCTACTTCTGTTTTATTGGCTATGCCAAAGCCTTTGACTGTGTGGATCACAATAAACTGTGGAAAATTCTGAAAGAGATAGGCGTACCAGACCACTTTACCTGCTTCCTGAGAAATCTGTATGCAGGTCAACAAGTAACAGTTAGAACCAGACATGGAACAACAGACTGCTTCCAAATTGTGAAAGGAGTATGTCAAGGCTGTATATTGTCACCCTGTTTATTTAACTTATATGCAGAGTACATCATGAGAAATGCTGGGCTGGATGAAGCACAAGCTGGAATCAACATTGCTGGGAGAAATATCAATAATCTCAGATACGCAGATGACACCACTCTTATGACAGAAAGTGAAGAGGAACTAAAGAGCCTCTTGATGAAAGTAAAAGAGAAGAGGGAAAAGCTGACTTGAAAGTCAACATTCAAAAAGCTAAGATCATGGCATCTGGTCCCATCACTTCATGGCTAATAGATGGGCGAAAAATTGAAAACAGTGACAGACTTTATTTTCTTGGGCTCCAAAATCGCTGCTGATGGTGACTACAGCCGTGAAATTCAAAGATGCTTGCTCCTTGGAAGAAAGTTTATGACCAACATAGACAGCATGTTAAAAAGCAGAGACATTATTTTGCAACGAAGGTCTATCTAGTCAAGTCTGTGGTCTTTCCAGTAGTCATGTGTAAATGTGAGAGTTGGACCGTAAAGAAAGCTGAGCACTGAAGAACTGATGCTTTTGAGTTGTGGTATTGGAGAAGATTTTTGAGAGTCCCTTGGACTGCAAGGAGATCAAAGCAGTCAATCCTAAAGGAAATCAGTCCTGAATATTCATTGGAAGGACTGATGCTGAAGCTCCAATACTTTGGCTAGCTGATGCGAAGAAATGACTCACTTGAAAAGACCTTGATGCTGGAAAAGATTGAAGGCAGGAGGAGAAGGGGACGACAGAGGATAAGATGGTTGGATGGCATCACTGACTCAATGGAGGGAGGCCTGGCATGATGAAGTCCATGGGGTCACAAAGAATCAGACATGACTGAATGATTGAACTGAACTGATATACTAGTTTGCATCTGCTAACTCCAAATGCCCCCTCCATCCTTCCTTCGGCTTCCCTTTTCCTTGGCACCACATGTCTTTTCTGTTAAATTGTAATTTTAATAGAGTTCTATTATTTTTCTGTTGACCTATCATGATACAATGGTATTGAGTAATAGTTACATAATCACAATAGTGAAAGATATTTATCAGTTTTCACAATCAATAGCCAGGCAAAAAATAAAAGATAATTGCAATTGTAAGCCATAATGGAAACATAAGGAACTTAACAATGTAAAAATACTTAAACACAATTTGGGGGCCAGGCACAGTGATGTGGTAAGTGGAAGGGCATATGTTTTCATATGCCCAGCAGTCTATATCTTTTGATTTGTGCATTTAATCCATTTACATTTAAGGTGATTATTGATATGTATGATCCTATTACTATTTCTTAATTGTTTGGGGTTTATTTTCTGTAGGTCTTTTCCTTGTCTCGTGTTTCCTGCTTAGGGAAGTTCCTTCAGCATTTGTTATAAAGCTGATTTGGTGGTGCTGAATTCTCAACTTTTGCTTGTCTGGAAAGCTTTTGATTTCTCCATTAAATCTGAAGGAGAGTCTTGCTGGGTAGAATATTCTTGGTTATAGGTTTTCCTTTTCATAACTTTAAATATATCATGCCATTGCCTTCTGGCTTGTAGAGTTTCTGTTGAGAAATCAGCTGATAGCCTTGTGGGAGTTCCCTTGTATGTTATTTGTCATTTTCCCCTTGTTGTTTTAATATTTATCTCTATTTAATATTTTGTCAGTTTGATTGCTATGTGTTTTGATGTGTTCCTCCTTGGGTTTATCTTTCCTGGGACTCTGTATGCTTCTTGGACTAGCTGACTATTTCCTTTCCCTTGTTTGGAAACTTTTCAGCTATTATCTCTTCAAATATTTTCTCAGGTCCGTTCTCTCTCTCTTCTCCTTCTGGGACCCCTATAATGTGCATGTTGGTGCATTTCATGTTGTCCCAGAGGTCTGTTAGGCTGTCTTCATTTCTTTTCATTCTTTTTTTCTGTATTCTGTTCTTCGGCAGTAATTTCCTCCATTCCATCCTCCAGTTCATTTATCCATTCTGCTATTGATTCCTTCTAATGTATTATTGATCTCTGTTTGTTCTTTAGTTTTTCTGCATCTTTGGTTAACATTTCCTGCATCTTCTCCATTGTTTTCCCTAGATCCCATGTCATCTTCACTTATCATGATTCTGAATTCTTTTTCTGGTGTTTCGCCTATCTCCACTTCATTTAGTTGTTTCTCTGGGGTTTTATCTTGTCCCTTCATCTGGGACATAACTATCTGCTTTTTCATCATGATTAACTTTCTCTTATATGATTTTTGTTTAGCTGATATAGAATGGTGCTTCTTCCTTCTTCTGTCTTCTTTCTAATGGATGAGGATTCCTGGTGAGAGGGAATGGCTATGGGAAAATTTGGTCTTGCTCTGGCCCAATCACTGCATGGCAAATAGATGGGGAAACAGTGGAAACAATGACAGACTTTATTTTTTGGGCTCCCAAATCACTGCAGATAGTGACTGCAGCCATGAAATTAAAAGACACTTGCTCCTTGGAAGGAAAGTTAGCCCAACCTAGACAGCATATTCAAAAGCAGACACATTACTGTGCCAACAAAGGTCCACCTAGTCAAAGCTATGGTTTTTCCAGTAGTCATGTATGGAGGTGAGAGTTGGACTATAAAGAAAGCTGAGAGCCAGGGAACTGATGATTTTGAACTGTGATGTTGGAAAAGACTCTTGAGAGTCCCTTGGACTGCAAGGAGATCCAATGAGTCCATCCTAAAGGAAATCAGTCCTGAATATTCATTGGAAGGACTGATGTTGAAGCTGGAACTCCAATACTTTGGCCACCTGATGCGAAGAACTGACTCACTAGAAAAGACCCTGCTGCTAGGAAAGATTGAAGGTGGGAGGAGAAGGGGACTACAGAGGATGAGATGGTTGGATAGCATCACCAACTCAATGGACATGAGTTTGAATAAACTCCAGGAGTTTGTGATGGACAAGAAAGCCTGGCGTGCTACAGTCCATGGGGTTGCAAAGAGTCAGACACAACTGAGCAATTGAACTGAACTAAACTGGTGGGCAGGGCTTTGCTCAGTAAAGCTTTAATTCAAATTTCTGCTGACGGGTGGGGTGCACTCCTTCCTTGATAGTTTTTTGGCCTGAGGTGACATGTGATGAGCCCTGGTGACCCTCATCTCCACAGGAGACCCTCCAACACTAGCTGGTAGTTTTGGTTCAGTCACCTGTGGGGTCCCTGCTCCTTTCCTCTGGATGTTGGTATGCGCAAGGTGTTGTTTGTGCCCTCCAAGACTGGAGTCTTTGTTTCCTCCAGTCCTGTGGAAGACCTGTAATCAAATCATGCTGGCCAGATTCCCTGGAGATTCAGTTCCTTTGTCTGATCTTCAGGCTGGGAAGCCTGATGTGGGATTCAGAACCTTCATAGCAGTGGGAGAACTTCTTTGTTATTACTGTTCTCCAGTTTGTGGGTCATTCACCTAGCAGGTATGGGATTTGATTTTATCGTGATTGCGCCCCCTCCTACCATCTTGCTGCAGCTTCTTCTTTGTCTTTGGACATGACGTGTCTTTTGTTGGTGGGTTCCAGTGTCCTCCTGTTGATGGCTGTTCAACAGCTAGTTGCAATTTTGGTGTTTTTGCAGGAGGAGATGAATACACATCCTTCTATTCTGCCGTCTTGAACTGATGCTTGTATCTTTTTGAATGATAGTGTTTGTTTGGGTATGTGCTCTGGAGTGGGAATGTTGGATCATATGGCAACTCCACTTTTAGTTTTTTGAGGAACTTCCATAGGGTTTTACATCCCCATGAACAGTGTAGGGGGATTCCATTTTTCTCCATGCCCTCTCCAGTATTTTTCTGTTTTTAATGATGGCCTTTCCAACTGCTCTGAGGTGGTATCTCACTGTAGTTTTTATTTGCATTTCCCTAATCATTGGGCTTCCCAGGTGGTGCTAGTGGAACCTACCTGCCAATGCAGGAGACATAAGAGACACAGGTTTGACCCCTGGGTCAGGAAGATCTCCGGAAGAAGGGTAATGTTGAGCATTGTTTCATGTGCTAATTGGCCATCTGTATGTTACTTTTGGAGAGATGTCTGTAGGTCTTCTGCCCATTTATTGGACTGAGTTATTTGTTTTTTTAGTTGTTGAATTTTATGAGCTGTTTGTATATTTTGAAAATTAAGCCCTTGTCAGTAGCATCATAAATATTTCTTCTCATTCTGCAGGTTGTCTTTTCATTTTGTTTATGGTTTTCTTTGCTGTGCAATAGCTTGTATGTTTCATTAGGTGCCCCCGTGGCAACCCCCCCGCTCCCCACCCTGCCCCACTTTTGGCTTTCATTTCTATTGCCTTGGGAGAGTGATCTAAGAAAACATTGGTACTATTGATGTCAGAAAATGTTTTGCCTGTTTTCTTCTAGGAGTTGTATGGTGTCATATATTTAAGTCTTTAAGACATTTTAAGTTTATTTTTATGAATGGTGTGTGTGTGTATTCTGACTTCATTTATTGATATGAAGGTGTCCAGCTTTCCCAACACCACTTGCTAAAGAGACTGTCTTTTTCACATTTTATATTCTTGCCTCCTTTGTTGAAGATTAATTGACCATAAATGTATTGGTTTATTTTGGGCTCTTTATTCCATTATTCCATATGTCTGTTTTTGTGCAAATACCATGCTACTTTGACTCTTGTAGCTTTATATTATTGTCTGAAGTCTGGGGAGGGTTATGCCTCCAGCTTTGGTTTTTCCTCACAATTTCTTTGGCAATGCTGAGTCTTTAATGGCTCCATAAAAATTTTAGGATTATTTGTTCCACTTATGTAAAAAATGTCATGGGTAATTTGATAGGGACCTCATCAACTCTGTAGATTGCTTTGGATAGTATGGTCATTTAAATAATATTAATTATTTTAATCCAAGAATATGAGATGGCTTTCCATTTCTTTGAATCATCCTCAATTTCCTTTGTTAATGTTTTATAGCTCTCAGTGAGTCTTTCACCTCCTTGGTCAGGTTTATTCCTAAGTATTTTATTTTTGGATTCAATTTTAAAAGTTTTTTGTTTTGTTTAAGATGGTGATAGAACAGAAGTTAATTTCAACTTTTTAAATTTAATTTTAAGAAAATTACATTTTAAAAATGATTCTGTAGCTCTTATCTTAAGCTTAGGATCGCCAGAATGGCCATTTTTTTTCATTCAGTTTTTTAAAAATTAAATTTATTATTTCACTGAAGGATAATTGCTTTACAGAATCTTGTTGTTTTCTGTCAAACCTCAGTATGAATTAGCCATAGGTATACATATATCCCCTCCGTTTTGAACTTCTCTTCCATCTCCCTCCCCACCCCACCCCTCTAGGTTGATACAGAGCCCCTGTTTGAGTTTCCTGAGACATACGGCAAATTCTTGTTGGCTATCTATTTCACATATGGTAATGTAAGCTTCCATGTTACTCTTTCCATACATCTCACCCTCTCTTCCCCTCTCCCCATGTCCATAAGTCTATTCTTTATGTCTGTTTCTCCATTGCTGCCCTGCAAAAACATTCATCAGTAGTATTTTTCTAGATTCCGTATATATGCATAAGAATATGATATTTATCTTTCTCTTTCTGACTTATTTCACTCTGTATAATAGGTTCATCCATCTCTTTAGAACTGACTCAAATGCATTCCTTTTATGGCTGAGTAATGTTCCATTATGTATATGTACCAAACTTTCTTTATCCATTCATCTGTTGATGAACATCTATGTTTCTTCCATGTTCTAGCTACTGTAAATAGTGCTGCAATGAACAAGGGGATACATGTGTCTTTTTCAATTTTGGTTTCCTTGGGTATTTGCCTAGGAGTAGGATTGCTAGATCATATGGTGGTTTTATTCCTAGTTTTTAAAGTGATTTCCATACCATCTTCCATAGTGGCTGTGTCAATTTACATTCCCACCAACAGTGCAAGAGTGTCCCCTTTTCTCCACACCCTCTCCAGCATTTATGTTTGTGGACCTTTTGATGATGGTCATTCTGACCTGTATGAGATGATATCCCAATGTAGTTTTGAATGCATTTCTCTAATAATGAGTGGTGTTGAGCATCTTTTCATGTGTTTGTTAGCCATCTGTATGTTTTCTTTGGAGAAATGTCTGTTTGGGTCTTTTCCCCACTTGTTGATTGCGTTCTTTGTTTTTCTGGCATTGAGTTGTATGAGCTGCTTGTATATTTTGGACATTAATCTTTTGTCCATTGTTTCATTTGCTATTATATTCTCCAATTTGAGGGTTGCTTATAGTTTCCTTTGCTGTGTAAAAGCTTTTAAGTTTAATCAGGTCCCACTTGTTTACTTTAGTTTTTATTTCCATTACTCTAGGAGGTGGGTCACAGAGGATCTTGCTTTGATTTATGTCATTGAGTGTTCTGCCTATGTCTTCCTCTAAGAGTTTTATAGTTTCTGATCTTACATTTAGATCTTTAATCCATTTTGAATTTACCTTTGTGTATGGCGTTAGGAAGTCTTCTAATTTCATTCTTATATCTGTCCAGTCTTCCCAGCACCATTTATTGAAGAGGCTCTTTGCCCCATTGTATATTTTGCCTCCTTTGTCAAAAATAAGGTACACATAGGTACTTGGGTTTATTTCTGGGCCAGTACCATACTGTCTTGATGACTGTAGCTTTGTAGTATAATCTTAAGTCACGAAGTTTGATTCCTCCAGCTCCATTCTTCTGTCTCAAGACTGCTTTGGATATTTGGGGTCTTTTGTGTTTCCATATGAATTGTGATTATTTTTGTTTTAGTTTTGTGAAAAATGCCATTGGTAATATGATAGGGATTGCACTGAATCTGTAGATTGCATTTGGTACTATAGTCATTTTCACAATATTGATTCTTCCTATCCAGGAACATGGAATATCTCTCCATCTGTTTATGTCATCTTTGATTTCTTTCATTAGTGTCTCATACTTTTCTGTGTACAGTTCTTTTGTCTCCTTAGGTAAGTTTATTCCTAGATATTTAATTCTTTTTTGTTGCAATGGTGAATGGGGTTGATTCTGTAATTTCTCTTTCTGATTTTTCATTGTTAGTGTATAGAAATGCAAGTGATTTCTGTGTAGTGATTTTGTATCCTGCAACTTTGCTAAATTCACTGATTAGCTCTAATAATTTTCTGGTACTATCTTTATGGTTTTCTATGTGCAGTATCATGTCATCTGCAGTCACTGAGAGCTTTACTTCTTCTTTTCCAATCTGGATTCCTTTTATTTCTTTTTCTTCTCTGATTGATGTAGCTGGCACTTCCAGAACTATGTTGAATAACAGTGGTGAAAGTGAATATCCTTGCCTTGCACCTGATCTTAGAGGGGAATGCTTTCAGTTTTTCACTATTGAGAATAATGTTTGCTGTAGGTTTATCATATATGGCCTTTACTATGTTAATGAGGTCAATTCCTTTCTATGCCCATTTTTTGAAATTTTAATCATAAATGGGTGCTGAATTTTGTCAAAGGCTTTTTCTGCATCTACTGATTTTATCATATGGTTTTTATCTTTCCATTTGTTAATATGGTGTATCACATTGATTGATCTGCATATATTGAAGTATCCTTACATTCCTGGAATAAACCTACTTGATCGTGGTGTATGAGCTTTTTGACGTGTTGCTGAATTCTCTTTGCTAAAATTTTGTTGAAGATTTTTGCATCTATGTTTATCAGTGATATTGGCCTGTAGTTTTCCTTTTTTGTGTTGTCTTTGTCTGGTTTTGGCATCAGAGTGATGGTGGCCTCATTGGACGAGTTTGGAAGTGTTCCTTTCTCTACAATTTTTTGAAAGATTTTTAGAAGTACAGGCATTAGCTGTTCTGTAAATGTTTGATAGAATTCTCCTATGATGCCATCTGGTCCTGGGCTTTTATTGTTTGGGAGATTTTTGATCACAGCCTCAGTTTCAGTGCTTGTAATTGGATTGTTGATAATTTCTATTTCTTCCTGGTTCAGTATTGGAAGATTCAGCTTTTCTAAGAATCTGTCCATTTGTTCCAGGTTATCCATTTTATTGCCATAGAGTTATTCATAATAGACTCTTATAATCCTTTGTATTTCTGCGTTGTCTGTTGTAACCTCTCTTTCATTTCTAATTATGTTGATTTGATTCTTCTCTCTTTTTTTCTTGATGAGTCTGGCTAAAGGTTTGTCAATCTTATTTATCTTCTCAAAGAACCAGGTTTTAGTTTTATTAATCTGTACTATTATTTCTTTCATTTAATTTTCATTTATTTCTGCTTGGATCTTTATGATTTCCTTCCTTCTACTGATGGACAGGGAGGCCTGGCGTGCTGCGATTCATGAGGTCGCAAAGAGTCGGACATGACTGAGCGACTGAACTGAACTGAACTAATTTTGGGGGATTTTTGTTCTTCTTTTTCCAGTTGCTTTAGGTGTAAAGTTAGATTGTCTATTTGATTATTTCCTTCTTTCTTCTGATTTTAGGGTTCAGTTCAGTTGCTCAGTCATGTCTGACTGTTTGAGACCCCATGGACTGCAGAATGCCAGGCTTCTCTGTCCATCTCCAACTCCTGGAGCTTCCCTCAGACTCATGTCCATTGAGTCAGTGATGCCATCCAAGCATCTAATCCTCTGTCATCCCCTTCTCCTCCTGCCCTCAATCTTTCCTAGCATCAGGGTCTTTCCCAGTAAGTCAGTTCTTCTCATCAGGTCACCAAAATATTGGAGTTTCAGCTTTAGTTTCAGTTCTTCCAATGAATATTCAGGACTGATTTCCTTTAGGATGGACTGGTTTGATCTCCTTGTAGTCCAAGGGACTCTCAAGAGTCTTCTCTAACACCACAGTTCAAAAGCATCATTTCTTCAGTGCTCAGCTTTCTTTATAATCCAAGCCTCATATCCATGCAAGATTACTGGAAAAACCATACCTTTGACTAGATGAACCTTTGTTGGTAAAGTAATGTCTTTGCTTTTAAATATGCTGTCTAGGTTGGTCATAGCTTTTCTTCTAAGGAGCAAGAGTCTTTGAATTTCATGGCTGCAGTCACCATCTGCAATGATTTTTGAAGCCCCTCAAAATAAGGACTCTCACTGTTTGCATTGTTTCCCTATCTGTTTGCCATGAAGTGTTGGGTCTGGATGCCATGATCTTCGTTTTCTTAAGTGTTGAGTTTTAAGCCAACTTTTTCACTCTCCTTTTTCACTTTCATCAAGAGCTCTTTTTGCTCTCTGCCATACGGTTTAGTTTGCCATAACAAACTAAACCTAAAGTCATATCTTTTTTACAGTATGAAAAGGCAAAAAAATATGTCTTTAGGTTTAGTTTGTTGTTTTTTTGTATTATTGTAGTTAGTGTGCTAGGTTGTTTATTTGAGATTTTTCTTGTTTTTTGAGAAAGACTTGTATTGCTATGAACTTACCTCTAAGAATTTCTTTTGCTGTGTCCCATAGATTTCAGATGGTTGTGTTCAGAGGGTCTGGTTTAATAACTCTAGGAAGAGGCCTGGACTATGTATTTTTAACAAATTCCAGGTGATTGCTAAGTCCAGCAAAATTATGCTTAAAGGTTAATGAATTGCATTCTTTCTGGGTCATTGATCTAGGCTCGGTGAGTTATGTAGATTCATTTATTTGGGAAAGAATAATCCTGGAAGTTGCTCCTTTGGAATGGTGGCATCCCAGGCAATTATTGCCCTAATAGGGATAGAATAGAGAAGGTGACTTTCAGCTTCATCCTATTCCTGTATCCTTCATGTTCAAAATAATTTTTTTTGCCTCTGTGTTGGAAACTATTTGAAGTTTAAGCATTTGCACTTTTATTCGCAGACTCTGCTCATTTTTCCTGAGGATTCTCCCCTAAGGTTTATATTTAATAGGTCACACGTCATTGGTGTACATGTCGTGTGGCCTCTTTATTCAAAATAAAGAAACAGTTATTCAAAAACACTGGGGCTGATTGAGAAGAAAGGAGAAGGGTTGTCATGATTGTCAATCTGATATTATTATCAGTATCTGTGTTTTTTAAAGCAAGATCAACATAACATTTCACAAATGAGTCAACTGGATCATTTTGAAGTAATGTGGCACACAAGTTCATGTGCCAATGAGAAGTTTTTTTAAAGGTGAAGAGAGAAGAAACATCTAGATGAAAACTTTTTTTTTTTTTTGCCTAGAAAGGGAGCAGTAGGAGCTTCAGATATCAGATTATAGAACCACCTCTAAAACTCTACCAAAATATGACAGATATATGTGTGTGTTAGTTGCTCAGTTGTGTCTGAGTCTTTGTGTCCCCATGAACTGTATGGACTGTAGCCCACCAGGCTCCTCTGTCCATGGGATTCTCCAGGTAAGAATACTGGAAGTGGTTGCCATTCTCTTCTTCAGGGGCTCTTCCTGACCAAGAGATCAAACCTGGGTCTTCTGCACTTTTGGCAGATTCTTTACCATTTGAGCCACCAAAGAAGCTTCTGAATAATGACCACTAAACTTTATATCATTAGCTAATTAATCTTTCTTTCATTCAGTGGCTAAGGTGGGTAGGGGTCTAGTTGAACTCTCTAAATAAATCATGAACCAACATTTGAAGAAATGTGCATTTGCAGAGAAATCTGGAACCAGCCTATCATGGGAGGAGACTGTCTGTGTGGAAGTTCCTGATGTTACCTTGGTTGCAAGTCCTTGAAGTCCACTTGACTCCTTTACTATTCACTGTACTATATTCGTGATGTGTGGGTCTGTTGTGCCCAGTGGAGAAAATGAAAATGTTCTAATAAAGTACTTTTCTTTGCTGCTTTATACCTATGCTTCTTCATGCATGGGCCCTTCAATTTAATATTGGGATATTGGGACAGAATGGTTTTTCTGATTAGTTTTGTGCCCACACATACCCATACACATCTATCCTCTTTTCTGTCACTGCATATCTTCCTTATAGAATACTAAGTTATTACTTAAATCTGTATAATAGGACTTATGGTGTTGACTGGTGTTTTCGGTTAATTCTGCCTTCTTAAGACAGAGATCTATGCATGCCCATGCCTAGCAGAAAGTCTCGTTTACAAAGGCACTAAATAAATATTAGGATGAATAAATAATTGCATAAATTCTTGTGTGGTATGTAGTATATCTACTAATGCTCTTTAGGCTACAGTGATTTTGTGCTGTCATATTTTAGTTGATTAACTGCTGTGTTTGTAGATTTTTTCAGATACAAATAAGAGTAGAGATGATTAAAGCATTTTTTAGAAAGCTTTAAGACTTAAAAAAACTCACTTATTGGGCATTTTATTGGCGCTTCAGAAGTCATTAGACTTTTTTTTGCCAGTTATCTTTAACTTTGGTTAGTATGATTATCAGAAAATGTCCATAGACATAGTGACTATTTGGGAGAGCATAATAAGTTGCCACTGATAAGTGTTCTTATACAACACAGAGACAGTATCTCTATCATGCTTTTCTATTCATTATTATTTCAGTATAATAATAAATCTTGTGTTATCAAACATTGTATTAAAAATCTCTACAAACCAGCACATCCACATAGATACCATTGTAGACGTAATAATGGTACTAGAGTGTTAGATTCCTTGGGAAAAATGGTAAGTTAGAAATTATTGATTTAAAGAATGAGGCAGGAAACTGACCAAGAACAGGTTAATGTATTGTTGGGTATTTTTTGAAGACCCAGCTGCAGGTGGCAATAGTGAATTTGTAGTCTAAAGTGAGAGGATTAGTATGACTTGGAACATACTGTTGGGTATTTTTTGAGGGCACAGGTGAGGTTGGAGATGATGAATCTGTAGCCTAAACTGAGAGGATGAGAATGACTTGGAGAAGTATAGAAAGGTGAAAGTATTTATTGTATATTAAAATTGTATAAGCCAGTTTGAAGTATTAAGGAGCAATTGGTAGCTGCTGCTGCTGCTGCTAAGTTGCTTCAGTCGTGGCTGACTCTGTGCGACCCCATAGACAGCAAACCGCCAGGCTCCTCTGTCCATGGAATTCTCCAGGCAGGAGTACTGTAGTGGGGTGCCATTGCCCTCTCCAGAGCAATTGGTAGAGGAAGGTTATGTCTTGGAAATAATGGGAGTGAATATCAAATAGGCAGACCGTAATACTCAAAAGCATTTCTAGCCTTCTGGTATTGGACAGATACCTGATATTAAGCTTATTTATTTATTTATTTTTAATGATGATTTTCTTTATTTATTTATTTTTAAAAACTATATATATTTATTTATTTTAATTGGAGGTTAATTACTTTACAATATTGTATTGGTTTGGCCATACATCAACATGAATACACCACGGGTGTACACGTGTTCCCCATCCTGAAACCCCCACTCACCTCCCTCCTCATACCACCCCTCTGGGTCATACCAGTGTACCAGCCCCGAGCATCCTGTATCATGCTTTGAACCTGGACTGGCGATGCGTTTTATATATGATATTATACATGTTTCAAATGCCATTCTCCCAAATGATCCCCCCCTCGCCCTCTCCCACAGAGTCCATAATACTGTTCTATATATCTATGTCTCTTCTGCTTTTTTTAGTTTGAACCTTTTGACTATGTTTCTTCATCCCACCTCTCATAACTTGACTCTGGTAACCACAAATCTGATCTTGCTTTCAGAGTTTGTTTTTGAAATATAATTGATCCACAACACCGTTGGTTCCTTTTATGCAATATATTGATTTGAGATTTCTATTACATTTAAAAATGAGCACCACAGTAACGCTAGTTACCATGTCAGTGAAATGTTTTAGATAGCCAAATGCTTTGTAATATGAAATTTCCTCTACATAGAGGTCCTTGTAGTCTGAAAGAATTGATATGCATGCGCAGTTTCTCCTTTTCCATCAGAGTCACAGGCAATGGGTGGCAAATTAGACGTGATTTGAAAAAGGTTGGGATTTAGAAAATATTTAGTGTTCTGTCTATAATTTGGTTAATGTGCATGTCTTATTTTTCTTGAAAAATGCCTGTTAGTGTATATGTGTGTGCACGGTGGATGGGGAGGAGGGATGCTTGATGGCAGAGGTTACAATGCAACAATGCTGCAGTCTGATTTTTGTTTTAATTTCACTGGCTGGAAATAACTTTTCTGTCTCTGTCTTACATCTCTGAAATCATATATAATAATCTCACTGAAGGGTAAATATGCCATAAACTGTGAATAGTGAACTGAAGACAATGTGTTTAACGGTTCGTTCATCATGCTGATATGCTGATTCCTTGAAGACTAAGGCAGTGGTTCAGATTCTTCATTCTCTACATTCTGGGAAAATAACAGGTTTGAGTCAGACACAATGCTGGTTATTATATTGTGCATTCTTGGATAAGCCTCTATAAGGCTTACTTTCTTATCTATAAGATGAAGATAATAATTAAAAATATTCAATTCAGTTCAGTTCAGTCGCTCAGTCGTGTCCGACTGTTTGTGACTCCATGAATCGCAGCACACCAGGCCTCCCTGTCCATCACCATCTCCCGGAGTTCACTCAGACTCGCGCCCATCGAGTCAGTGGTGCCATCCAGCCACCTCATCCTCTGTCGTCCCCTTCTCCTCCTGCCCCCAATCCCTCCCAGCATCAGAGTCTTTTCCAATGAGTCAACTCTTCGCATGAGGTGGCCAAAGTACTGGAGTTTCAGCTTTAGCATCATTCCTTCCAAAGAAATCCCAGGACTGATCTCCTTCAGAATGGACTGGTTGGATCTCCTTGCAGTCCAAGGGACTCTCAAGAGTCTTCTCCAGCACCACAGTTCAAGAGCATCAATTCTTTGGCACTCAGTCTTCTTCACAGTCCAACTCTCACATCCATACATGACCACAGGAAAAACCATAGCCTTGACTAGACGGACCTTAGTCGGCAAAGTAATGTCTCTGCTTTTGAACATGCTATCCAGGTTGGTCATAACTTTTCTTCCAAGGAGTAAGCGTCTTTTAATTTCATGGCTGCAGTCACCATCTACAGTGATTTTGGAGCCCAGAAAAATAAAGTCTGACACTGTTTCCGCTGTTTTCCCATCTATTTCCCATGGAGTGATGGGACCGGATATTATGAAGATTAAAAGTATAATGCCTATATAGTCATTGGAATACAGAAAATGATCAATTAATTTTGGTGGCTTTCATTAATTGCTCCTTATCAGCTGTTTTACTGATCTGCATATTGTAAATCACATCTTCTGATAACTTGTGTTACTTACACTGCTGCTGCTGCTGCTAAGTCGCTTCAGTCATGTCCAACTCTGTGCGACCCCATAGACGGCAGCCCACCAGGCTCCCCTGTCCCTGGGATTCTCCAGGCAAGAATACTGGAGTGGGTTGCTATTTCCTTCTCCAGCCACATCTTTTCCAAAACCTGTAGAAATTTCTTCTTTATAGTTCTTGCTTAGCTTTCCCCTGCTTTTTATAGGAAATATTTTTAACCATCATGGGTACATAACATTTCAGAGTTATGAAATCTCCCAGAAATCCTAAAAATAAATGTGATTTTACTGATCACTTGTTTATTCACTCATTCTCTAACCCCTCATATTAATTCTTTCAGATGGCATTTATTTAGCAAATGAGCATTTACTGATTCATTTATCATGCAATCAGTATGCATTAAATACACACAAGAAATGGGGCATTCAGACAAAAATTTGACATGATCTGTTTGGATTTAAAACAATATAAGACTCCTTTTTAAAAATTGGCAAATAATGTGCACAACAGCTATTTCTGTTGCGCTCTCTCATCCTATCCCAACCTTTCCTTATTTGGCACATGAAAATATGGACAAAGGAGGGGTCTGTTTGTAAAAGGTTCAGTTGAAACTGAACTTTTTGATGATGAGGAGGATAATAACAACAGCTGACTTAATCAAGTTCTTACCATGTACTGGGCACTGTACTAAATGCTCTACACATTTTAATAGATTTTCATATTCACAGCAGTAAAATGGTGCCTTACCATGATCTATAAGTTACCAAGAGACTCCCTCTCTGTTGTTACCTCATGAACTGTAATCCACACATAGTTCGAACATTCCAGAAAAGTATTATCTTGCCTCAGAACTTTTCTTCTATATCCTCTATGTCAGAAATACCCCCTCACTCCAGTTCTGATTTTAGCTCAATGTCACCTCAATGGAAGATAGCTCTCCTCTACCAATCATTCTCTTTAATGCTGTTGTTTATTTCCATCATAGCATTCACTATCAGAAATTATCTTTTTCTTTATTTGCTCACTTATGTGTTATTTGTCTTCCCTCATTGTAATTTAAGATGTTCAAGGGGAGGTACCTTGTCTGAGTTGCTCATAGTGGTCTTTGTAGTGCCTACAATAGCTCTGGCTAAAGGCAAGTTATCAGTACCTCTTTATTGACTGAATGAATATACGTCATTCTGAAAGAAGTCTTAATACCTGGAAGAGAAAGAGCATAGTTTAAAAAGAAAAAAAACAGCATAGAAGAAGGAGAATTAACATGTGTCAGAAAGCTACTGTGGATCCAGCATTAAGTGTTATCATTGTATGTATCATTGAATTTTCAAAATATTTTTATAAGAAATTGACAGAATTTGAGTAATTTGCCTGTGATCACAGTTAATTACTTAATGATGGAGATAAGATTAGAATCTTGGTCTGTTTAGCTCAAAACTCTATTTCTCCTGCCATATTTATATATTTCACACTTCTGTGAGTATGGTAGACACTGTGATGCGCTGCCTAGATGCCCCCACTTTGGTAATGGTGGGCTAATTCCCCTAGATGCTGGGAGTGCTGGTAACAGTCACCCTCAACTGTCAGTCTCTCATATGTATTGCCTGGACTAAAGAGAGGGCTTCCCAGGTGGCTCCTTGGTAAAGAATCTTCCTGCCGCTACAGAAGACATGGGTTTGATCTCTGGGTTGGGAAGATCCCCTAGAGAAGGAATTGGCAACCCACTTCAGTATTCTTGCTTGGAGAATCCCATCCCTCCATCCCATGATGGAGGAGCCTGATGGGCTTCAGTCCTTGGGGTTGTGAAGAGTCAGACATGATTTAGGGACTGAGCATGCACTCATGGGCTGAAGAGAGATGCCTTGCCCAACGTACTTCTCCATTCCAGTGACTGACCAGCACGTGGAGATGAAGACTTTCCCCCTTTGCCCTAATTTAGCCAACTCTGAAGTTATAACTCCATGGAGGTTCAGCTGTGCCTCTATTGAGATGGCATGGCAGTCCAACTTCTTCTTTCACAGGTATTGATCCTTGGAGTATCCCTTAATAATCTTTCTGAATGCTAATCATCTCAGAGTCTGCTTCCCAGATAACCCTGCCTGCAATAGTGAGTTTGAGAACTGTGATGGCGTTGATACAAGTGCAGACGTAGTATGGGAAAGTGGTATTTGGAAGGAATATAATGATAACCTTGGATTTGTATTTTTTGAATTTATGTGGCAGTGATTGGATCTGGACTGTCAGTTCTTTGTGAATTTGTTATTATTGGATCACCAACCTCTGAATAGTGCCTGTCACATTGTAGACTGGTCATTCAATAAATAGACCATTAAAAGACTTAAGACTGGAGCATGGGTGACAGCTCATGGAGGTCATAGCAAATATCTTGAAAATTGACAACCTCTCTAATTGAAAGACAGGAAAAATAAGAACAATAGAGAATTGAGAAGCAGTGTACAAAAGGGAATCCGCAGGATATGGTGCGAGGATGCTTTTGTTTGTTTGTGTGGTGGGAGGTGGCTGGAGAGCAGCTTGGAGCAAGGATTGTAGTGGTTGATATTTGAAAAATGATGTGAATTTAAGAATTTACTTTCAAACCCAGTATGAATGAGGTTTCTGGTGGTCTTCAAAAGTGAAGTCAGTCCTGCAGCTGAGATAGAACTCTGTTTAATAAGATGAGTAAACAAAGGATATCATGGGCATACATTTGTCTTCTAAGACTTTTGGCAATGTAAGTAAAGTGAGATAGTTGGCAGGGCCTGTGAGGCCAAATCAAAGTTTACTAAGAAATGGAAACTCATGTTTGAATATAACAGAGTAATTGAAAAAGCTATAGATGAGTAAGATATGTAGGATTTGGGAAAGGATAGAGTTACGCAAGAGACATTTTGTGGCTCTTTTGCCAAAAATGAGGATACTTATTTCTCTTCTTTTCTGTACACCCTAGGGGAATGCAGTATTGCATGGTAGGAATATAGTGCAAAGACAGCTATCAGATTTTGGTTTTATTTTCACCTAATTTATTAGAGCCTTATGTTGATTTTATCACTGTAACTCAATGGTGGGTCAGTAATTTTGTATATTTTAATGACTCTCAACTGTAAATTGCAGTTCTCTAGGTATACTTCTGTGAGTATGGCAGCCATTGATGCACTCCCTAGATGCTTCCCTGGTGGCCCAGAAGGCACAGAATCTGCCTGCAGTGTGGGAAACCTGGGTTTGATCCCTGGGCTGGGAAGATCCCCTGGAGAAGGGAAAGGCCACCCACTCTAGTATTCTTGCCTGGAGAATGCCCATGGACAGAGGTGTCTGGCGGGTTGCAGTCCATGGGATTGCAAAGAGTCAGACAAGACTGAGTGACTAAGTGCAGCACAGGCATACCTTAGCTGTGGCAGCTACACTCACTGTGGGATGTTAAATGAGGTCTGAAAGGTTAGTAATTCATTCTTTAGAAATTTTGTATTTATGAAGTGTACATTTTTGGGTGTATTCCATTGTAGATCACTTTTTGAATGATTTTTTTTCAAATTTTCTTATTCAGATTTTTTCTTATTCTTCTAAAGATTAGACTTTATAAATTGAACACCATGTGGAGGAAACTTTTGATTTGTGCTTTTACTAGCTTGTTCTTTTTTAGTTTTAAAGGTAATTTGATCTACACTTTATATATATATAACCCATATGTATATATATATAACCCAAATGTATAAATATATAACCTATATTCCTACCATCTCTGTGTCTGATATGACTCTGTTTAGCATTAGAGCTTTTTTTGACATTGTTGAAAAAGTCACTAAAGGAAGAAAGTCCTGAGGTATTACGAGCCAAGTGAATAGGAGTCTACTTTGTTGTTTATTGAATATATTTTATGCAGGTGAAAGGTAGTGTGCAAGGCAAAATAAGGCCAAGCAAGACAAACACAATCAAACGTAGCTTCTTGGCCCTCTCCTTTTTCATTTTTGGGGGGCAATTTTACTCAGTTTCAGCAAGCAAGTATTTTTATCTGTTTTTATATACTGCAAAATCCGAAGTCTGCCAGTGCCTGACACATAGTAGCTAATCAGTAAGCATTTGTTAAGTGATTAAATTTAGAGTGAGCATAAAGATATTTATTCTAACAATACTATATAAATAAGAAACAAGTAGGATAGTAAATACAAATGCATTTTAGAAAAATAAAATTAATGTCAGTAACAAAAGCAAAATAGACAAAGCATATTATAGAAATGTAAAGAATTATGTGTCCTATTATGCTTTATTATATATTTATCATTCACCTTCTATGCATGTTTGACTTTATTATATCCTGAGCGAAAAACATAAGATCTATGGAACACAAAATGGCTCCACAACTCAGGGTTGAAAATAAAATATACTGGATTTTCCTTAAATACTCTTGTAATTTGCTGCACTAGTCAACTTATATATTAGAAAGAAAGAATAATTTTTTTCTACATACTCTAAATATATTTAAGAAAAAAATGACATTAGTTAGTAAGCAGATGGGCTACCATGATGTCTCAGATGGTAGAGAATCCACCTGAAATGCAGGAGACATGGATTTGATCCCTCGGTCCAGAAGATCCCCTGGAGAAGGGCATGGCAACCCACTCCAGTATTCTTGCCTGAAGAAGCCCATGGACAGAGGAGCCTGGTGGGCTACAGTCTGTTAAGTCACAAAGAGTCTGACACTACTGAGTGACCAAGCAGACACATATACACATTAAGTAAATATTTGTTGTTGGCCTTTTCTGTGCCAGGAATTTGAGCTATCTCACTTGTAAAAAATACTTATAGTCTACCTTCCCCACTGCTCTCCTCTCTCCCCTTACCGTTTTTTTTTCTTGTGATTCTGTTGAAACATTTCAGGAATAATATTTCAGAAAGGTTTTATTTTTTTTTCAACCTCTTTATTATTATTATTTTCTATAAAGTTGTTGCTTGCCTTAACTTTTCCCAGGGAAGCAAGAACTTTTGAAAGAAAAATTCACATTAACTTAACAAGCAAATTTAGGGAGTATCTGTTGCTGCACCAGTAAGAAGCTTGCCATTGTAATTCAGTAAGTTTCTGTAGATCTCAAAAAAAGACAAATATATCTAGTTTCAGTGCTTGTTGACCAATTCTCTCAGTACAAGGTTACTCTGAGCCTGTCTGTCAATTTCATTTTTTCCCTCCTGTGATCAGTTTCATTTCCAAGTGGGAGATGACTTGATTTTTGAATATTGCCTTACAAATTTTTGGTTTCTAATCTAAGGAATTTATTTGTTTTAGAAAGGAAAGAATACAGCGATTCTTACAGATTGTATTTTTATTATATATTTGTGATATAGTTTTTGAAAACTATCATTGACCTGTTATTGATTTTATAGGGAAGAGAAGAAATGACTCTGATTCTGTATTTAAAAATGTAATTCAATAGAAATCTGAAATAGAAAAAACTTCTTGGACTTTGTCTTTTAAAGAGTTTTCCACAGTAATGAAAATATCTTTTAACACGTTAACAAAGCATCTGCCCTCCCAAGGCATTTATTGTTAACAGTGATAATGATGAGATTATGTTGTAATGAAACAAATACTGAGGAAAGAATATGTTTTAGCTACATATTATTGTAATTCCATTTGAAGCTTCAGACAGACATGAGGAAGTTTCTAGTGTGGATGCTGGAAGAAAGATTTGTTGTTTCCTCCTGACATAAAGGTCAGTAAACACTTGGTAGACATGAGAGCATTTGAAAGCTATAAATCCTCCCCCTTTTTCCCCTGTTGTGTTAACTCATTTCCATTATAAACACATTTCAAGGAAAACCAATCTCTCCTTTTGTTCTGAATTAAATTAGCTTTTCAAACGTGTGCTTGCAAAGTACAAAGCTAACTTTCCTGCTGAAGGAGAATGGGTGAAATACATCCACAGCTTGCCAGGGGCTAACTGTGAGAACTACGGTTTGAGACTGGTGCCTGCTGCTTCTTTAAGCACTTAGGCAATTCTCTCCTTATTCAGCTGCAAGTCTTGGCATGGGAGTGGGGGACTGTTGAGGAAATGAAGTAGTCCTTTAAGCTGTAATTTTTCACCATTAGCTTAGCATTCTTGACTATTGAGAAATATTTCAAACATGTAGTTAACATAGATTCCCAATTATTTTTATTGTAGCAATGGGATGTATCAGATTAACCAATGGCATTAATGATGACAAATGAAATTAACAATTCCATTGGATATATAGTTGGAAAAACATAGATACCCAATAATTTTGATTGGAAAAAGCATTTTACTACAAGTTATCATTGAAGAGGAACTAAAGAGCCTCTTGATGAAGGTCAAAGAGGACAGTGCAAAAGCTGGCTTAAAACTCAACATTCAAAAAAGTAGGATCATGGCATCTGGTCCCATCACTTCATGGCAAATAGATGGGGAAACAATGGAAACAGTGAGAGACTTTATTTTCTTGGACGCCAATATCACTGTAGATGGTGAATGCAGCCATGAAATTAAAAGATGCTTGCTCCTTGGAAGAACAGCTATGACCAACCTAGATAGCATATTAAAAAGCAAAGACATAACTTCGCTGATAAAGGTCTGTGTAGTCAAAGCTATGGCTTTTCCTGTAGTCATGTATGGATGTGAGAGTTGGAGCATAAAGAAGGCTATGTGCTGAAGAACTGATGCTTTTGAACTGTTGGGTTGGACAAGACCCTTAAGAGTCCCTTGGACTGCAAGGAGATCAAACCAGTCAATCCTGAGTATTCACTGGAAGGACTGATGCTGGAGATGAAACTCCAGTATTTGGCCACCTGATATGAAGAATTGACTCATTGGAAAAAATCCTGATGCTGGGAAGGATTGAAGGCAGGAGAAGAAGGGGATGACAGAGGATGAGATGGTTGGATGACATCACTGACTCAATGGACATGAGTTTGAGCAAGCTCTGAGAGATGGTGAAAGACAGGGAAGCCTGATGTGCTGGAGTCCATGGGGTTGTGAAGAATCAGACATCACTCAGTGACTGAACAACAACATCAATCCCAAGAGACATAATTTTTCAAAGGATACATATGAGTAAGTCATTTTCAAATTCAGGTCAATGAAATTGATAAAATTGTAAAATGTGAATCTATAAATATGAATCTAAAAGTAAGATCAGACCAACAATTTTTGGCCATTAGTTATGTATTCAGCCACTTTTTGTGATCTATAACTCATATCAAAATATGCCTGCCTGGTTCTAGCTATTGTAAATAGTGCAGCAATGAACAGTGGGATAAGCATGTCTCTTTCAGCTTTGGCTTTCTCAGGGTTTATGCCTAAGAGTGGGATTGCTGGGTCGTATGGTGGTTTTATTCCTGGCTTTTTAAGGAATCTCCATACCTTCTTCCATAGTGGCTGTATTAGTTTCCATTCCCACCAACAGTGCAAGAGTGTTCCCTTTTCTCCACACCCTCTCCAGCATGTATTGTGTGTAGACTTTTTGATGATGGCCATTCTGACTGCTGTGAGGTGGTATCTCATTGTAGTTTTGATTTGCATTTCTCTAATAAAGAGTGATGTTGAGCATCTGTTCATATGCTTGGTTAGCCGTCTATGTATTCTTTGGAGAAGTATCTTTTTAGATTTCTTCCCCACTTTTTGATTGCATTGTTTTCCTGGTATTGAGTTGTATGAGTTGCTTATATATTTTGGAAATTAATTCTTTGTCAGTTGTTTCATTTACTATTATTTTCTCCCATTCTGAGGGTTGTCTTTTCATCCTGTTTATAGTTTCTTTTGTTGTGTAAAACGTCTTAAGTTTAATTAGGTCCCACTTGTTTATTTTTGTTTTTATTTCTATTACTGTAGGAGGTGGGTCATAGAAGATCTTGCTTTGATTTATGTCATTAAGTGTTCTGCCTATGTTTTCCTCTAAGGGTTTTATAGTTTCTCGTTTTACATTTAGGTCTTTAATCTACTATAAGCAACCTAAGTGTCCATTGACAGATGAATGGATAAAGAAGCTGTGATACATATATACAAAGGAATACTACTTAGCCATAAAAATGAATGTATCTGATTCAGTTCTAATGAAGTGGACAAACCCAGAGCCTATTATATAGAGTGAAGTAAGTCAGAAAGAGAAATATAAATATTGTATACTAATGCACAACAATAAGACAAATCAATGGCTAAGAAATACTATATAGATACAAATCTAGTTCTAATATGAGCAAGTTTAATATTCTTTGCTAAGTTCTTCTACAGTGACCTCTTTATCATTTCACATCATCATACTCAATTTTGCGATACATGGCTTATTTTGATTATTAGGTTGGGGCAAACGTAACTGTAGTTTCAGACTCTAAATTTTAAATCATTATACCTAGGCTCAAACACATGTTTTCTGATCAAAATAGAAACCTTTACAATCAACACATTTTTGCCAACAACAAATAAGTGAAAAGTTGCTGCTACGAGCAGTGTGCTAAGGCAGGATTTGTGACCTCTGGAGGAGAGGATTTTGATCTAGGACCAGGGACCAGACTCAGCCACCGAAAATTTTTGTGTAACAGAATTTTGTTAAAGTATAAGAGAGAGAGAAAGCTTCTGACACAAACATCAGAAGGGTCAGAGAGAATGCTCCCTTGCTAGTTTTTAGCAAGGCATTTTATGTCTTTTAAGGAGCTTCTTCTAATTAGATAAGAGAAAAACCTCAAGGCTGAGGGACTTCCACCAGGCCCCTCTCCCACAATATGCATTTTTGAGATAGGATGGCAGGAGGTGTGTCATCCCAGGCCATGGAAGTAAAACAGTTGACATGAATAGTGGTTTGTTGAGCCCAAGGTTTGAGAAAAGAAAAAATGGTTAACCTTAGGCAGAACCGTTTTGAAGAAAGGCAGATTCCAAATCAAATACATAGTTTCATTAACATAACAAGAAAAACATTTCCAGAAGAAAAATGCATTGGTTAGCTCAAGGCAGAACCTGGTGTCTTTTAATTTTGTGTCGAGAAGGAAGAAAATGCCTGCCACTTGCAGTTTTATTTCCTCCTGCTGCTTAGGACCTCTGGCCTTCCTGTTACCCTCTCATAAGTTTGTTTACTCCCGTTGTGTAAAAATACATACTTTGGGATTTGGCAAACTCATGGAAAGCATTTTCTGCATCTGGTTGGTTGTGGAAGCATTTTCCCTGCAAAAGTTGTCAAGATGTTTGAAGAAATGGTCATCAGTTGGTGGGAGGTCGGGTGAATATGGCAGGTGAGGCAAAACTTCATAGCCCAATTCATTCAGCATTTGATATGTTAGTTGTGTGATGTCTGGCTGGGTGTTTTCATGCAGAATTGGGCACTTTCTGTTGACCAGTACTAGCTGAAGCTGTTGCAGTTTTCAGTGCATCTCACTGATTTGTTGAGCGTGCTTTTCGGATGTAATGGTTTCACAAGGATTCAGAAAGCTGTAGTGGATCAGACAGGCAGCAGATCATCAAACAGGGACTATGATCTTTTCTGTGCAAATTTGTACTTTGGAGCTTCTTCTCAGTGCAGTCCCTGAGCTGGTCATCACTGATTGTCCCATAAAATCCATTTTTTGTTACACGTTACAGTCTAATCAAGAAATGGTTCATTGTTGTGTAGAATAAGAGAAGACACTTCAAAAAGAGGGGGGTTCAGGATTGGGAACACATGTGCACCTGTGACGGATTCATGTTGATGTATGGCAAAACCAATACAATGTTGTAAAGTAATTAGCCTCTAATTAAATAAACTTAAATTATTAAAAAAAACCCATTTTTTAAAATGTTTGGTCAGATCGTGAGGCACCCACTTATTGAATTTTTTCACCTTTCCAGTTTGCTTCAAATGCCAAATGACCATAGGATGGTGGGCACTGAGTTCTTTGGCAACCTCTCATGTAGTTGTAAGAGGATCATTGAAGCTGATCCTCCAAGCTGGTTGTTATCAAGTTCTGATGGCCAACCACTGCGTTCTTCATCTTCAAGGATCTCGCTTCTTGGCAAAACTTCTTGAACCACGACTGCACTGTATGTTTGTTAGCAGTTCCTGGGCTAAACATGTTGTTAATGTTGTCAGTTGTCTCCTCTGCTTTACAGCCCATTTTGAACTCAAATAAGAAAATCACTCCAATTTGCTTTTTGTCTAGCATCATTTCCCTAGTCTGAAATAAATGCACAATGAACAGAAAGTAATGTCATTAGCCAAAAAAAGTGAGAAATGCACATTAAAATTATGTTTAGCATAACCACATTTATTTACGAATGTATACCAATATTAAGCAGAAGAATTCAACAGTTGACATTTTGCATCAACCTAAATAGTTTAGTGTAAGTTAAATTTTCCTGTTTTAGGTCCCAAGCCCTTTTCACCTTGGTGTGTCTAGCAACATGTCCATGAATTATTCCATCTTCAATTTAGCAATATATAATATTGTTGAGAATAGACTCCCTATTTGCTATTTCATCCCCTTACTTTGTGACTTGCTAAAGAGTAGCTGATAGCAATTTCCTGTTGGTTTTCTTGAACCTTACCTCCTCTTACCAATTGTTTAGTTCCTGACTGTGCTATGAGTCCATATAACATAGACTTATGTTAGAAATGACAGCGGGTTCTTTCTTCAGCAGGGCTTTGCCTCTAGGCTGACCTAGTTTGCCTATCCACTGTCATGCTCCAGGCTCCCATGGGTTAGGCAGCTATGCAAAAAGTGACAGAAGCCATCCTCACTGCCAACAGCTTAACTTCTGCTGCAGAATCGGGGAACAGCGATTATGTTACTTGTCATTTGGCTTCTGAATATGAAGGAAGTCATGTTATCATAGAAATGGTTATTCATAAGGGTATATATTTTTCTTAATAGATTGTACATAATTATTCTACAGAGAAGGAATGAGGAAGCAGTATAATAGATACTGTAAAATGGAGTGATACCTGGGTTAAAAAATGTGCTCAGATACTCAATGATCTGTGATGACCTAGAGAGATGGGATTGGAGGTGGGTAGTTGGGAAGCTCAGAAGGGAGGGGATATATGTATACATACAGCTGATTCAGTTTGTTGTATAGCAGGAGCTAACACAACACTGTAAAGCTATTTTATTTCAATAATAAAAAATAAAATGCTAAAATAAAATAAAACCTCTACCACTAATGCTATAATCTAAGCAAGGCTTCACCTCTCCCCTGGAGACCTGCTTAGCTTCCTAACCCATTGAATTTTTTCAGTTTTCTCACAGCCAATCCCTGATAGTTGATCCCCCACATCTGTTGGGTTGAATCTTCTAAAACTGAAACCTGATAGTGTTACTCCGTTATTCAGTTTCCCATTACTGCTAAATTAAAATACACATTTTGGATGATCTTACACATAAGGTAAGAGTATTCATTATTATTATTTTGTTATTATATTTTAGCTTGCAGAGTGTTTAACTTGATAAATGTACCATAAAAATATATGTTCAAATACTTGATATAGCAGAAATAACTTATATTAAAAAATGTGCTTGGATAGATATAAATAAAAATAAAAGACTGTTCATGTCATGAAGTATTAGTATTCTTTGACTTGCATATTTTTTTCCAGAAAGAAATGTGTTTATTCTGTACCTCTAGTTAGAAATGTAGTTCATCATAAATACAGATGGGAGTCACTATCTGCCAAGTATCTGCCTAATAAGAAGATTTTGTATCCATTTAGATAATCAGATTATAGTCAATACTAAATCTGATTATATTTATAACCTTGCCGAGTTTTATCTTCCAAGAGAGATTGAAGCAATAGAACTGAGCAAGACTGTCCCTGGGTAGTATTTTGATGGTTTCTGTATGTTTCACTACCTGAAACTTTTAAACTTCAAGGACTTGGTCTGGTCAGAGTCCTGAAATAATCAGATTGTTAGCCACTGACTGGCTAAACAAAATGTCTCCAGCACTTTGGTTGGTGTCTGAATGACATTTTACTTATTTACAGTGAGCAATAGCTGTGAAATGAAGTTTATTACTCAAAGTCTGCATGGTCAGCACATTTTTTTTTATCTATTCGGGCTATTTGAGGAAGCAAGTCAGAACCAAAAGTTTGCTTTAGACCAGGTAGAGCTGAAGCAAAATGAATTTCATGCCAAATTCTTTAATCCAGGTTAGGGCTCTATCTGGTTGTAAGAGAAGTCTTACAATGACAGTGAGATCTGATGCTCCACATTCATTCATAAGACTCATTTTAGTTAAGATGGTTGAAGAATTTTCCTTAAGAATAATTTTTCTCAGTGTGATAAAGGACCAATATGCTCTTGAACAGTATTAGAGATAATGTTTCTATTATCTCTAATAAATATTCTAATATCTCTAATAAACTATTCCCCTCCATTCTCTTTCCTGTGGTTTGCTGTCTCTAATTTTACCTGGTTTCGTTACTTAATGGCCCACTTTGCCTAGAGCTATACCTTGGCTGGTATTTGAAGGTAATTTTCAACCACCCATTTACAAATTATTGTTTAAGCTGGTGCATTTATGGTTGACAAAGCATTTCTCTGTTTTATGAGTTAATTTTATAACATCTGTCAGACAGAAATATCACTTCTCTTATTTCCAGACCCTTTTTGGAAAACACCTCATTGTAACTCCCAAGTACTGAAAACAAGAGGGAATTCTTTGGAAATGCTCAGGTGGAGGCTGCAAAGATGTATTAAAAGCTAGAAATTGTTTTCTGACATGAAGACCATTGCTCTACATGAGCTGAAGTGGCGCTAATTAGCTTTGCAGCATATAATTGTAATCTTTGGGCTATGAGGCATGCCTGGCAATAGTTCCTGGTGTTACACATGGTCAATTTAGTTCAATTTAACAATTTTTGACCAGTTTCTCATCAATAGATTTTTGCATGGAATTAACATATAACATTTACTTGTATAGTACTTAATAGCTTTATTTCATTTTGCACTTACCAACCCTGAGAAACCATTATGCTAGGAATTCCTCAATTTTATAGTAAAGGAAAAAGAGGTTCAGAAAAAATAAATGCTGCATCCAAAATCATATAATCTAGCTAAGGCTTAATTACCCCGTTCAACTGTAACCTTTTCTACCTTGGTAAATATAGAGCATTGTATTTCAATTTAGAGGAGCAGATTAATAGCTTAACTTTTGGAAGTAGTCAAATATAGATCAGACACTAAATAGATAATACTTGCTACTACCTAAGTGACTTTGGGCACTTTTCTTTTTTAACTTTTATGGGTTCAGTTTTCACATTTATATAATTGGGGAAATATTTTGTTCCTCTCTTACAGGATTTTTGTGGGGATTAAATGAGTTGGGGCATGTAACATGTTGGGCCAAGTGTTTGACAGTTAGTGTTCAACACATTAGCATTTAACTGATACTCCCCACTCCAGTACTCTTGCCTGGAAAATCCTATGAACGGAGGAGCCTGGTAGGCTGCATCCATGGAGTCACTAAGAGTCGGATACGACTGAGCGACTTGACTTTCACTTTTCACTTTCATGCATTGGAGAAGCAAATGGCAACCCATTCCAGTGTTCTTGCCTGGAGAATCCCAGGGATGGGGGAGCCTGGTGGGCTGCTGTCTATGGGGTCACATAGAGTCGGACGCGACTGAAGCGACTTAGCAGCAGCAGCAGGAGCAGCAGCAGCATAGTGTTGAATCCAGAAGACTTATTCTTATTTCATTTTCGAGACTGAGTCAGCCCTGTGCCATCTGTGGGGTCTTGTTTGATTTAAGGGTTTAGGACTGAATTATGTTTCTCCAAAGGTTTGCAGTAAAGCATTATCAATTTTCCTGAGATGTCTAGAAGTGGTATCATCTTGTCTCAAAGTCAGAATTTTTATTCAGTTAGCCAAGATGGTAACCGGGAAAGCATGTTTCTCCTGAAGTTTCTCTATTAATTAGTTAATGATCCCACCAGAACTTTTTAAATAACAACATTTACAAATTTGGGAAAGCAATTCTCAATGTTTTCACTTCCATCACTAAAAGGAATAAAAGGAAATGAGCTTTTTCAGTTAGGTATGTGGGATAATTTACCAATGGTCAGTAAAGTGAGATAAATTAATAATGCAGACAGCAGCCTGTGGGAGAAAAAGCATAGGAGACCTAAGTTTTTGTCTAGTTAACACCTCTTTCCAGCATGTAACTTGAGCAAAACACCTTGATCTCTTTAAATCTCAGTATTTTTATCTGTAAAATGTGGATAATTAAATCTGAGACTTAAAAGGTTGTTTTGACTATATAATGACATGAAGGAAAAAAAAGTGATTTGTAAACTGTGAAATGTTGCACAAACGGAAGGTGGTGTTATTTGCTGTAATTCACTGAAAACAGAAAGTCTTAGATTACTTGAATGTGCTCTTTCCTGAGTTGGAGGAGAACTAATAAATAGCCCTTTGGCTCTGTTTTAGTTCAAGGAATATATGTTTTCAGATTAAATCAGTATTGATGGTGTTCAGTTCAGTTGCTCAGTCATGTCTGACTCTTTGCAACCCCATGAATTGCAGCACACCAGGCCTCCCTGTCCATCACCAACTCTTGGAGTTCACTCAGACTCACGTCCATTGAGTCAGTGATGCCATCCAGCCATCTCATCCTCTGTCGTCCCCTTCTCCTCCTGCCCCCAGCCCCTCCCAGCATCAGAGTCTTTTCCAATGGGTCAACTCTTCGCATGAGGTGGCCAAAGTACTGGACTTTCAGTGTTAGCATCATTCCTTCCAGAGAAATCCCAGGGCTGATCTCCTTCAGAATGGACTGGTTGCTTCTCCTTGCAGTCCAAGGGACTCTCAAGAGTCTTCTCCAACACCACAGTTCAAAAGCAAGTCCAACTCTCACATCCATACATGACCACAGGAGAAACCACAGCCTTGACTAGACGGACCTTAGTTGGCAAAGTAATGTCTCTGCTTAGGTTTTGTCAAATTGAAATTCAGTGGCTCTTTTTGGAAAGGCATTAAAAAAGTAACAAAGGAGAAATTACTGGAAAACAAAGATATTTTGTATAAAAAGCCTGATCACATTGAGTGTGTAAGGGCTAAAGGCTTCCCTGGTGGCTCAGAGGTTAAAGTGTCTGCCTCCAATGTGGGAGACCCAGGTTCGATCCCTGGGTTGGGAAGATCCCCTGGAGAAGGAAATGGTAACCCACTCCAGTATTCTTGCCTAGAGAATCCCATGGATGGAGAAGCCTGGTAGGCTACAGTCCATGGGGTCTCAAAGAGTCGGACACGACTGAGCAACTTCACTTCTTAAGTGTATTCAGTTTAAAGTCAATAATTAAATGATGATGAACACTGGGCTTTGCTAATTAGAACATAATTCTAATAAGGCTGAGGTTATAAGTTTGAATCCTTTTATGGGTCAGTTAGCATAATGTCAGTCTTTGGCATATGCGTTCATGAGGGAACTGACATGTACACCTGTGTTCACAAGGAGGGTAAAGTGGAGACGAGATGAAATCATGCAGATTTTCAACTGGTATGTATAGAACGATATATTATAATGCATCTTCAATTTTTATTTTTGCTTTTAGCATACTTATCATTTTTTAATTTTGTAATTGTCTGTACTACCAATTTTGTTTAGCAAATTAGTGTTGTAGTTCACAAATGGTATTCCAAGTTTCCTGAGAGGTGGTGTAATGACTGGTGCATTCTGACCCTCTGTTTGCAAGTGCTTAACTTTATAATTCTTTACTTCAGAATGCCCTTTAAAACTATGAACTTCTTATATGTGTTTCTTAGATGGGAAAATGGAGGCATTTCCCCAAGTTTCCTTACTTCCAGGTGAAGGGATTTTGGCCAGTTTTATATTAAAAAAAAAAAGGTCAGTAGCACAGCTGGGCTTGAAATACAGAGGTCTTGACTCAAAGTTTTATACTTAATTTGCAGTGTTTTTTTTGTTTGTTTGTTTTTGGTTTATGTATAGTAAGCTTAGTCAGAAGCTAGGAAAATTCATATTATGCTGGGATCTTTAACAAGACTGATGATTACCACAGTTGCATGCCTTTCAGAAGTACTTACACTGATTATTTGAAATGAATTATAATTTTGGCTAGTTTTACTAAAAATACAAATCATATATTTTGGTCCATTGGTGTCCACAGACCAACCCCATAAATGTAAGATATTATCATTTTGATCACTTTAAGTGAAGGAATTTGACGTATACAAATTTCTTATAAGCAAAGTGCTCTTTTGTTACAAAGAAAGTGATCTTTGGATTGTGATTTGGAAAGTGATGAAAAGATTCCTTGNTAAAAAAAAAAAAAAAAAAAATATATATATATATATATATATATATATATATCCACAGTGACCCTGTTAGACTACTGCCAGGAGAATTAGCAACAACTTGCAAGTCCCTTTTAATATCCCTTAAGTCTGGAAAAAATGTCATGTCTGGGACACTTGAGAAATTTTCAACACCATTTATCAATTCAATCACTGAGAAAGTCCTATGCATGCGCTGACCCTGGTATTAGGCACCAAGGCTAGTGCTGAAAAATAGGGAACATATATGCTTCCTGAACTCAAAAAGGGAACTTCAGAAGGTAACAGGGAGAACAAGATGGTGGAGGAGCAGGTGGATGTGGAGTACCTCTCTCTCCACAGATACATCAGGAATATACCTTCAGACACAGAAGTGCATGCAGAATGCCAACTGACAGCAGATAGGAGTACCTGACCAGTGGAAAGGAAAATATAAAACATGTAAAACTTGGTAGGGCGAAGGAACTAGGGGGAAAAACAGGAGTGTTAGTAGGACTGGATCTGCCCTTGGCGNCCTTCAGACACAGAAGTGCATGCAGAATGCCAACTGACAGCAGATAGGAGTACCTGACCAGTGGAAAGGAAAATATAAAACATGTAAAACTTGGTAGGGCGAAGGAACTAGGGGGAAAAACAGGAGTGTTAGTAGGACTGGATCTGCCCTTGGCGGGTGGGGGAACTGAAGCAGGGGTCTGATCCCCACATCAGGGCAGTCGTCTGAGTCAGAGGAGAAACATTCAAGGCTGAGAGTAAAACAGCTGATCTGTGGCGGCTTAAATGGTATGAGAATGACAGTCCTTGCCACAGCATACACACCCTGGATACGCACAGGTCCCCTGGAAGGGGCAGCAGCGGCGAGCTGGAGTTTAGGGACTGTGGAGCAATCCCAGGACGAGGGCTGCTGTTGACTATGGAGAGATGGATCAAAGGAATATGAGGGAGGAGGTTGTGATGGGAAATGCTGGTGGAGGAAAGCCAGGCAGCCATGGAAGTAAAGTGATGCTGTGGAGTCGTACGTCGTGGGTGGAGCCATCACCATAGCCTCTTACACCCCACACACCAGCATCAGCAGCTGAACAATAGAGAGGCTGGCCCATCAAACACCTGACATACTGAACCACAGAACAAGGCCCCACCCAGGGTGCACCTTTAAGTTTCTGATCTGCTGAACTACAAGGTAGGACCCCAGCGGGGCGGGGGGGGGGGGGCGGTCCATGTGCCTGGCATGCCAAACAACAGAGAAGGATCCGAGGCAAAGGAGCCCTCTAAGTGCCTGAACTGGCAGAGGTATGGAGAAAAACTGGCCAAAGAGGCCTTCTGATTGCCAGCTCCAATAGGCTTGAAAAAAGACTCTGAAAGGGCCTTAACTCCTGCGGTAGAGGCAGTCTGTGTCCTTGGCACACTTGGCACAGCAAGGGTCTCTGCAAGCCAAGCATCTGTGCCACCTTCAGGCCCAACTCTCACTGGGGCACAGCTGCCACAGGCAAAAAAAGTCTTGTGTCTGTTCATGCAAGGTCACTTCAGTCATGTCCAGCTCTTTGTAACCCTGAAGACTGTGGCCTGCCAGGCTTCTCTGTCAGGGAGCGGGGTTTTCCAGGCAAGAATCCTGGAGTGTATTGCCCAATACCTGGTGCTTCCAGAACCCCTGCTACCCAAGCAGCTGCACCACCTCCACACCTGGCCCTCACAGGGGCAAACCCAAGTCCTCCAGGGCAGCCTCAGGAGCAAACCCCAGGGGAACGGCCCACATACAGAGGTGGAAATAAAACCACAATTGAAACCCAGGGGCAGCATGGCTAAGGAAGAAGACTCAAAACCTTCCCACCAGTTGTACAAACTGCAGATTAAATCCACACAATCAATTAGGCAGACTCTGTATCTATGGAATATATAAGAGCACATTGAGAGCTCCCACAAAAGAAAAGGCACTAGTTCTGGTAGTTGTGGACATTGAAGGCAAGAACACACAGGAGTAGGACCAGATTAGAATCTAGCTGCCCGCACAACAGGTCCAGAGATCAGCACAGAGTTGGAGGGCATCCTAGGGAGGTGAGGTGGACTGTGACTCCCCGCAATGGAAAGGACTCTGACAGCAGTGACAGCAGAAAAACATTTATTTTTCTTATGTTTTGACTTGGTCCACAGATTCTTTTGTACTTTTTTTCTTTTTTCCCTCAGTCACATTTTTTATTGTTGTTAGAAACCTCTGCCTCTGAATTGGACTTTAGCAGTTTTATGGAGTTCTCCTTTTTTTTTCTTTTTTTAATTTTAATTTTTTAAACCTATTATTATTTTTTCTACATTTAGTCCTTTGTTTGCTTCTCCTACTATTCTTTTCTCCTTTCAGTTAATCTTTAATGTATATAAATCTTCTTTATCTACCTCTATGTAACTTTGCATATCTCTTCTTTCTTTCCTTTCCTCTCAACATATTTGTTAGTTTTATTTTCATTGTTTTATTCTCCAATTGGCACCTTGCTTTAGTTTTGTTCTCCAGTTTGTGCTTTAGTTAGTTTTGTTCTTAACTGGTAGATAAATATTTTGGCTTCCTTTGTTTGTTGGATCAATCTATTGTATTTTATGTTTGTTGGACTGTTTTGATTTTGCTTATGGGTGTGTATGTGTATATTCAGTCACACTTTTTATTGTTGTTATAAACCTCTGCCTCTATGTTGGGTTTTCCAGTTTTGTGGAGTTTTCCTTTTTTTTTTTTTCTTTGCTCTTTTCTTAATTTTAATTTTTTAAACCTGTTATTATTTTTTCTACCTTTATTCCTTTGCTTGCTTTTCCTATTGTTCTTCTCCCCTTGCAGCTAATCTTTAATGTATATAAATATTCTTGATCTACCTCTATTTAACTTTGCACATCTCTTCTTCCTTTCTTTCCTTTCCTCTCAATATGTTTGTTAGTTTTGTTTTCATTGCTTTATTCCCCAATTGGCACCTTGCTTTAGTTTTCTTTTCTAGTTTGTTTTGTTCTTAACTGGTAAATATAATTTTTTATATTCTTCATTCACCAGGTCAGTCTACTGTGCTTTTAGTTGGACTGTTTTGACTTTGCTTACGTATGTATATGTGTGTATTCCATTATTTCAATTATGATTTGCCTGATTTTGTTACTGTCATTTGTCTGGGGTTCATCTTTGGTTTCTCATTTTTGGGTATTTGTTTTAATCTCACTTAATGCCATAACAAACCTCTTGTGAAATCATTCCTGACCAGAGATCAAAACCTGAGCCTCTGGAGAGGGGGCACTGACTCTGAGACCCCAGACTACCAGAGAACTAACCCTCAATTCAGTTCAGTTGCTCAGTCGTGTCCGACTCTTTGCGACGCCATGAATCGCAGCACACCAGGCCTCCCTGTACATCACCAACTCCCGGAGTTCACCCAGACTCACGTCCATCAAGTCACTGATGCCATCCAGCCATCTCATCCTCGGTCATCCCCTTCTCCTCCTGCCCCCAATCCCTCCCAGCATCAGAGTCTTTTTCAGTGAGTCAACTATTCACATGAGGTGGCCAAAGTACTGGAGTTTCAGTGTTAGCATCATTCCTTCCAGAGAAATCCCAGGGCTGATCTCCTTCAGAATGGACTGGTTGGATCTCCTTGCAGTCCAAGGGACCCTCAAGAGTCTTCTCCAACACCACAGTTCAAAAACATCCATTCTTTGGTGCTCAGCTTTCTTCACAGTCCAACTCTCGCATCCATACATGACTACTGCAAAAAGCATAGCTTTGACTAGATGGACCTTAGTCGGCAAAGTAATATCTCTGCTTTTGAATATGCTATCTAGGTTGGCCATGACTTTTCTTCCAAGGAGTAAGCATCTTTTAATTTCATGTCTGCAGTCACCATCTGCAGTGATTTTGGAGCCCCAAAAAATAAAGTCTGACACTTTCCACTATTTCCCCATCTATTTCCCATGAAGTGATGGGACCAGATGCCATGATNTCCAACTCTCACATCCATACATGACCACAGGAGAAACCACAGCCTTGACTAGACGGACCTTAGTTGGCAAAGTAATGTCTCTGCTTAGGTTTTGTCAAATTGAAATTCAGTGGCTCTTTTTGGAAAGGCATTAAAAAAGTAACAAAGGAGAAATTACTGGAAAACAAAGATATTTTGTATAAAAAGCCTGATCACATTGAGTGTGTAAGGGCTAAAGGCTTCCCTGGTGGCTCAGAGGTTAAAGTGTCTGCCTCCAATGTGGGAGACCCAGGTTCGATCCCTGGGTTGGGAAGATCCCCTGGAGAAGGAAATGGTAACCCACTCCAGTATTCTTGCCTAGAGAATCCCATGGATGGAGAAGCCTGGTAGGCTACAGTCCATGGGGTCTCAAAGAGTCGGACACGACTGAGCAACTTCACTTCTTAAGTGTATTCAGTTTAAAGTCAATAATTAAATGATGATGAACACTGGGCTTTGCTAATTAGAACATAATTCTAATAAGGCTGAGGTTATAAGTTTGAATCCTTTTATGGGTCAGTTAGCATAATGTCAGTCTTTGGCATATGCGTTCATGAGGGAACTGACATGTACACCTGTGTTCACAAGGAGGGTAAAGTGGAGACGAGATGAAATCATGCAGATTTTCAACTGGTATGTATAGAACGATATATTATAATGCATCTTCAATTTTTATTTTTGCTTTTAGCATACTTATCATTTTTTAATTTTGTAATTGTCTGTACTACCAATTTTGTTTAGCAAATTAGTGTTGTAGTTCACAAATGGTATTCCAAGTTTCCTGAGAGGTGGTGTAATGACTGGTGCATTCTGACCCTCTGTTTGCAAGTGCTTAACTTTATAATTCTTTACTTCAGAATGCCCTTTAAAACTATGAACTTCTTATATGTGTTTCTTAGATGGGAAAATGGAGGCATTTCCCCAAGTTTCCTTACTTCCAGGTGAAGGGATTTTGGCCAGTTTTATATTAAAAAAAAAAAGGTCAGTAGCACAGCTGGGCTTGAAATACAGAGGTCTTGACTCAAAGTTTTATACTTAATTTGCAGTGTTTTTTTTGTTTGTTTGTTTTTGGTTTATGTATAGTAAGCTTAGTCAGAAGCTAGGAAAATTCATATTATGCTGGGATCTTTAACAAGACTGATGATTACCACAGTTGCATGCCTTTCAGAAGTACTTACACTGATTATTTGAAATGAATTATAATTTTGGCTAGTTTTACTAAAAATACAAATCATATATTTTGGTCCATTGGTGTCCACAGACCAACCCCATAAATGTAAGATATTATCATTTTGATCACTTTAAGTGAAGGAATTTGACGTATACAAATTTCTTATAAGCAAAGTGCTCTTTTGTTACAAAGAAAGTGATCTTTGGATTGTGATTTGGAAAGTGATGAAAAGATTCCTTGCTCTGAAATTTATCTTTCACTGACAAGCCTATTTACAATTCCACCTTTAATAGTTCAGATCATCTTATATAAAATAAGAAAGCTCATTTATACTATCATCTACCTTAGTAACGATTGAGGATCAAGTTTTTTAAGATATTAAGGTAAGATTTCTCCTGAGAACCATCTGGGGTCAGAGTACTAAGGGGATTTAAAATTTTGATGAAGGAAGAAAATAATATGCAATGATGATTGTTGGAGGTCTGTTTTGGGGAGTTTAGATGATGGTGGTAGGGATTTATCCTATCCGAATGCAGCATAAATAAACTGGACACTCAGAGGGTAGGGAAGAAGGTGAGAGAAAGCTAAGAAAGAGAAAGTGAAAGTGCATCAAAGGGATTCCCTAGTAGCTCAGTGATAAAGAATTTACCTGCCACATGGGTTTGATCCCTGGTCCAGGAAGATATCACAGCCATGAAATGGAAAGATGCTTGCTCCTTGGGCATCGTTGAAGAAACGCTATGACAAACCTGCTGCTGCTGCTGCTAAGTCGCTTCAGTCGTGTCCGACTCTGTGCGACCCCATAGACGGCAGCCCACCAGGCTCCCCCATCCCTGGGATTCTCCAGGCAAGAACACTGGAGTGGGTTGCCATTTCCCTCTCCAAAGCATGAAAGTGAAAAGTGAAAGTGAAGTCGCTCAGTCGTGTCCGACTCCCTGCGACCCATGGACTTCAGCCTACCAGGCTCCTCTGTCCATGGGATTTTCCAGGCAAGAATACTGGAGTAGGTTGCCATTGCCTTCTCCTATGACAAACCTAGGCAGCATATTAAAAATCAGAGACATCATTTTGGCAACAGAGGTCTATATAGTCTAACCTATGGTTTTTCCAGTAGTCACATACAGATGTGAGACTTGGACCATAAAGGTTGAGCACTGAAGAACTGATGTTTTCTAACTGTGGTCCTGGAGAAGACTCTTGAGAGTGCCTTGGACTGCAAGATCAAATCTGTCAGTCGTAAATTAATTTGTCACAAAATTAGCCACAACAATCCTGACTATTCATTGGAAGGACTGATGCTGAAGCTGAAGTTCCAATAGTTTGGTCACCTGATGCAAAGAGCCTACTAATTGAAAAAGACCCTACTAATTGAAAAAGACCCTAGGGAAAAACTGAAAGCAAAAAGAGAAGGAGATGACAGAGGATGAGATGGTTAGCTAGCATCTCTGACTCAATGGACATGAATCTGATTAAACTCTGGGAGATAGTGAAGGACAGGGAGGACTAGTGTTCTGCAGTCCATGGGGTCACAAAGAGTTGGACATGACTTAAAGACTGAACAATCAGAAAACGTTTTTAAAAATGCTTATATTAAAAAAAAATAAAGTACATCTAAGACAAGACAGTCATGGTTTTTGTCTATGGTCTTTGTGTACATAGATTTAAAGAACATTAAGTGTGCTGTCAAGACGCAAACAATTAATTTGAATCCATGTAATTCTTCATTTTTATGTCAACTTTAAAATTTCTCTTTTTGTAAAGGAGGGCTTCTAATATCTCTAGCTTTGATTCCTTTTTGGTCAAATGGTGATAATATTAATATCATTCTATTTCCCTGAGTGGGTACATTAAAAACATGAAATGTAAAGTGCTCAACCAAATATAAGACGTTAAATATTATGTGTAGTTCAGGTTGGAGATTAAGTGTTTGGATTCTGGAACAGACTATCTGAGTTTCAACCCTGCCTTTGCCTGTTTTTACTTGTTTGACATAGGACAACATAAACTTTCTGTATCTCAGTTTTCTTATCTATGAAATAATAATCTCCCTCATAATGTTAATATGAAAATAAAATGCGTTAATATTTGTAATGGGCTTAAAGCCCAGTGCCTTGCATAAATTAAGTGCTGCTGCTGCTGCTAAGTCGCTCAGTCGTGTCCAACTTTGTGCGACCCCATAGACGGCAGCCCACCAGGCTCCCCCGTCCCTGGGCTTCTCCAGGCAAGAACACTGGAGTGGGTTGCCATTTGCTTCTCCAATGCATGAAAGTGAAAAGTGAAAGTGAAGTCGCTCAGTCGCGTCCAACTCTTAGCGACCCCATGGACTGCAGCCTCCCAGGCTCCTCCGTCCATGGGATTTTCCAGGCAAGAGTACTGGAGTGGGGTGCCATTGCCTTCTCCGAAATTAAGTGCAACAGTCAATATTACAATACAACACAGTATTAACTGTTGTTATGTGTATGCTGGCACAAAATTGAATGCTGACATAAGTGTGTGGAACTTAGTTACCTGGAAAATTTTAAAATCCTATGTAAATGCTTCAAGCAATATAATTCTCTGTGTTTACAAAGAATATTTAAATTTTATACTATTAGAGAAATTGTGTTGATTTAGCAGTTACATGTGAATGTCTTTCAGAAGCTTGCTGCTTTTTATATTTGAAAAATGAAACTACTGTTATTACTGTTGATTTAGGTAGTTTTTATAGAGTATTGGTCTTGATCATTATGTTTTTATCTTAAATGAAAGATTTTCAATCCTGACTAATATTTGAAGTAAATGGGTCCCCCTAGTTGCATTGGAAAATTAGGAGGTGGTACTCAGCATAGGTTGGAGAGGGCACTGGCACCCCACTCCAGTACTCTCGCCTGGAAACTCCCATGGCCGGAGGAGCCTGGTGGGCTGCAGTCCGTGGGGTCACTAAGAGTTGGACACAACTGAGCGACTTCACTTTCACTTTAAACTTTCATGCATTGGAGAAGGAAATGGCAACCCACTCCAGTGTTCTTGCCTGGAGAATCCCAGGGATGAGGGAGCCTGGTGGGCTGCTGTCTATGGGGTCACACAGAATCGGACACAACTGAAGAGACTTAGCAGCAGCAGCAGCAACTCAGCATTGGTATTTTTTAACAGCTCCCAGGGGATTTTAATGTGTAGGCAAAGTTGAAAATTGTTGGCCTATTTCTTGTTGTTCAGTTGCTCAGTTGTGTGTGACTCTTTGAGACCCCAATGACTGCAGCATACCAACCTTCCCTGTCCTTCACCAACTCCTGGAGTTTGCTCAAACTTATGCCCATTGAGTCGATGATGCTATCCAACCATCTGATCCTCTATTGCCTCATTCTCCTCTTGTCCTCAATCTTTCCCAGCATCAGGGTCTTTTCCAGTGAATCAGCTCTTCACATGTTGCCTCGGGCAATAGTAATTAAATATATATCTATATCATTTAGTTTCTGACATTAAAATATAATTTTTCTCATATTTAGGTAAATAAGATAACATGCCTATTTCTGGATATTTCTTTAAAGGAAGATCTACTGTTTCCATTAATTCTCTAGCTTGTGGATATGTATTATAAAGCAAAAATGAGAAGTTTCTTTGCTTTTAAATTATCTGTCGATTTTTGTTTTGGGCATGATAAATGCTATATATATTTATAGATGTATATATAATATATATATTTATAAATGTATATAGAATCACATAATATTAAAGGTGAGAGGGACCTGCAAGGTATCTAGTAGAAAGATTGTACTCTTTGAAGCAAATCCTGGCTTGCAGTGACTCATTCATTTTCTTGGGGTACTTAATCAATCTGAGCCATAGCTTCATCTCCGTAGAGTTGAGATGAGTGTGCACTGTGTATCATGATGTTGACTCCTTTTCATGTGACACACAGACGCAATCTTGACACATACAATTTTCATTCCCTGCCTCCTGCCTGATCTGCATACTGTCTGGTGCGGATGTGTAGAGCAGGGATTGTGTGAGAGCTTCTGCAGGGCTGTCTGAGCTTGCAGGGCCCGTTGCTGAGAACTTCTTCCTCCTGCCATTCATGGATCATTTCTCTGGCTCTGCTTGGACTATTTCATGGCTGGCTGTTTGGATGCCGTGACTTTTCATGAGCATAACATTTAGTTTGTGGGGGTCTGTCACTGCTGACTAAGTAGAGTGAAGCTGGCTTCTTGTTGCCACATGGCAGAAGCTTTTGTGTACTTCGTCTTTGAGCCCTCGACAGTACACGTGCAGGACACAGATGGCTGCCTTCTCTTCCCAGATATCTTCCTATGCACTGTTTCTTTGTGTTGAGTAGGGGCAGTAGGAAGTTGCTCTCTCAATGTTAGTTTAGGGGAAGGACAGAAAAATTACAGACCTCTTTGATTTTCTTTTCTGTGATAGGGACAGTGGATTTTGCCTCATTCCCAACCCTTGTCTCTCCGATCTTGTGGCATGTGGCTACAAAAGTATTTAGCCCACCTAACTCTCCTGTCACACATTCTTTATGTCCCAGGAAGGGGGTTCATGGGTTGCTTCTTATTAGTTATATACAGCATGATGCCTGAGGTCCTGATCTTATGTGTGGTGCCTCAGTGTCCTAAAGCCTAGGCCTGGCTTTATGTCTATTTTCAATCTCACTTTTGAGAATTCTGCTTTTGTCACCATCTCTCTGCACTGATGTGAAGGTTTTGTTGGAAATATTTGTAAATTCAACTTTCATTTTCCTATATTCCTCTATTGTAATAGGTACCATCTTCTCATTATTAGTCTTAGAGGTAAGTCTATTGATATTTTTAGGTGATGCAGATCTTAAAACATTACACTTGTGGGGTGGGTGTTCTAAGAAACTTCGTGCTCCTCCACTAGATTTTGAGACTCTTGAGAGTAGGAACCATGTTTTTCAGCTGAACAGAGTCATAACTATCATTTATTTAGCACCTGTTATGTACCAGAGACTTTGATTTATTTCAATTAATTACCATAAAAATAATATATACATGAGAAATCATTTCAGATAGCCTAAGTAAACTGTCCAAGGTCATCTAGTTTGTGAATCAGAGTTGGATTTTGACTAAGTTTGATCTTAAATCCTCTTTTCTAAATTATCTTTCCAAACTCCTTAAAGGAAAGGAAAGTCACTCAGTTGTGTCAAACTCTTTGAGACCTCATGGGCCATACAGTCCGTGGAATTCTCCAGGCCAGAATACCAGAGTGGGTAGCCGTTTCCTTGTCCAGGGGATCTTCCCAACTGAGAGATGGAACCCAGGTCTCCTGCATTGCATGCGGATTCTTTACCAGCTGAGCCACCAGGAAAGCCCAAAGGAAAGGATAGATACAGATAACAGGAATGGGATTTTGGCCTGTAGATGGTTGATGAAACTGATTTGGAGTTGCATTCTTAAAGAAAAGGAAAGGAGATCCATAGATCTTCAGAGCCCTTGCTTTTCCCACTCATCTACACTCACTTGCATTACTGGCATACAAGGACATTTAACAAATGTCCTTCAGCTTTCTGGGCAGAAGTCACGCCTCTCATGTTCATGTCTTCACTTTGTGCTTTTTAATTCATGTCAGAGAGACTCAAATTATGTGATGATGTCTCAGAAATAGGCAAACTCTGAAGAAAATTGGAGTGAATCCATGATTATAATCCATGGTGAAGAGTCAGGGCTGCATTGAAGTCACCCTTGACTTACTGAAGATCCAAGGATCTTTGCTCATAGTTCAGACCACCAGAATGTGCCCACTGGATTTGGCAAGTGATAGAAAGTATATAAATCTTTATGAAGTTGAAGCTTTGTTGAATGTGCTCAGAGAACATTTTCCATTTAATGTATTTGGAAACTCTAAATATAATTCCTTTTGGGGAGTAAAAGTAATTGCTTCAGAAAAGGAAAAAGAAAAGTCAGTTCTTTAAAAAGCTTAACTCCTTTCATGAACATTTGCTTTTTAATGATGAGGAAATTCCTTTATAGGAAACAAATGACCTTTGGCAAAAAATTAGGTCATTCTGGTCTTAACTGTCCCTATGCAGTCTGGTTTTCGCTTTATGTTCCAGGTTTTGTCACTAGAGGTTATTGGAAGGATAATCCCTCTGTGGATATTCACTGCTTTTAGAGCATATTGCCAAAGTGAAAGTTATCTTAGCTCAGAAACTGCCAAACCAGTACAAGAAACTGAGATCAGAGAAGTTCTAAGCCAGTGACTGATAATGACTTGCTTTATGTTGGCCATGAGTTGGGTTTTTAAAGCATACTTTTCATGTGCATTAGTATTGCTGTATCTGTTTCATTCTCTTCAGATTTTTCAAGAGCCTCTTCACTTGGGTCAGGAATAATTTTTCTTTTCTAGGTGTGTTATTCTGCTTTGATTCTGTTCTGTTGGACAGAAACATCTATATGAGTTTGAAGCCTCGTGAACATCTTGTCCCAGTATAAATGAAAAACGGGTTGAAAGAAATTACCCTGTACCTCTTTCCCTGAACACTTGGAGGCAGTTTCTTCCTCAAATTAATTTCTGAAATGGCTTGACTAAAGTGAAGAATATGTCTGAACGCTTAGATTTGCTCAATGAAGATGTTCTTCTAAATGGTAGTGTAGAATAGTTCTCAGTGGTTACTCTTGATTTAATTGAAACTCACTTTTCTCAAGCTTTTTAAAAAAACTTATCCATGTAGCCTTATACAGGCTAAAACCTCATTCCTGTTTTCTGTATCTGTCCTTTCCTTTAAGAAGGAGCTTGGAAAGATGATTTATAAAAGAGGATTTAAGATCAAGCTGAGTCAAAATCCAACTCTGACTCACAGACTAGATGACCTTGGACAGTTTAGGCTATCTGAAATGATTTCTCATGAATATAGTATTTTTAAGATAATTAATTGAAATAAAGTCTCTGGTATATAGTAGGTGGTAAATAAATGATAGTTATGACTCTGTTCAGCTGAAAACATGGTTCCTACCCTCAAGAGTCTCAAAATCTAGTTTAGTTCAGTTCAGTCGCTCAGTCGTGTCCAACTCTTTGCGACCCCATGAATTGCAGCACGCCAGGCCTCCTTGTCCATCACCAACTCCCGGAGTTCACTCAGACTCGCGTCCATTGAGTAAGTGATGCCATCCAGCCATCTCATCCTCTGTCGTCCCCTTCTCCTCCTGCCCCCAATCCCTCCCAGCATCAGAGTCTTTTCCAAGGAGTCAACTCTTAGCATGAGGTGGCCAAAGTACTGGAGTTTCAGCTTCAGCATCATTCCTTCCAAAGAAATCCCAGGGCTGATCTCCTTCAGAATGGACTGGTTGGAGCTCCTTGCAGTCCAAGGGACTCTCAAGAGTCTTTTCCAACACCACAGTTCAAAAGCATCAATTCTTTGGTGCTCAGTCTTCTTCACAGTCCAACTCTCACATCCATACATGACCACAGGAAAAACCATAGCCTTGACTAGATGGACCTTTGTTGGCAAAGTAATGTCTCTGCTTTTGAATATGCTATCTAGGTTGGTCATAACTTTTCTTCCAAGGAGTAAGCGTCTTTTAATTTCATGGCTGCAGTCACCATCTGCAGTGATTTTGGAGCCCCCCCAAAATAAAATCTGACACTGTTTCCACTGTTTCCCCATCTATTTGCCATGAAGTGATGGGACCAGATGCCATGATCTTCGTTTTCTGAATGTTGAGCTTTAAGCCAGCTTTTTCACTCTCCTCTTTCACTTTCATCAAGAGGCTTTTCAGTTCCTCTTCACTTTCTGCCATAAGGGTGGTGTCATCTGCATATCTGAGAGCACAAAGTTTATCTTAGAACACCCACCCCACAAGTGTAATGTTTTAAGATCTGCATCACCTAAAAATATCAATAGACTTACCTCTGAGACTAATAATGAGAAGATGGTGCCTATCACAATAGAGGAAAAGAGGAAAATGGAAGCTGAATTTACAAATATTTCCAACAAAACCTTCAGATCAATGAAGAGAGATGGTGGCAAAAGTAGAATTCTCAAAAGTGAGATTGAAAATAGACATAAAGCCAGGCCTAGGCTTTAGGACACTGAGGCACCACACATAAGATCAGGACCTCAGGCATCATGCTGTATATAACTAATTAGAAGCAATCCATGAACCCCCTTCCTGGGACATAAAGAATGTGTGACAGGAGAGTTAGGTGGTCTAAACACTTTTATAGCTACATGCCACAAGATCAGAGAGACAAGGGTTGGGAATGAGACAAAATCCACTGTCCCTGTCATAGAAAAGAAAGTCAGAGAGGTCTGTAAATTTTTCTCTCCTTCCTCGAAACTAAGATAACCATTTTCTACAAAGGAAGCTATTGAAACTTTTGAGTATTAGGTAGGGAGATTTTTACATATCTACTGGACATTTTCATAGGGAGGTAGACATGGAAGAAGTTTAGGAGAACCCTGACAAAAAACTGTGTAGACTCCTTTAAATCATATATCTTAAAGAAAATCAGTTTCAAGGATTAGAGATGGGAACTAAACTGATATTTATTAACTGCTTCTTAGTACCAGCATTGTGCCATATCCTGCAGATTACCTTTTTTAGATTTACCTTGTTTTATGTAGTTAATTAGTGGCAGCCCATGAGATTACCATGCTGCCCTCATATCTTGAAGGATCTGGGTTAGAGTCATTTTGTTGTGTTGTTCAGTCAAGTTGTGTCTGACTCCTTATAACCCCATGGACTGCAGGATGCCGAGCTTCTGTGTCCTTCACTATCTCCCTGAATTTGCTCAAACTCATGTCCATTAAATCTGTGATGCCATCCAACCATCTTCATCCTCANGTTGTGTTGTTCAGTCAAGTTGTGTCTGACTCCTTATAACCCCATGGACTGCAGGATGCCGAGCTTCTGTGTCCTTCACTATCTCCCTGAATTTGCTCAAACTCATGTCCATTAAATCTGTGATGCCATCCAACCATCTTCATCCTCAATTGTCCCCTTCTCCTCCTGCCTTCAATCTTTCCCAGCATCAGGGTCTTTTCCAATGAGTCAGCTCTTTGCATCAGGTGGCCAAAATATTGGAGCTTCAGCTTTAGCATCATCCCTTCCAATGAATATTCAGGGTTCATTTCCTTTAGGATTGACCGGCTAGATCTCCTTGGAGTTCAAGGGACTCCCAGAGACTTCTCCAGGATCACAATTTAAAAACATCAATTCTCCAGTGCTCAGCCTTCTTTATGGTCTAACTCTCACATCCATACATGACTACTGTAAAAACCATAGCTTTGACTAGATAGACCTTTGTTGGCAAAGTGATATCTCTGCTTTTTAATACACTGTCTAGGCTTGTCATAGCTTTTCTTCCAAGGAGCTAATTAGTGGCAGCCCTTGAGATTACCACACTACCATGCTGCCCTCATCTCTTGAAGGTTCTGTGTTAGAGTCATTTTGTTGTATTGTTCAGTCACTAAGTTGTGTGTGACTGTTTGCAACCCTACGGACTGCAGGATGCTGAGCTTCCATGTCCTTCACTATCTCCATGTTAATTTTTAATTCTTTTAATTTTGTAGCTGCAGTCACCATCTGCCATGATTTTGGAGCCCAAGAAAATATAAAATTCATCCATGGCTATAATGGCTCAGTGTTTTGATAAGCTTTTTTTCCTGCTTGACTGTTCAGAGGTTTTTATTATTTAACAAATTCACTCTCTTGTCACTGAGAATTTGGTTCTTATAATTTGTTAATAAAATCTGTACTTTAAGGTTTTTGTTTCACTCATACCGCCTTGGGCCTGAGACTCCCATGCTGAGGCTTCATTGCCTAAATACGTCTTGAAATAATTCTTGGTCTGCATTTAGGAAACTCTGTGTTCAGCTGTTGTGAAGAGGAGGGGATTATAAAATTCAGTCATGAGCTGCTTAGTTATTTTCTGCAGATCCTATTTCTTGCCTTCAAACACTGTGGCCCCTCCAGGAGGCTCAGGAACCATTGCTTGAGATCTCTTGAGAAAGTCAGGCTTGACCTGGGTATTACTCTTCTTTAGAACACCCTTTCTCCACTGGCCCCCTGCCCAATGTCTAGGTTTATTGTAGGTACTTAATGAGTATTTCTTTGACTTAATAGCTGGTACAAAAGCTTTGGGGAAAATATGGCTAAAGAATGCTATCATAGTTGAAATTGGGAAATTCAGAGTAATCACTGAGTGTCTCATATTCTTGTGGGGAAAAATACATGGCAAAATTCACAATGAGTTGATATTGTAGAGCAAAAATTCTTATGGGATGATTCAGAAGCTACATATCTGCTTATGATACTCAGAATGAGGATGACACTGATTTGCTGATAATGTATTATTATTATTCTGTAGCCCCAGATGATACAGCAGACTCTCAAGAGGACACTGCAATATTATGAGCACCAAGTTACAGGGTAAGGAAAATGGATTTTGGTTTTTATTGGGAACAAGTTAAAGATAATTCCTACATAGAGAACAGAGTTGTGGTTGCTAAGGGAGAGAAGATTGGGGCAAGGATGGAGTGGGAGGTTGATGTTAGGAGATGTAAACTATTATATATAGAATGGATAAACAACAGGGCCCTAGTATATCAGATAGGGAACTATATTTAATATCCTGTTATAAATCATAATAAAAGTGATATATATATAAAGGATGTATATATGTGTGACTGAATCACTTTTTTGTATAGTAGAAATTAACACATTATAAATTACTATAACTAAATTTAAAAAGAATAATTACTCAAGTGTAGTAGTGGAACATGTGGTTTTCTGCCACCCAAGTTAGCCTTATTGCATATTGGTTATGCGTAGTGTGGAGTGGGGGCTCATAGGGTCCTGTGTTTATTAGGATTATTTCTGTCAAAGGATTATTTGTGTTGAATCCTTTTAAATAAAATCCCTTTCGCTATTGCTTTCCTTTTTTTTCCTTCTGTGCTCTTGCCTTCTCATTCTCATTCATCGGATTTCATATTTTGCCTTTGTAATATGGTAAAGCTTTCAAGGAAATTTTAGGATCCTTCAGTCATGTTTAAATCAAAATCACTATAAGCTTAATATAGTTGAGTGAGAAGTATTTGTTTTGTTTAGTTAGAGGCCTGAGCTACAGAGTTTCCTTTATTTATTCCCCTCTATTTGAAGTGGTGTGGTCTGGTGTAAAGTAAGAAGATTTAAGGTCATGAGACAGGAATTCAAGGTCTCACTAGGACATAGAACTTAAAAGTAACTTTATCTGTTTTAAAGGTGATGATAATGATGATACCTAAATCAAGGATTATTTGTGATCATTAAATGAGATAATTTTAATGAAAATATTTTTTAAGCGGAAACCTCCAAATAAGTGTAAGGTGTATCTTTGATTGGCTATGGCAGAAAGCAGTTGGCAAATCCAAAAGCCTAAATGCACTTTCTGATATAGTCTAGCTATTTAAATTAAGTGTACAATGTACCACAGCTATTTATCTTTATAGGGGTTTAAGAAGGAGGAGTCAAAATTCAAATCTTCGTATCTCTTGAAGGGCTATAACACTATGGGTCATAGCCATTACCATAGGGATCAAGAACATATTTTTGGCTATTAGGATGTACTGTATTTTTTTTTTCTACAAAATAGAAGGGAGGAAAGCATAGTGGAAAAATAATCTCAGTATCTAGTATAATGCATATACTTTAACTGCTTGATTAGTATATTAAGTATCATTTCATAGGAAATTGCCCTGAAACTTTGTCATATCAGTCCTCAAGAGAGCAGTACTAGGGAAAACATTACTTAAACTCATGATTGGCTTTTAATTTGAGGCTAGTGTCTAAATGCTTTATTTTAAGGGAGATAAATAATGTAAATTAATCTCTTCCCATGTACTCTAAAATAAAGCAGTCATTCTCCTTTGATTTGCTGCTTTAAAGTGTGGTGTTTGGATTAAATTAGTCAATGTATTTAGAATAGTTCCTGGTACATGGTGAGCACCACATGCTTGTTTACTCTTATACTTATTATCATTATGTTTTTTAATATTTTAATGACGGTATCAGTAATGTGACTTGACATTTGGGATCTTAGTTTCCTGAACAGGGATTGAACTCATGCCCTGTGCAGCAGAATTGCGGAGTCCTAACCACTGGAACATCAGGGAATTCCCCATATTTATTGTCATTAAATTTTTTAATATTGTAATGACCATACACCAAAATGAATAACACCAAAAAAATGATGCCCATGTCCTTTTCATGATAGGGGACTAGAATGCAAAAGTAGGAAGTCAAGAGATACCATAATAACTGGCAAGTTTGGCCTTGGAATACAAAATGAAGCAGGGCAACAGCTAGCAGAATTTTGCTAAGAGAATGTGCTGGTCATAGCAAACACCCTCTTAGAACAATGCAAGAGAAATCAGATCAATTATATTCTTTGCAGTTGAAGGTGAAGAACCTCTATGCAGTAAGCAAAAAAAAAAAAAAAAAAAAA